>JAGFMF010011634.1:2942806-2984316 GCA_019455555.1 Galemys pyrenaicus
CTCTCTGTGGTGAATCCTCTCACCCCCCCACACCTCTGGCCTGTACCCCAGTTCTTGTATGCATAAATAAATAAATCTTTAAAAAAAAAAAAAAAGACTCAGAGATGCCGCGCTCTTCTCTGTCGGAACAGCAGGCCCTACCTGGCAGGTGAGCTGGTGACGCTGCATCCCGGCCGGGTCCGGAGGGTGGCGGGGCTTTCGGGAAGGGCGGGCGTCCTGTCCTGGCTGACCAAGTGCCTTTCTCCTCCTGCTCCCGCAGGTCTAAATCCAAGCCAGAGCCTTATTCCAAGTCTGGAAAAACTGATGGTTTATTAAACATGTGTTTTTATTGAAGAAGGACCAAGATTTGCCCTGTAGGGCAAATATGAACATTTAATGAGACAGGTTTATTCCTCTTGAAGAAAAAGACAAGCCCTGAGGGAGATGTAGCCATTTTAAATATTTTTTTAACCATAATAATATGATATATTCTGTAGATAAATTACAGATAAAAGAAGAGGGAAAAAATCCTCAAATGTGCCTGACTCAAGACTCAAAGCAAAATAGCATGTGAGTACAGAACTTTCCAGATCATTTCTATTTCTGTCACTCTCTCCTGTTTAGTATGATACTCACTGTTGTATTATCCTTTTTTCTCACTTATACTAGTGAAGATCTTTACATGTCATTGAATATAAAATCATTTTAATAGCCTGCATGATACTCAGGCATTATCTAGTCAATCTCCTTATGATAAGAGCAGTATGTATTTTGAATTCTTTGCCAAAACATATATTTATTTGTGTGTGTATGTGTGTGTCTCAAGGGGTTGGGTAGATGCTTATCTGAGTATTCCCTTAGATAAGTCTTCCAATGCAGAATCACATTTCTAGTGATTTCCACATGTTCAGGATATTGTACTATATTTATTGTCATATTTCTCCCCAGGAAGGCCAATGTAGACTCCTTCCAGGATAAATGAGAGTGTCCAGTTGTTTTCAAAAATAATGGGACTGATTTACCAAAGCTTCTTTATTTTTTATCACTTGTGGAGTATAATGAGCTCCTGGAATGATGGGGCCAAGCTACTTGTGCGGTGTGACAGAAGTCCAACATGGGGGAACTTTCCTGAAAAATCAAGGGCTCCATAGCTGGCCCCTGCCAGATTCCTTTTTGTTTTGGCCAATTCTATAATTAAAATTTTGTAAGTTTCTAAAAATGTACTTGCTGGAAAATTATCCATGGGGGTGGTTGTAAAATTGGCTGTTTTACTAAACAAAATAATGGGTTGCTACGTATTTTGATGATGAACTACTGATTGGCTAATATTATAATACAAATTCAAGAAAATCAAAACCGTAAAACCAGGTAACATAAATGCAATTGGAATGTGGTTATTTTACAAATTCTAAAATTAGTTATTAGGCATATTCCCAGATCTAAACATTTACTATGGGAAACAAACTTCAGGAGCCGAATGACCTTTGTAACTTGGGCCATTATGAAAGGCTCTGCATTTCCTAGGTGATGTATGAGTCACCTTAGCCTCTTCTCCCCTCCCTTTTCCCTTTGTGTTGCTTAAATTGTGATTGTAAGTTTTAGGTTTAGGATATGTTGAAGTTAGGGTTTCCCTTTAAAGATTAAATAGAATTTAGATATAATTTAGGTTTTAATTTTAGTATTTCCCTTTTATTGGGGGCTTGTAGTTTTTAAGCATTAACATTACTTTAATCCTAGACATTGTGACCAGTAGTATATCTTATACTCAGAGTAAAAACAAAATCATTAAGTTGTGATTGTGCAAAGTTGCTATGCCTGTTTTAACATTAATAAATAACTTGTATAACCACTACAATCAAAAACACTGATGGAAATATGTTGTTTTGCTTTACTTTGTAGTAGTATATGTCAGTCATCTTAGTTGGCGATCATAGGACCCCAGACTGTTCTTAAAAATATAAAGTAATGATTGTTAACTTCCTGCTCTATGCACATGCTGATGTCATCCCACTGCTTGCTTGTAATGTATAAATAAAGACCTCAGTAGGACATGTGCCATACACTGAGCAAGTGTGGTACCTTCTCACTTCACCCCTCACTCGCCGACACCGTCTCATCTTATGGGGACCTGGCCTTTAGTTGGAGCTGGACTCCAGCACTGGAATACGGGGTTACTATGTGTCTCTAATGTGTAGCACACCCCTAACCTCAAGTAGTCCTGGCATTTCCAACTTCACATGTTTGTGCAAGAGACACCAACTCATGTGTTCTTCCAGACTTGCATGACGAGGCATTGTCCTGTTAACACTTTCTGTTTGTCACACACCACACCATGCATTACAAGGATAGATTAATTCAGTTCTCACACAGTGCTGCAGTTGCTCCGGCTGTCACCTCCAATCTGTACATGGTTGGTGGAGGCTTAGAAGAGGAACTTGCCCAAGGTCACATGATTAGTATGTTGTGTATCTTGGACTTGAATGAAATCAGCTGACCTTTACCACTTTGATTTCCTTTTTTTTTATTTTTTATTTTTAAGCTTTGGCTAACACCATAAAACATGTTTAAGACTTGTATTTCATAGCGCAGCAATAATGTGTGTGCTGATTCATTTCTGTTTTGTCAGCACAGAGTCTTCTGACTGATAAAAGATGCTTATAAAATGGCAATTGGCAGGGGATATTTACAGGTTGGAGGTTCAATTTATCGCTCTGGAACAAAGTGAACTGATGAAGACTTGACATAAACTGAGCCTGGGATTCTGGTCTCAATATCCGGGACTTTAAAACTCTGCAAAATTTTAATTAAATGGCAAAGATATCCCTTCCCTGCTTTAAAAAAAAAAAAAACTTTTGCAAAATGGCTTTTATTTTATTCATGAGTTAGATCCAATGCAGCTGTACCAGTAAGGAGAATCCATGTGGGGGCGCTGCACCCAGTGGGGTTTGCCTCTGGCCGGAGGCCAACAACTGGCCAGAGCAGAGGGGCAGAGTGAGCTGACTCCTTCCCCTTCCCTGTGGGAAGGTCCACGGCGCTGGCCTGCCCCTCTCAGCTGTGATTCCACTTGCTAATCACACGCACTTGGGGAGATGTCTGGGGGGCCAGGCAGTGACTGGGGAGGTTTCGACCCTATTCACATCCTGCTTGTGCGTAAAGAACCCAGAACAGGTGCCACCGCCCAGTGGTTGAGCCCTTTCTCCATGGCCTCAGGATGCTGGGATTCCTCCTGCCCGTTCCACAGGGCGGTCAGCGGGTTGAGGACATCAGCTTCAGGGCAGCTCCGTGACTCCGACTGAGAAGTTGCCACGTCCTCGCATGCTCACAGCTGCTTGGGGCTGGCGGCTGCCAGGCACAACCACGGCCGGCCGGCAGATCAGGCCCCGCTCGTTTCACAGGAGGGGGTGACTGGGACCCAGAAGTGACTGGCAACTCACCGCGGCTCCCTTGGATGGGACAGCACCCCTGACCCACTGGGCAGAAAGGGATCTGGACCCTCCAGGACACTTTCCCCCCTTCTTCAACATGTGGATCTTTAAGTTGGGATTCCCTTAAATGCCCGAGGGTGGGGGTAGGGGGATAAGGGGGGTGGGGGGCCTGGTGCTTAGAATGAAGATTTTGGTTCCTTTGGAACTGCCTCTCCCAGGCCGATGCCCCCAGGTAATCTTTCTGGGGATGGATTCTGAGCAGAGGTTTGTTCCTGAGGCCTCACCAGAGCTTAGATGCACAGCCACTGGTTTTAAGTTGTTAGTTTTTGCAACATGGTCTACATTGTCTTGGGGGGTTGGGAGGACAGACCCTAGAGCCTCTTGAGAATTCTCTTGAAAACTTAAAATGTGTCTCTGTCTCCCCAGGAATGAAGTGCCCCAAATTCCTTCCCTTACAACATGGCTCAGGTGGATTCGGTGACAAAGGACCATGAGCCTGTTCGGGGCTTAGCGTGTTCCAAGGCACTTACACGGCGCTGACCCACCACAGACACCCCTCTATGCAGAACGCCGGGAGCAGGCCCCAGCCAGCCAGGCTGGAGTTGGGAGGAAGGCTCCGGGGACATCAAACAGGGTCACACCGGATGTCTGGGCGCCAGCCACCTCCCCGGAGGCTTGTCTCTTTGCTCCTAATCACTGGCCAGTTCATCACGCAGCCAAGTCTTTCCTGGTCCTGTGTGAGCGCTGCCTTCTCATTTCAATTGATCCATAGAAAGCCACAGGCCACATGGCCTAGACTGACTGAATCACGGCTAAACGCCACGCGTACAATTATTCCCCCGGCTTACCTGGGGAAGTTCTGGTGTGTCCAAGCTCATCAGTGGGAAGAGCACAGGGGAATACAGAAATGCTCCTATTTTAGCCGAATCTCGGTGAAGAGGGCACGAATTCCACCCTGTGGAAAGTTCTTGATCTGTCAGCTTGAAGAAGCTGCGTTCTCTGGAGACTTGCCGGAGCCCCACAGTAAGCCGACTGCAAAGACAGCTGTCCGGCTCTTCTCACGTCATGGGGAGCCCTCAGCAGCCCCACGTGGGGTGGTCACCTCTACAGAGAAAGGTAATAGTATCTGAAATCTAAGCTCCTCTCCACAGACCCCCAAGCAAGAATAAAGTTGCAAGGCGAACCAGACGCTGACTGGAGAATCACCAGTTTGCCCCACCTCTGCCGCTGGCCCCAGGCATGGCCCTGAATCCAGGTTGTGTGAAGATTTAATGTGGGGCCTTGACTGTAAGACCTGCCTGAAAATCTAAAGGTCCCTGTGCCCAGAAGGAGATCATTTTGTCACAAAGTCACAAAGGCGATTGGTTTCGGGAAAAGTGAAAGCCTCCTCTTTCCTATGTTTTTATGTGGCTCGAGAGAAAGGACGCTTACCTTCCACAAACAGAACTCCTAAACTCACCTTAGCTGTGCCCATGAACCAGACAGGCCGGTCTGACGAGTTCTACCAGCAAGTGATGATTTGGTGATAGATAGTCTTTGAAAACGTTAAGAAAAGGCTTAAACCCAACACAAAGGTGACTTTATTCGGGAATTAAAGGTGAATCGTGGGTTAAGTGTTCTTCCGCCACTTCCTAGACTGGACAACTAAAAACGAAGGGCTAAAATCATTGAAAACTCTCATGATTTACAAGAAGAGCAAGTGGGAAACGCAGGCATTAATAAATCTCACTGCAACTGTATTTCCTCTTGAGCTACACCAGTCTGTTTTTTAAGACTGAGTTTAAAAAAATTTTTTTAAAGGGTGGGGGCAGTGATTTCTTCAAATTTTGCTTATATAACACTCGGTTAAGGAAATGTATATTTATTTTGTAAAGTAATGTCATTACTAGAAGCCTACCTCTTTCCCTTTGACAGTAAAACAGAGTGCTTATCTTCATATTTTCATAATGAAAACTCCCCAAGCTCAGGCTACCCTGGCAGATTTACGACCTTTGAGCAGGAGAGCTGACAGGCATTTTAATATGAAAGGGGATATCATGTCTTTAATGTACAGTGATGTCACTTCTAACAAGGGAGAAGCCGCCTGCCGCAATGCAATCTCCGTAGCCAGGAGACCTGGCTGCAGCAGAGGGGACCTTCTAACCCAGGGAAAGGTCACCAGGAAGCCCAAAGAGAAGGGCCTCTCTGGACGCAGGTGGAAGGTGGAAGGCCTCGGCCTGAGGTCACGGCCACAGAATGCTGGGGGTGTGCATTAGTGGCAGGAAGTGGAAACCAGGAGCTGTCTAGACAGAGCTGACCTTGAGAAGGGAACGCGTGGGGCTGGGTACTGAAAAGGTAATGAAAATCCTCCTGGGAGTGTTAAAAGTGAAAGCTGGATTGCCAAGTGACCATCTCCCCTCCATCCTCCCCTGAAGAAGTCTCAGCACTTGAAAGTGACATGGAAGAGCCTGCGTGAGTGCGAGCAGTGATTGTGCCTGAGAAATGACAGGAGGCAAATGCCTGAACTTATGGGCTTTAATTTGCAAATGAGGCCTTCAAGTTTAGCATTTTGTATACAAAATATTGGTTCTAGTTCTGAAAAAAGCTCTAAGTTCTCAGAGGCCGATATCCAAATGTCCTTGTGCTGAGCCCCTAGTTAAAACTGCTAGCCAGTCCTGAGCAAGCAGGAAGGAATTTTATCAGACAACCTGGGGACAGCTCATCGCTAAAGCCCATGTACCTGGGGAAGGTAAGAAAGCACCTTCTGGAGGCCATTGCCTGTGAAAACCCCAAAACGCCTCTGCTCCACCAGGGAAGGAGGCTGGTGAGGGGAACCCCAATACTGAAAAGCTAGGGGGTCTTTGCTGTGCAAACTCCCACTCCTTAAGCAAAATTTCTGGAAGTAGGAGGGTTAACTGAAGAACTTGGAAGGTTTCACCAGCTCAGAAGATAGCCAAGCATTTAAAATTTGCCAGCGCAATTAAGTGTACTTCTCTTTAATTAAAGGTAAGCACATCCAGCCATCTATACACTCAGAATGATCAAAGATTTATCATCCAGAGGAGCCAAACAGCAAAGGCAGGGGTCAGAACTGACCAATATCACAGAGGACTATGATTTTTTAAACTATGTTAAAAATTTATGTTAAAAAATATGTTATCTAATTAATTTTCCTGCAGTGAAATAGTGGGTCTGAGGGCAAACCATCCGGGGCTGTGGTCTCTCTCATCACTTGCAGGTTACACAATTTGGAAAAGCTACCTAATTTCTTTTGCTCTAATTTCTTTCGCTCTCGGTTTCATCATAGGGGGAGGCGAATCATCATTTTACCTAACTCACATGATAATCATTTTACCTAACGCACATGATTTCTGTAAAACTACTCCAGCGATCTAATGAAAACCGCTTACACCATGTCGAAAGCATGTCTAAGCACTCAAGAACTGTTAGCCTTTATCACCGCTACCACTGTTATTAAAAGCGGATAAATACCCATATGAGCCCTGTGTCATGCATTCAATCTCATTTGTAATACCTCGAAATCTACCAAATTACCGTATGTTCACAGTTTTAATGGAAATCATTGTTCTTTGCGGGTGCTTTTAGGTTAGAACGTCAGATATCTTTGGTCCTTTCATTTTTGCTAACACAGATGGCTCCGGCTGAGTTAGCCCTGGCAGATCCAGGGATTCAAAGTTATGAGCAAGCTTCTTTGCCAGTGAACGAAGTTTGTTAGACACCAGACTCCTTCAGTTTTTTTAAAAAAATATTAGAAATTAAATAGGTATCACTTTTCATTTATTAAGGGGAACAAAAATGATTCCGTGTTCTCTCTGTGCATGAACCTGTTTAAAAAACCGAGGCCAGAATGCCGAGGCAGGTTCCAGTCACTGGGAGTAACCTCACAGGGTCTCCCGGGCCTGCGCCTGGGTTTGCCTCTGAGTAATCGCTTTAATAAATTTCGCTTTTACTGAACTTTGAATTCACTTCACAGCAGTGATTATTTCAATCTAGATGGCAAAGCAGGCAGCCTTTTTAGTGACATGTTGAGTCAAAATTTTCATTAACATATTAATTTCCATCGATAAATGACAAGCAAAGGGAAGTCTCAACCTTTGGTTTCGAACCCAGCAAGTCAGGAGCTCGGAAGCCAGCACTGTGGCACTAAACACAGAAAGGCGGAGCAAGCTGAGAAAGAGCCGCATTCTCCACTTACCTGCCTGCCGGGCGGGGAGTTGGCACCTGACTGGCCCCTGGGGGCAGCGACAGAGACTCCATTGGGCTGGTGGGCAGAGCCAGTCCTGAGAGGGGCCCGTTAGGTCGGCTGGGGCAGCCGCGGTGGCCTCACTGTGACTGACTGAGGTCACGGGGGTTCCAGCTCCGCAGGGAGACGTGGGGGTGTTGGGTGAGGAGCAGCCACATCTGCCCCTGAGAGGCATCCACGCCCATGTCAGAAGCATGGGAGGATGCCTCCGGGGCAGAAGCCGTGACCCCGGGACAGCGCTGTGGAGCAGAGGGGACCAGGCGCTGCAGAAGCTGGGTTCCGGCCCATTCCCTTCCTCCTTCTTCAGGCTGGGCTCTCCCCCAGCAGGCCATCACTGTGCGCGAAAGGAGAGTCTGGTGAAACCTAGGGAAGGGCGTAGGTTTTGGGCCCGTTATGACCTTTGTTGCCTGGCCCCCGATTACCATTCCACCAGAGAATGATTCTGCTCGATTTTATGAGTCTGCTCATACTGAGCGGATCAGAGAAGAACTCCTCCCACGAGCGACAGCTGTCTCCAGACCAGAGAGCCCAAGTTCGCAGGGCTTCCCACAGCGCAGTGAGAGGGGCACAGGCAACAGCTTCTCCTCCACTTTGCAGACGTTGTTCTGGTGGCCTTAGGCGACTTGACCCCTAAAGCCCAATGCGGAGACCCGCATTTCTACAGAAGTACTCTCCCAGCTTCTTCATCACGGGACACGCTGGGCGCCTCAGTGTTCGCCATCTGCTGGTCCTGTGCAACGAGCACCGCGAGGCCTGCACTGCAGCCCTGAGGGATGAGGAGCCGTCTCCTCCCAGGCGAAGAGAAAACCTGCAAGAAAAGCAGAGTTCCTCTCCTGGAAGGCAGCCGCTGAGAGAACCGCACCCACCCCAGCCTCTCATTCACCACCCTCGCTCCCCGTGGGACTTGGGGAGCACGGAGAATGGATGCAAATCAATGTGAAATTCCCGTCACTGTGTTTTCTGCGATAAAGCCCTTTGTGTGTGACCCAAGAGTCTCAAGTCCTCTCCCGACATCCGTGAAACTGTGGCAGGTCAATTTGTTCACTTGCAAATCGGGCAAAACCTCAGACCTACATGGTTCTTGACAGTCACAGAAAGGCAAACTGCACGCCCCTCCCACCAGCCACCAGTAGCAGTGGAAAAGAAAATCGTTGCCAAATCAATGGGTGTGTCTCAGGTGCCCAAGGCCCGGTGGCTAGGGCAGGCCCACTTCTGGCACAGTGTGCTTGGGTCTCTCCAGCACTTGCTAGGTTTGCGGTGATTCAGTCTTGCTCTAGGATCCCTCTGATTTTTTACAGACGCCGGAAAATTGAATAAAAAGAGAGTAGGAGGGGAAACCGTCCATCCCTGGTCATGTTGCTAATTTCTGTCATTCATCAAGGATTGTGATGTGACTCCGGAAACCGGCAAGGATCAGAGCGCTCACGTAGGCCAGCGGTTCTCCACTAGGGCACGTCTGACAACGGACGGAGGTGCTTTGGGTTGTCCTGATGCCAAGGTGTAATCTGCGGCACCTCGTTGGGGGAGGGCCGGGGTCCTATTAAACACCCTACAACAGGACCCCGCACAGCAAAGGCTCATCTGGCTCCAAATGTCAGTAGTGCCGAGGTTGAGAAACGCTGCCCTTCACCCTCCCAGCACTCCGACACCGCTCCACGGGCAGGCAATCAGCCGACGGGTGCTGCCCAAAGCTAAGCAGCACATCTGCCTCACTCTTACATTCAGGGACCAGGGACATAATGGCAAAGGTATCCAAGCCACTGAGCGACCGACCGGCAGATGGCCCGGGTCTCCAAAGCCTCAACCAGAGGACTGTGCTGGTGCTTCTGGCCTCCTCAGACTGATCACGGCCATCCATATACTCAGGCAACAGCCGTCGCAAACCCTGGACTTGATGCTCTCTCGAGCGCATGGCCACCCCGTGCATTGTTCCGACGCGCTCTGGGAAGGGGTGAGAAGCATATTTAGCACACTGCTCATATCTGTGACCAGTCACAGCCCCCACATTTCTGGGTTATGCCTCTCAGGTCCCTTTTCCTGCACAGCTGTTGGGGAGCTCGATTCCCTGACCAGCCATGGCTCTTCCCCTGCATCCGCAAGCAGGTGAGCGCTCCAGAGCCTCCAGGCCTGGGTGGTAAAGCCCAGTGACTCCTGCCCTGCTTGCCCTGTTGAATCATTGTAGAGCCAGCCCTGAACCTGGGGAAGGTCAAGGTGGCTGCGGTGTTAAAAACCGGAGCTGGTGAGCTTTGAGGACAGGGGCAGTGCAGGCCCAGTCAACCTGGAGCGAGGCACAAGCTAGGACCGCTGTGTACGTCTGGACACTGCGAGTCAGCCCAGCTTTCCCGAGTGCTTCCGTGTTCACCTGCGACCTCTCGTGGTTTATCCGGGGCATCTGTACTCTCTCGGGTGGTGCCCAGCTTGGAAGAGAACTTCTCCCGATCTCCTGTCTGGGCCCTGGAAGGCTGCTTTTATGGCCTGAACCCACAAACTCTCTATTCTCTAGCTCCCAGTTTCTCAGCCAATGAGATGCACTGAGAGCTCGAGATGAGATAAAGACACAGTTGCCAGGTCGCCTGTGGCCTCCAACAGAGACCACAGCTCTTCCCAGCAGCCTTCTACAGCAGCTCCCAACTGGGTCCAGAAGCTGCCTCCGCCCCTCGCCCCTGAGGTCTAGAAGGGGAGACTGCTCCCCGTGTCGCTAACCCTAGGTACTGCGCCAGCTCTCCGAGGTCTGCTCTGACACAGCCCGCTTCTGGGAAGTCTCGCTTCTCGCACACGCCTTAGCTACGAGTGTGCCTGCTTCCTGCGGGTCCCAGCTAACAGAGGAGGGGACAGGACCATCATTAGCGATCACTTCTATATCCACAAAAACAAGCCTTAATAGTTGTTAATAGCTGACTACTAAATACTCTTCAGTCATATGTAAAAATGAAAGCTGTATTATTGGCTCATTGTTCTCCTATAAGTAGAAAATAAAGGACTTCATTTTTTAATCAATCTGATACTCATCAAGAGAGTCTCCAGGGCTCAAGTACACAATTACTGGGATGGAGTGAAATGCCAACGTGTTCTCTGGGGAAATAGATGGAGTTCTCATTTCCTACCATCTGCCATGGAAGAATTGGAAGTAAAGAGGTAATGAAAATGGCTAATTTACTCTTTCTGGGAAAGTAGGCAAGTCTCAATATTGATTTTATTAGGCAAAAGGAGCATTACCATGTGGTAAATATCCATGAATGCTTTTATCGGAATATGATTCAACCAACTATTATACAGTAGCAACTAGCCATGTGCGGCTATTTAAACTTGAATTAATTAGAATTCAATAAAATTAAAAATTCAGCTCCTTGGTCTTGCTAGCTACACTACAAGAGCTCAGTAGTCACGTGAGACATTGGACAACACAGATATGGAAGTTTCCATCATTGGATAGCCTCGTATTGACCCACACTGTTCCTGAGAACAAACTGCGCCTTTTTTGCTGCATTTTGTAAAACTACCAAGTTTACTGAGACTTTGGGAAGTTAAATTATCACATGCCAGAGAATCACATTAAGTGTGAGTGTGTTATGTTCTGTAAAGAAGTGAAAAAAGGTCTATCTTGTGATCCTTTAGAAAAGACTTTATGACATATTTCAGACATTTTTCTGATCGGCATTTAACACTTGTTAAGTTTATTAAACAAAATACAAGATAATCACCCTCACATCTCCAAAGAAGACATATAGATGGCAACAGCAGGTACCTGGGAAAATACTCAACATCCTTTATTGTTAGGGAAATGAAAATCAAAATGAAAAACACAAGAATGGCTTATATAAAAAAGAATCAAAACAAGTGTTGACAAGGGGTGGAGAAAAAGGAACCTTGGTGTGCTATTGTTGATATTGGACTCCAAGAGAATGTAAATTAGTGCAGTTTTTGTGGAAAATAGCATGGAGGTTCCTTAAATAAAAATAAAAATGCCATATGATCCAGCAATGCTACTCCTAGGTATTTACTTAAAGAATAGGAAAACACTAATTTGAAAAGATATTACACCCCTATCTATGTTCATTACAGCATTACTCACTTTGATGGGGATACCTGTTCAAAGTTGGCTTATGGTCTGTATACTCAACGGAATATCACACAGCTATTAAAAAAGATGAAATCTAGGTTGTTACAACAACATGGGTGGAACTAGAGGGATTATGCTAAGTAAAATAAGTCAGACAGTAAAAGGCAATTACTGGATGGTTTCACTGAGATGTAGAATATAAACAAAGCAAATGAACTAACAAAACAAAAAAATGGGTCTTGGACTCCAAGAGAAATATGATGGTTACCAGAGGGAAAGGGGTGGGGAGCTGGGAGGATTGGGTACCCGGGGTCCATTTGATAGTTTGGTGGCACTAGAATTTTGGTGGTGGGTGCAGAGTGGTAAATGCATACATCAAGAGGGAAGCTGTACTCCCGAAGCTAACATAATATTGTCAATGGATGAAAAAGTCAATGAAATTTTATTAAAAAAAAAGAGCAGTCACCCTAATTAAATTAAATATGCATGTTTTCCTCCTTAGGTATTAGAACTAGCATTATAACAACTTAATTCATTTTTAAATTAATTCTGGGGTAAATGTAAACCCTTAAAAACTGTGTATAAAATATTCAGAATCACCTTAATTTTAACATCTTGAAAGGAAAAGTACTTCTTAACTAAAGGCATGGACATAAAATAACTAGAAGCACACAACCTGTTGACTTCAAGTAAGGTAAGCAAAACTAACATTTTAGCTATCTAAACTTGAAATCTATTTGAATACAATAGAAAGTGAATCATTAAGCCCTCAAGCCACAATTACTAAAAAAAAAGGGTGGGAGATCCATGCAGAACTGATAAAATACCTAGACCATTAGAATGGGTTGGGATATGAATAAATCCAAATAAATAATAAGCTTAGCTTAAATAAGAGAGCTTTAGATTACTTTTGTGCTTCTCACAATGCATCTCTTCTGCATTTTGAGATGAAACCAGCTTGCAGTTCTGGGCTTCTAAACTGTCAGAGGAGCAAGGGTTTTCTTAGAAGGGCTGTCCTGGGCTGGGCTGCTCTAGCACCTCCTGGAAAATACGCGAAATGCCAGACCACATGGGTGGGCATCAGGGCACACTGGGCTCTTGTGCATGGATGTGCTGTTTTTCTGGAAGAAAAATGAAACTGAGGGACATGGGAAAGAGGTAAATCAAGGTCACCTTGGACATAGTCTATGAGTGGTCAGTGTAAAAAGCCACCAAGATATTTTTTAAAACCTCATTTTTTCCCTTTTTACAAAAATGGTTCATATTCATCGCAGATATGTTAGAAAACATAAAGAAGCAGATAGGAGGATATGCAGATGAGCCGTTTTCACTATCTAGAGATACTCTATTAATAGTTTGGGCTGGATTCTATAATATTTGTTCACTCGTATAGAAAAATATGTTCATTTCACCACCTGAGGGTGTAAAGATGAAACTTTTAGGTTAAAACCTGCTTTTATTCATATGGCAGCATCTTGACATTAAAATTTTTTGAAACATTTTTAAAAAAGCAGCCAGCCAGAATTTTTCTGAGTTGTGGGAAAGTTTGTTGCAGTTACGGCATTAAGGATTCCATCTTCCGTAGTCAGTCAAGAGCCTGATTCAGGTATTTGGTCTGGTGATTCACTAAAGACCCGGCACTCTGTTTCCCATGGTCAGAAAGACATAACCGGGCCACCCGGGTCCCTGGTGGCGCAGTGGGTTAAGCAGCGCACTATGAAGCAAACTGCAGCCACTGCAGCACGAGTTCGATCCCTGCCTCCGGCCAGGGAGGGGACCCACATGGCATAGCAGACCTCTCCTGCCTGGCCCACTGCTCCCCTCAGCAGTGCACTTCTGTTGATCTGCCTGTTATGCTCCCGCTCTCTGTGGTGAATCCTCTCACCCCCCACACATCTCTGGCCTGTACCCCAGTGCTTGTATGCATAAATAAATAAATCTTAAAAAAAAAAAAAAAGACATAACCACAAAAACGAGACACCAGCAAGGCCCCTGCTTTTCTGCTGCCCAGATCCACTTTCATGTTGCAAATGCCTTTTCGAATCCAAGAGAGACACATTCATTTCTTATAAGAACTTTACCTTTAAATCGCTCAGGTGGAAGTTAAATGAATGCAGCACCATCCAAAATAGGAGTGGAGTCCTTACCTGAAACCACAAGAAGCCAACTCAGCCGGTGTTGAGTGTGATGCCGTCATTCTGTCTTCCACTCTGGAGACAACAACAGAAGCACCTGGTTAACAGAAAATGGCGGGAGGAGCTGAGGCAGGGCCCCCGGTCCAGAAGAGGGAGCACAGACATTGTCTGAGAAGGCAGATTCAACAGACCTAAGTGGAGCGAACCGGAGAGAAGGAGTTGCTGTGTCTCTGGGGTTTTTTCTTGGACAACTACAGGAACAGCTATGGTGAGAGGCAGGGCTCGCGGGAGAGAAGGCCCTAGGGCCTTAGGAGACGCTTGGAGTCAAATGATGTCAGTTTTGACGGTGTTAAGTTTGAATTGCTAGGGGAGCCTAAGCAATATGCCAAGAGCCGTTGGAATGGCCGTCCTGAAGTGAGAGCTGCCCTCAGAGTATGTTTGAGAGAATGTTTCCCAAAAGACGTCCTGCAGGCTGTTCCTGAGACTGAGGAACTGAGGGTCTTCCTGGGCATACCTGGTGCTGACAGAGGAGCCTGGCACCTGAGGTGGTCCTGGGACCTCAGGCTCGGAGGGAGGGAGCTCTTCGTACACTTGGTGTCGTTACTACCCCTCGGCCCACTCCAACATCACACTTGGACCCGAGTCCTGAGGAGAGAGGAAAAGACCTTTCTCATCACCTCGAGAACCTTCTGAGCCTCTGGACCTCCAAAGCAGAGCTCACCTTTGGGAAAACACAGCAGAGCAATGTCAGAAGCAGAGCAATGCAGAGGCTGCGGCCCCCTTTATTCCTCCACAGAACCTGGAGATTTGGCTTTGGGCATTTCACAGTGTTGGGCTGAGGCATCTTCACCACTGGCATTTTGGAAAAGAAGAAATAAATGCCCCAAATTTCTAGAATGCTGATTTTTGTGGTGAACATTCTCACAGTGGCTAATTTCAAGCTGCAGCATGATGTCACTGAACACAGAGACTTGCAGGGAGGGCTGACAGCATCCTCAGCTCGTGGCTGCAGACAGACGTGGTGGCGGCAAGGAAGCCTGAGGACATGGACCAGTGAAATCATTAGGAACTAGCAAGGTTTGGGTATTTATTGCTTTTGCTTTTAATATTATTTATTGAGTTGCAGGTTGATGAACTCAGTTTTATAATAATGCCTGTGTTTAACCACTGGGGACAAAACCCTTGCTACGTCACCTCCGGCCTTGGGCAGCCGGCCTGCAGGGCCAGCACAGGCCAGCAGCCCCAGGCAACCACAGCCTGGTCGGGCAGTTCCTAGGGCATGGAGTATAGCTGACACTTACCGAGGTGAACCAAATACACCGTTGAGGAAGTTCTCCTCCCCAAGTCTGCAATTTTCTTTCATCTCTGAGTACAGGCTTGTTAGCTCTGCCTCATGACAGGACGGGACAGCAGGCCAAACTCTAGAAGGTCTGAAACCCTCCTTCTTGCCTGTCGTCCTGTTACTGGCCAGCTTTTATTTGGCAAAAGCACCTAGTGAACTTTGCTCTCATCTCCCAGATTCTTGTGGCTGGAACTTGTTTTGTTTTCATACTTTGCCATCTTATTTTTCTAAAACTAAAGTTTTTATTTTTGCAGTTTTTCCTCATTAAAATAGAGCTATCATGCATTTATTAGGGAAAATATAGTGAAACTTAAAAATACCGAGAAATCAAAGCTACCCACTTTAAAAAAATTTTGTTTTTGGTTTTCTCTATAGCTTTAGAGCCTATCTCAGTGCCTGATGTTCAACAAATGTCTATTGACTTAATAAATAAATGTGGGCCTCACTGGAGACACAAGGGGTTGAGGCTGCACAGCTCGAGGCTCTGGGAGCTCAGCTCTACCCGCCACCATAAAGGGAACAGGGCCCCAAGTGAGCTCGTGGATGTTTTGGTTTCCCAAAGCGTGGACACGCTATGCTGATCCCGGACTGCAGTCATTAAGTGTGCGCGAAAATTATATGGAAGACCGTATGGAGGTTCTTCAGTCTACTAGAAATGGAACTACCATATGATCCAGCAATCCCGCTCCTGGGAATCTACCCAAAGGACACAAAAACACTGATCCAAAAGAGCACCTGTACTCCTATGTTTGTTGCAGCACTATTTGTAATTGGTAAGACCTGGAAACAACCCAAAAGCCCCAAAGTAGATGACTGGATCAAGAAGAGGTGGTACATATACACAATGGAATACTATTCAGCAATCAGACATGAGAAACTAGGGACATTTAGAAACATGGATGGAACTAGGAGGAATTATACTCAGTGAAACAAGTCCGAAGGCAAGAGAAAAATATCGGATGGCTTCACTATTAGGAGGAATATGAAGGAACAACAACAACAATAAAGAATAAGTTCAAGGAATTGGGCAATTATAACCAAAAGCAAACAAAAGCTCAACAAGACCAAAAAGCCAAGATAAACCAGAGACAATGGGGGGAGGGGACGGAGGGGAGGGCAAAGACAGGGAAGAGGCCAGAGGGTGCACAAGGGACTGAGGTGATGGTGCACGGGTGGAATGGTGGTGGGTACTCCTGGGGAGTACAAATGAAGTCAAATATAATTGATAAAAAAAAAAAACAACGTTCACTCCTTAGCGAAACGGGACCGTGAAGAAGACAGAGCACGAGCTCTTGGAAGATGGCGCCACACGCGCCGCAGGCCTCCAGCGTGCACAGACGCAGTGTCTGAGCAGCCGTCAGGCAAAGCACAGCCAAGGGAGCTTCGCCTGCAGTGACTCTTCTCTGCAGCCTCCAGAGTCACCTTTCCTCAGCTTCCCTTCGGCCCTTCCCTCGTGAGGGGAGGGGGGGGAGGACGACCTCCCCGCTCTCTGTGCCCCTGTGCGGAGTGCTCCTAATGTCTGTTTGTCTAAGAGAGTTTTCCATTGAAAAGAAGAACCCCGAATCCACAGACTGCTGTGGCACTAATTTCTTTCCTGCAAGAAAAACAGAGCGAAAACGATGGCTGGTGATTAAAGATTGCCACGGCGACAGTCCCCTGGCCAGAAACAAGAGGCTCCAGGTTGGCAGCCCGGCACCAGGGAGGCCCTTGGTGGGCGCGCTGTGTGCTCACTCAAGCCCGTCTGAGCGCACCGGACTGGCGCACTGCCTTGTTGAAGTTGGCTCTGCAGCGTGTTGAAGTGGGCAGCCCGCCACACTAATTGGTGGGTATAAGTGCAGACATGCTGGAGAACCAGGGTGCACATCACATCTAGGTAGGAGAAGGATCTCTGCCCAGAAATATCAAAATAGGCCTCGTGCTGAGCTCCTGTGCCAGGGAGAAGGAGAAGAGGATGGCAGTGTCACCACTGCAGTTCAGAGTTGGATATGTTTGTAAATGTCCCAAAGAACTGGGAAGAATAAAACAACAAGGAAAATGTGGGTCTGAGAAGGGGCAGGAAAGGGCAAGGTTATTGACTTCCAAGTGAAGTAACTACTACCGGCCAACTAGGGCCCAAGAAGTTTGTTCATCCAAGCAGATCCTTGATTAGAGTGACTTCTACTTGAGGACTTCGGGGAGATGCAGGCTCCAGGGCCTGGCGCTGTGGAGATGGGTTAGTGAGAGAGGAGCTGCCGGGGGTGGAGGCAGGTGACCAGCGCCTGGGGTCAGCCAGCCCCGCAGGCCGGACACGGGAGGTGTAGCACCACCCTGTCCTCTTGTCAGCTCTTGTTCAGAACAGGAGAACCCTGCTCTTGGGCAGCTTGCTAACAACCCAGTTTTAGCTGAGCGGTGAGAAACTTGACCACACTAGCAAGTCTTCAAGGCGGGGGACCTGGATCATGTTGTCCCTCGCATGAGCCACCTCAGGGTCCCCTGCGCAGCCTGCGGCGACTTTCTTCACACAACTGGTGATAAACAGCCCAGGAGAAAATGAAGAGGAAAAGAGTTCAGATGCTGAGTGACAGAAGAACTCAAGATGCAGAACTCAGCAAAGACCCACGGACGACCTACTGGGGAGAAGAACTTGGCACCCAGTGGAGCCGTAGGCCCAGCACAACATACCGAGTCAAAGAGAAAGAAGTTTTGGTTGAACTTCCAACAAGTACTTCTTGACAGCTTCAAACACCATTGAATTATTGCATCATCTGAATTGATTGACATTGTACCGAACGTGGAAATTTAGCCTCCCTCAGCTTTGGAACTGACTCCGGCTTATTAACAGTTGAACTTCTGTGCAGACCGGACGAGGAACAGGAACAGACAGGAATACGAGGAGAAGCAGCCCGGCTCTGAGCCCAATTTTATGTCACTTCTCCCTTGCTCTTTGTCAATTACTTCATGTTTTTCTAACATTTGAGTCAGAAAGACAAGATGAGGCGTTATAGATGGTCAAAGTAAATGTGATCATGTCTCAGTCACTCTCAGCTTCGCCCTACCTTTTTTTTTTTTTTTGTACAGTATTCTTAAAAAGTCAACCTAAAAGGAACAAATCAGGATAAGATAATGAGAATCAAACCAAAAGCTTTAGTCTCAGCTAAATTTAAATTATTGGAAATAATTATTTTCCTCCAACCAAAAGGCTCTGATTATCCACTTAAGACCAAATGGGAAGCATTGAATTCAGAAACAAAAACCCAAAGAAAACCCTTTGTGCCCTGCTTGGAGATGGTTCTGAAAAGACAAAGGACAGGAAGCCGTGAGTTGATCGGGCTGCATCTACTGAGAAGTAAGCAAGATCATGTGGGTTTGACGGCCCACTTCTAATGTTGGGTCTATTCTGTGCCTCTTGCATAAAAGCGGGTGTCCGTATTCCCAGTAGCGCTCATTAGAATGACTTATACCTGTGAACAGGTCCTTATCTGGGATTCAAACCACATGCGCTTTGATCCTTCCAATCAACTTTCTAAATGGTCACTGAGGACCTCCCCACACAACAGCCCTTTCACAGGCGCTCTGCAAAGTCGAGGGTGTGTGGGAGTGACACAGGGAACTTTTCAAGCATTTTCTCCTCGTGGCTAATGAAAAAGGTCAGCGCCTGGGGAAGCGGGTCATGCTACTCAGCTGTTTTTCTCATGTAACATGCTCATCTATCCTGTCTCCTGACCTTTCCACTCTAGCTCACCTTTTCGCCTGACATCCCACGAGCTGTTCAGACATCGGGTGCTGCCCTGCTTAGCCTCTTAAGCGCCCCACTTCTGCCAAGGGGTGGCCCCCGATCATGTACTCATTCAGTTGTGAGTGTTTCCTTCACAATTCTGACTCCTCCCATACACAGCCTCCAAATGTGTGAGACTAAGAAGCTGGTAAAATAAAAGATAAAAACCCCAATCAAACAGATAAGGAACCATCCCCTCAGGCTAGTAAGAGCCAAGTCCCAGGAAGGTCTGGGAAGGTGAAGCCTGGCTACTAATTTTCACACAAAGGTTTACTGTGATGTTATAGGTAATATTATTATTATAGGTAATATTATTGCTAATTATCATTACTTACTATAAACAGAAGCATCAGCCCTCACTACATTTATTCTCAGCTGCATTTGCTTTCATGCTCATGCCTTCAAAGGCTAACGCCTGTACCCCACTGTTCCTGCTCCCCAAACTCTGATGACTTGGCTCTCATCCAAGCACCCCGTTTATGGCTCTGGTCATCGCCACAGAAGGAGATGGCAAGGCGTGACTTTCGAGGGCTTCATGGGACATTCTAAATATCAGGTGGCCCTTCTGTCTACGAAGAAACCTAGGGCTGCTGCCTGAGACCCAGGTGTGGCTGAGAAGAGCCTCACAAGCCCCGGGGGTGGTATGTAGGGGAGTCTCCCCATACCCGTCACAGCCTCAGCACCAGACCTGCCCTCTGCCAAGGGGAGGAGAGACCCAGGGGGGAGGGAGATTTAAAGCAGGGTCTGTCTGGCATAACTTCCATCTGTGAACTGTCCAGGGGATCGAGAGTGGGGTTTTGTCTTCCTGGATGCTGGGAACAAATTTGAGAAAGTCCAGTTTTTAAAACTCAAGGAAGTAAAAGATTTATTTCTTTTTGTTGGTGCAACATTCGAGAGTTGTATAGGTTCTGGGGGTACATCTTCTCACCTCAGCAACTGTGTACATCTCGCCATGCCCACCACCCATGCCCAACCACCACCTGCCCCTCAGCTCACTCCCTCCGCCTTCCTTCCCCTCTGGCAACCACCATTCTGCTATTAGAATCTAAGAGTCTGGTTTTGTTTTGTTTGTTCGTTTCTCCTTTTTCACCTTTATATTGCACATGATGAGTGACATCTATGGTAGTTGTCTTCCTCCTTCTGGCTTATTTCCGCTTAGCAGAATCCCCTCAAGATCTATCCATGTTATCACAAGTGGCAAGATTTCATCTTTTATGGCTGAGTAGTATTCCTCTATGTGTATGTGTGTGTGTGTGAGAGAGAGAGAGACAGAGACAGAGACAGAGACAAAGAGACAGAGAGAAATCTTTAGCCAACCATCCATCATCAGACACTTGAATTATTTCTATATCTTGGCTATTGTGAATGGTATTGCAGTGAAAATAAAAATCCATATATCTTATCTAATAAGTGTCTAAAGATTTATTTCTTAAAGCATCATCTCCTTGCTAAATGATAGCCATCCAGTATGAAAGTAAATGTTATAATTATAGCATTTCCCACTTCAGGAAAAACAGTCCTCTTAACTGAGTAGACACCTTACTCAAGTGAAAGTGATGATATGAAGCACAGCCATTTCAAACAGTGAATGCTGGCATCTATGGAACACTCATCTGTGGGAGGGGCTTTGCGGGGGTTCTCTGTGGTTCCCTCTTCTCCCTGCAAGTGCAGTGCCGTCTCTCGGTACTTCCTCCCGCTTCCTGCAGGAAGTGCTTCTTCTCCAGCTTTAGTGATGTGGTTCAGAAGACCCTCCAAGAGGTCAAGTTCCCTCTGAGATTCTAGATTTGGGGACAGAAAAATTCAAGGCAGGGTGTTCCTGGAAACAGTAACTCAAAGTGAGACACGTCAATGGAGGAATCTGGACCGAAGAACAAGGCACACAGGCCCCGCCTTCCTCCTGATCTGGGTTTATCGCCTCCCGTGAGGTATCACACCCCTTTTCCTTCTCATCTGAGGGTCAACATTTTATTTACAACGCAGAGTATTAGCTGATATGATTTTGCTTTTCTACTTTACAGATGAGGAAACCAAATCTCAGAGAAATTCATCATTTGCATAAGGTCACATTGTCAGCAAGCGCTGAGCCTTGGAGACTCCAAAAAAGTCCGTTATCCACCCTATAGACTTCGCATAGCGTTTAGCTGCAGCTACATGCCAGTCTTATGCCACATACTCAGAGCAAACTGTCACCGGTTGAACATAGAAAGCAGGCAAGGAGAATCAAATGTAAACTAAATGGCATATCAAAATTTTTGTCCTAAGTATAGATTTTAATATCAAATCATTAGTTTAGTATGAGATAGTTTATGTTGACTTTAAAAATACAATGCATGAAGATTTAAAAAATCAAAGAATGACCCTCTACTAGACAACAGTGATCTAAGTATCTGTAAAAACCAAAAAGTTTAAAATGCAAGGAGAAATATCAAAACCACAGTCATCATGGGGGACACACATCTCTCAACACTTAGCAGCGAACCTCTCAACACTTAGAGTAAGAACCTGCAACGTGAGAGAGAATCTGAATCACAAACATTAACAAGTAAGTCAAGATACAGAAACTACACATTCTTTCCAATTCCCCCTGGGACATTTAAACATCTTATTATGTACCAGGCCAAGAGGAAAATCTCAATAAACTCTAGATATTATATACAGCCATATTCTCTAATCATTATGCAAGAAAACTAGTTGTTAAGAACAAAATATATCCAAAATAAATCTAACAACATGGGGAGAGAGGAAAGACTAATAATAGTTCTTTTTTTTAAAAAAAAAATAAAGAACTATTCACCATAAGATACATCAACATGTATGGCTATGAATAATTCTCCATAAAATTACATTAAATTTAAAATAACACAAATTATATAAAAGTTTATAAAATAATATAATTTTATATATTTAAAAGGATATTCATGTAGATGATCTTAAATTCATATATAGCCTTTCTAGAAGAATACAGAAGAAACTGTTAACACTGACTATCTTAAGAGAAAGGGGATCTGAGTCAGAGGCAGGAAGGATAACATTATAGAGAATTAAATCACACACAATTAACAAGCAATCCAACATATAAAGTTATGTATTCTTTCCAAATCCCTACTGAATATGTGTAAGTTATTATGTAGACCAGGAAGAAAACTTTAATAAATTCCAAATATGCTATACAGACCACATTCTACTTTATACTATTTTAATTTTATTTCTACCTAAAGAAATAAAAGATGTAGAGTGGTTTATAGTTTTATTTATTAAGATGACTACTAGAATAAAAACACAAGTCTTCCAAATTACTAGAACTACACACACACAGAGTCAAACAAAACACAGAATCCAAATAATGGGAAAATGTTTAAAGTCGTAAAGCTAGTAATCATAACAAAACAGACACACATGTAAATATTGAAAACCCCTCTGTAAAAGGAAAAATTGTCAAATTGGATCACAAAGAAAATCTAACGCTTTTAAGAATGCAAGGTTAGAAATAAAAAAAAAAGGCCAAAATTATGCCATGGAAATGCAAAGGAGAAGAAGGTAAGAATCATAATCTTGCTATTAGACATGATGAATTAGGAGTACAAAGGGTAAAACAAATAAAAAGAAGGCCACTTTTGAGGCTAAATGGTGCAATTCATTCTAAAAATGTGTATATGTATTCATACACACACGGAGAGTTACACAGAAAAAGGGTATTTTCTGAAAGTAATTCCAGGAATAATATCTATCCAGATGAATTTATTACTAAAAATATAGACAAAGCTGTCAAAGACCAACTCATCCCCACTTAAAACAATGTTCTCAGATAATTTCACAAAGCAATTTATGTGAATTTCTAAAGAAAGTCAATTCCAACAAGATTGAGACTGTTCACAGAATTTAGAAGTTTCCTTTAAACGAAGTGTGTATGACAGCAAAGACTAATAATGCTGCATGTGGAAAATACAGGCAAAATTCACTTATGAACATCAATAAAATTGCCTAAATAAAATATTTTGAACAGAATCCAACAGCAGGATGAAATAATAATACACCATAACCAACTGGGGTTTGTTTCAAGAATGTAAAAAAAAAATTTCACTATTTAGAAAACTTGAATATGATTTCCCATATTACTACAAAGACGAATAAAAACCATGTCATTATCTCCACAGATGCTCAAGAATATTTGATAATATTCTAACATTCAAATGTACTCTAGAGTAAATTTTTAACAAAGCAAGCCTAGACGAGTCATTTTTATCATTGATGATTTATTTGTGTATCTATGGATAGAAAGACATCTGTCTGTTGTCCACAAACAGGTACTAGACTCAGTTATTTTAACTGAACTGGGAATTCTAAGGTTTACCAGATGGCTAAGAGTTCATATTAGAGGCAGCATCAACCTGTGCCTCCTAAGTGAGCTAGGTCCCACTTGGGGTATCTGACAATTGTAAGCAACATTTTCTTTCCAGAGCACCAGGCATCCTCCCACAACTGTATGTCTGTGTGGAGGCTGGGCATTAAATGGCTTCTCTCTCAAAAACATGAGGGGGAATGGGAGGGAGTGATTACAAGAGATTTGGGAGTGTTTAAGGAAATGCCACGAGTAGACCATGTAGCTTTCAGATGATTGCAGATATCTTTCCAAAGTGAGGCTACCCTTGATTACTCAGGGTTGTTTCCTGGATAGATACCTCATTATTTATGCATACTTTGCAGGCCATTATCATTATGCTAGGACATAAGAGACATCCAATTAGAAAAGGAGATATAAAATTTGCCCTTGACCTTGACTGAAATGATCAATGATACTAGCCTGCAAGGCACTTAGGTCAACTTCAAGTGACTGGCCAGGATTGTTAGGGATGATAGAATTACCCTAGACTTCCTTCTCGTGGGCCAAGACGGAATCAGTGCAATCACTAATACATCCTGCTACACCTGGAGAAATGCCATAGCTAAGTGGAGAGGTCAATGTAAAAACATAAGGAGAAAGTCACCTGGCTTTTTAAGGTAGACCCTGATGGGTTATGAGATTTGTTAAGTTCACCGGCCTTAAACTCTGTGGACAGGGATGAAGTCATTCCTATAGATTGCCCTCATGCTGATGCTTGGAATTCTGTTATTAGTAGCCTTAATTGTGGTAACTTCATAGCAGCCTCATAAATGGTATATGAGACAAGTTCCATATATTTGTCTTGGCAGCTGTCAGTCATATTACTCAGAATAGCCAACAGAGTGGTGTACTGATGGGGAAATTCTCTAGAAGCCAAGAGTCTAACGCAAGGAGTTGGTATTGTTGAAAGACAATTCTCTATTGATCTGTTGCATTTCTGCCTATCTTTAGGCAATGAAAAAACAAGTATGAACTGCCTTTATTTCAAACTATCTCTCAAAGGATGTTTGTATAACAGTCTTGGAAGACAAAGCTGTATCTCCTTCTAGAGCGAAGGGTGGGTTTGCCTACAGCCTTGAGTGATAAAGATAATGTTTCTCTTGAGCTAAGATTGGACATGCTTACTACTTAATATGAAAGGTTCAAGTTCCCTAAGCCCAGGGACCCCCTCCTGTAAAGCAACCTGCTATGTGTGTACATGTCTACCTGGGCCTATTGCAATGAGTGGTCCAGTACCTAGGACTTGGGAGCAGGGATGATTGGCACAAATATGGTGATGTTCATGCTTATCGCAGTGCTAGAACAATAAAGTTCTTTGTCCCTGATCTAAGTATCTCGTGTCTTCTGCCAACATCCCTGAAGTTATGGCAGTCCCAACTCATTATCTTGCAAATAGGCTAAGATCTCAAATCCCTCGTATTTCTTCACAATAATGGAAGATAAAGATAGGCTTGTCTAGCTCAGCTTACAAGAAAATGACTTTTTAAATATGAATACTGTGACTTCAGGCTTAATAAGAACTTAAATTGTCATGGTATCTCTTAGACCTGAAGAATTTGTTCAATTCTTCCATAAGTTTCATCCAAAAATGAGCTACAGGCCACCACACCAATCTAGATTCTTCCCGTCCACAATTTCTAAAATTTTCTTGGGTCCTACCTTTAAGCCCACTTGAAGAATGTCTCTTTATCTAATAAACAAAACTTCTAAACAAAACTTCTCTCCAGGGATATCAGGTCATCTTGTTTTAAAAACAAAACAAAACAAAAAAACATGATACTGGTGTCTTCATTTTCTTCTGGAAGTATAATTAGCTCTGAGTCCCTGGAAATACAATTCTCACATCATTCACTCATTGATTCAGCAAATATCTCCAGTTACTTGGATACTCAATATATAGTAAGTATTCAAACACTACTTATTGATTAAGTAAATCCCAATCTAGATAGGAGAAAACTATCAATCAAATCAATATTCAGATAATATTTAATTATAAACTGTGAAAAGCACAGGGAAGGAAAAGTATCAGGGAAAAGGACATTACCAGTGACACAAGAAGTGACATTTAGTAGGAATTGAAGGAGAAGGAGGACTTAACTGGACAAAGTGTTGATGATAAATGGTATAACCCAGGTGGAAGGAAAAGCATTGACTCATTTCTCTTGGTCCTGCTCCTGAAACAGAGCAAATCCATGGAAAAAGTTGAACCAGTTGTCCTCACCTCCATATTTTAGAACATAGGATGTGATCCAAAAGCAGACACATGGAGAGAAATAATAACAGCATCTATTTACACTGGGAGTAAAAAAAGGGAGGAGAGAGAGAGAGAGAACTTATAGATTGGCATTGGCCAGATGCTATGTACCTGCCCCAGACAGCATCCACAGAGCAGAGACTCAGGACCACGCTGAAGCCACACATGGCAAGTTGGCTGCTTCATACAGTCACCCATCCTCGCCAGCATTTTAACCATTGAAACCCAGCAGCTTAACTGCAAGCTCTGTCCCTTTTTTCCCAGTAAGCCCTGCTCAGGGGGTGGAATCTGGATGCACCACCTTCTTCCCCAGAGTTGGCTGAGAGCAGCACCCACTGTCTTGGAGATTGCACCTCACTGGTCCCCTTATATTATTTTTTTTCTAAACCATATTCAGTGACTAACCAGAAAGGTAGCCTTTTCTATTCAAAGACCCCATTTCTTTTTCTTTTGTTATAAAGGGTCTCTGTGTCTAAGATCCCACCTAAATGATGTCAGGGCAGGCATCATTTTTCTGCAGCTTTCTCTGCTTCTTAAGTCTTTCCACTGACCCCATGTGGGTTCCCACCTCAACAACTTTCAGCCAAGCACTTGTCCACTAGAAGGCATGTCTTTCTCTGTTCGTTTGCCCCATCTCTGAGTCCATGTACTCATGCAACTTCATGGCTCCTGCCTCTCTACACATCACTAAGACTCCTCAAGTGACATCAAAGAAAGAAGAGTCACACTAGGTTTATGACACAATATATTGGAAAAAGACAACAGAAATAAGAGGACTAGAAAAATGGAATGTCAGCTTCTTACAGAGTCATTTGTGAGTCCAACAAATCCCTGGCATTTTCCCCACACAGATTAAGTAGAGAGCCAGCTGCAAAGAACATCTAGTGGTTAATGGTAGAACTCTGTTAGAGTGAATGCTGCTACCTTTAATCGCGTTAAGGCCATTTCTGCTGTCTCTTCATACAAGAGTTAGTATTGCAAAATAGTTCCTACTGACCACTTGATACAGAGCATAGAGCTGTCTGTGGTTTAAACATCCCCTTAATCAGACAGCCCAGAAGAGGAATGTGACCTTGAGTGGAGGAAATGAATATTCAGGTGACACCGAGTATGGTGTCTGCCCAAACCAGTTCAAGTTTTGATGTGGTGCTGATCAATGCCAGTCAAATTTCCTGTCAATAAAATACAAATCCATGACAGGGTAATTGCTGTCTACTACAGAAAACTTCTCCTTGTTAGTGATATCACTTTACTGTTCTAGGACCTGCTTCTGGGGTGATGAATAATATGACAGGCTTTTTGTGTGCTTGTCCAATAAAATATACAGTCTTTCGCAGCAAATAACGCTGGATGTTGAAGCCACGTACAGCACACAGGTTGGTATTTTCTGAGGAGATCACTTGAATTGGTCCCGTTGTAGTCCTATTTTGACAGATAGGTGCATTGTTTTTCTGTGGAGACGTGACCTCTGAGTCCTGAGATATTCTTTTCACCAAGTCTTTCGCTCCTTCAATTAAAAGTTCAGCATTAAATACAGTGGTTCATGATGGTTTGAAAACCTCTTGTCTGGGAGTTTGTGCTTAAAATTCCATAGATCTTTAATTTCAAAAAGGCAAGCAAAATAATGTGAGTGATGGCGAGAAGATTCTGCTTAATATTCTCCTAACATTAGTATGAAATGGAGGCGAGACAAGCACCAGGTAAGGAGTGTTTGTGGGGATGATGGGAACTCCAGTGAAATTTGCTTGTTATTAAAAAGACATTCCATAAAACCACTCTCCAAAAAAACAATTATTGATAGGTCAGGGGTAAAAAGAGTATTTCTTCTTTCACAGTGAATAACTAAGGAGAGAATTTCACTGACTCCAAGAGGGGTATATCCTGAGAGGGACAGCAGCCAGAGAGAAAACCCGAATGACGCATCAGCCACTCACACCTTGCAGAGTCTGTGGTGTGTGGCAGAGAGAGGCCGAGGAGCCGGGCAGAGGGAGCGCTGGGGCTCAAAGATTAAACTAACCATACTAAGAGCTTCAAGGAGCAGTTTTCCATAAGCAGAAACATAGTTGCCAAATTCAATTTCTTTTTTAAGAAAAAGATGGGGGAAATAGAGCCACACACAGCTGAGCACTACACTGGGGACCAGCCCAGGCAGAGACTGGCTGAATTCTGCATCCCACTGAACCTGGCTCTACGGTGTCCACACAGCAAGTCTCAGCGCGCTTGAAGGGACAACCCACGGTTCGTAGTCGTTTGTCATTTGTCTCCAGTAGCCTGTGTTTGAGGACACTTAAGCATTCCCTGTCCTGTCAAGATGACAAGCAGAATGTAATTTTTTTGGAGTGTTTTCATCATTAATTATAACAACTTTTTTTTAATGCTAATAAAGCTAGTGTTTGTAATCCAGGAAAGGAGAGGGGGCCAGTGGACAGAAGTTAAAGGTCCAACCGGAGGTTCTTGGAGAGACTGAGTGCAGAGCATCTGGATAGATGTGCAGGGCATCTGTCAGCAGGCTGCGCAGACCCAGAGACACGGGTCTGCAAAGAAGGCAGCAAGCAAAACCTGGGTGTTTGCAGAAGCTCCGAGTAAACAGAAATCTCGAGATAAAGAGAGGTGATGGAAAATAGTTATTCCATTGTAGTAGTAACAGCCATAGAATCAGAAGCCAAGAGAGAGTAGAGAAATCGCTCTGGGGGCGGCATGGAGATAAGCAGAGTGGAAGGCGCGATCGAGAGCGAGGCTGACAGCTGGCGATAAGCACTGAGCCAGACTTGCTAGAGCTTTGGGTGCATCCAAAACAGGAATCAGGCTTTAGTTCTCTGGGGTGCTTAGCTTGGGCTATCTTGACTTTTTCTGGATTTTCTTCCTCTGCTGTGTAATCTTACAATAAGCTCTGTTAACTGAGATAATAGACTGTCCTGTGTTCCTTGCATCCTGGAAGCCTCAGGTGACCTTGTAAATAGGCCAGAGTAACCCAAGTTCAATAAAATTCAAAGATCCCCAGACTGTGTTTATTTCATTAAGGAGCTTCCTGTTATTTTCTTTAAAGATGATGTTCTAAGATGACCTACACCATAAGACTCCCAGAAGCCTCACTGAGATGGGAGACCCCTTCCTTTATTTTTGTGGGATATATTTCCTTCCCCCTTGTAAACATGCATCTTATAAAGGCATCTAGGATACCTCTTAGTCTCTGCTCTTCAACGCTGGCCAGCATGAGGCCAATGGACTAATCCAATGGACCAATCCAATGGACTGCTGTGTTATGACCTGATGAGATGTTCAAGGTCCTTCCATACCGTATTGTGGCCTAGAGCCTACACACTGACACACCCGAGGCAGACTAGCTCCGTTCCTGCCAGGTGAAAGCAAACTGAATTGTTTTTTCTTGTTCAATGTATAGATTAGAGTTCCGCAAAGTCGACTTGAAATTGGACTTGCTACCTTTATCAAGTTTTATTAACCGATTCTGTTTTTAAGGAAAGTTTTACATTTACAGAAAAATGGAGCTGAAATATGGAGAGGACTCATGTAACTCCTCCCTCCTCCATGCAGCTCCTCTTATTAACATCGTACATTGCATGTAACATCTTACATGCGTTACAGCTAACGAGCCACTATTGGCAGACTATTACTAAAGAAAGCCCATATTCGTTGACTTTCTTACGGTTTACTTAATGTTCTTTTTCTGTTCCAGGATGCACTGAGAATACTAACTTGCATTTTGTTGTCATGTGATTTTAAGTTGCCCATGGCAAAGACAGCTGCAAACTTTTCGCCTTCCTGATGTCCTTGACAGTTTTAAGTGGTGGTCAGTATATTGTAGAATGTTACTCTAATGGAATCTGCCTGATGATCTTCTCATGATTAAAGTTTGGGTATGACTTTTAGGAAGAGGCTCAAGGATGTAAAGTGCCATTTTCATCATGTGACATCAAGGGTACGTAGTATCAACCTAATTTATGACAGTAATATTGACCTCAATCACCTGCTGAAATAGTTTTTCCATTGTAAAGCACTTTTTTCACCTTTCTATACTGTGCCCTTTGGAATGAAATCGCTATGCACACTCCATATTTACAGAGTGGGGAATTATGCTCTTCCTGTTACATGGAGTAGCCACATATTTGTTGGGGATTCTGCATTGGTGCCTCCACTGTTATTAATATATTCAATCACGTATTTATATCAAGAAGAGCTCATAGATGTTTTACCTTACATTTTGTTGTAATCCAATAGTACTACTTTATATTTGTGGCTCAAATTGTCCCATGTTTATGTTTCAGGCATTTGGCAGGGTTACATACCACACCTTGCCCACCACCAAATGTGCAGGCACCATCCACCACCTTCCCATGACTCCTTTACAATAGAAATTTTTGATAACTGAATTCTGGTAACCAGTTGACTGACTCAGGTTAAGATTCTTTTCCATCCAGCTCCGCTATTTCTTGCCTTGATTCTTATATTGCACATGACTTAGGATTTCTCTTCACCCTAGTCCCACCAATTCCACCATTAGAGCAGCACCAATACAGAAATTTAGTCTCTTCATAAAAATAGCTGCCATTAATTGCTCCTCTACCACATCCAGGCACTACATCTAAGAAATTATAATGTAGCTAATGAAAATAGCGTAGAAATAATACAATAGATAGCTTTAGGGAACAATTCCTACATGCCAGGTTTCCTTCTCATTTAATCCTTCCAACTGTCCTAGGAGGTTGGTGTTATTACCATTTTAAAGACAAGAAAAGTGAACTAATACACTTGGTTTCTCTTAGCAGATGAGGTAATGAGGCCCAGAGAGGTAAATCACAGTTATTAAGTGGCAGAGACAGGATTTGAACCAAGTCTCTGCTTTTGAAAATCTACTTTTAAAAAAAGTTTCTGCCCCCTCCAGGAAGTGAATGTACCTCCTCGAGGCAGGGACCCCTCTTTCTGAGCAGTGCCTCTGCATCCAGGGACAAGGAGACCAGTAATTCAAATTTTGTTTGCTGAGTGTGAGCGTGTATGTGAGTGTGTGTTTGTATGAGTGTGTGAGAATGTGTGCGTAAATGCATGAGTATGTAAGAGTATGTGTATGTCCGTGTGTATGTGTGTTTATATGTATGTTCGTGAGTGTGTGTGGGTGTCTGTGTGTGTGTGTGCCTATGTGAGTCTGTGTGTGTGTGAGGTGAGGATGTGTGTGTATGTATATGGTGAGAGCATTTTCAGATGATGTTCCTAGCACCAGTAGGTTCAGAGAAATGGAACTTTCATTTCTCTGCTGGAACACTAGCCCTTTCTCTGTGGTCTTTACATAAAATCACTTTTTCCCTCTTCTCTCCCTTCCTCCTTTCCTTTACTTCAGACAAGATAGGAGCTTTACCTCACCTTAATTAAACTCGGAGTGAACTGCCGTTTGTTTCATGTTGGCGACAATAAGGAAGACCAGATAAGATTGTTCGTTCTAAATGCCCAGTTATTCCTCAAAAATAATGGCACAACCGAGGTGATAGAAGGTCTGCCTGTGCCGGGTCCATTCTTTGCACAGTTCACTCATTTACTGCTCACAACTCTGTGAGGTGGGTCCGCTGAGTGTCCCCTCTTAATAGATGGGGAGACGGCAGGACAGACAAGACACACGTCAGCTGGACACACTACCAGGAAGTGGCTGTCACAAGGTGCCTTCAGGCCACCGGGCCCAGAACGACTTCCCATTCACCTCAAGGGCCCCTTGTTTCCTTATGAAATGACGTCTGTGAGAATCTTGACCTATTTCAGTTGTTTACACCGGAAATTATAAATCTTCAAGTTAGAAGGATCTGGTGGTGTTAGCTGACTCCATGCCCTTATCTACTGCAAAATCCTTCTAGAGTTTTTCCACATTGATGAGAGTTCATTCACCACGGCTTGCGTGCTCCCATGACAGGAAAGCAAGATTGGGCTATGGGTGTGAAAGATAAACTGTTCCTAGATAAATTATTGTGTAATAAAGAGACACCTAACGGTTCTACTCCTCTCCCGGGTTCATTTGGCAGCTATCTTTTTATATGCAAACTTGTCTTGATACAAATTATTTCTTTAAAAACAACTTCTAGTGTAGTTTGTCTTGAGACATCTAAATTTTCCTTTTATACCTCCTTATTAATGGCTTATTTTCAAAGAGGAAAGTACAGTGAAGAGAAGAGAAAAAAAAGTTGCCTTTGCTCATGTGTTGTTGTTTGGAGTTAAAAATAAATGCTAACTGTGGGTGAGTGATCCTTTTAATATTTGCAGTTAATTTCCCACACGTACTTTAAAAAGCTACTCGGGTACTATTTTCTCCCACTATTTAAAAAGTCTGTTTGAAAGGAACTACTGGAAAAGTTAGGACATTGTAAATCATGCTAAATAGAACAATTTCTTTGATATTTAATCCCCAGTGAAATTACAAAGATCAGTTGCAGCTGGTATTGAGGTATGTTCTTAGTTTGTGTTTGTGCCACAGCAGAGGAAGAAAACCCAGATTCCCACATTTTTGAGGTGATTTCTGAATGCTGGTGTGATCCAGCCACGGGGAGACAGCGCTGGCGTCACAGATGAGATTGTGGGTTCTGGAGTCACAAACCCGCCCTCAAACTCCTGCCAAACGTCCATCACGTGAGGATGCTGGGACCCTTCGACGCCCTCAGCCTGGTGTCCAGTGGCGGGAATAATGCTAATGAGATTACCTTCCTGCTCCCACCATCTTCTAGACGCGTGGGCAGAGGGGGAGACTGAGAGTAAGGTGTCAGCCGCGAGGGCTCGTGGTCCAAGGCTTTCCAACATTTCCTCCAATTTGTCCGGAAATAAAACTGGGGGAGCACCGTGGGCTGTGCTTGCCAGCTCACGCCCCAGTAAGGCAGCAGGGCGTGGGGGAGCCCGTGAGGTCGCAGGGGAGGTGTGCCATGGCGGGGGGCGGGTATTGGAACCAGGGGTCCTCTTCTGGAGTCACGGGGGCACAGCACAGGACTGCTCCCCACAGCTCGGGGGCTTGACCCCAGCGGTCTCTGTGTCCATCCTTGAATCGGAGGGCCCCCTCCACAGGCTTCCAGGGGCTGGATTTCAGTGCTGGGTCCACCGCTGTCAGATTTCAGGGGCTCGCTTACATTTTCTGAGCCCCGGTTTTCTCAGATTTTTTCCTACCCAGCTTGGACTTACTGGGGTGAGAGGCAGCGTGGGGAAGAAAGTGCATGGAAACAAAATTTCAGAGGACTGTCATACGTGTCATGTTTTATCACTCCACCGCTGTTCGCACAATCACGCTCCTCGGGCCAGCCGCGGGGCGACTGGTCACAGGCGATGAAAACGAACTTTCTCTCTCTCCCTCGCAAGCCCCGCCGAGGGCTGGACACGGAGCAAGTGCCTGGACCTGAGACGGTTCCTTCGCGGTCTCCAGAAAGCACAGAGAGCGCGTTGCCGGCGCGGCGATGCCTGTCAAAGCACGTAAAGAAGTGAGGAGCAGACGTGAGGAGAGACCCGGTGCCCTCGGCGGGAGACACAGGTGTCTTGGGGGCGGGGGGCATGGCAGCACGTCTGAAGAGCCGCGACCTGCGCTCTGAAATCACACACAGCGTGTAAACCGGTGTGACCGCGAGACTCAATAAATTAGTGATCTTTCCAAATCAAAGGAAACAACATCCTGGAAAAACAACTGGAACGTCAGATTCAAGGCAGGGCAGTTTCCACGCCTGCTTTGGTGCAGGCAAAAAGCGAGCGTCGGGCTGGCTGCCACCACCAAAGTTAATAGGGAATCAGATACGCCGGGCAGTTCCCGACACTTCTCTATATTAAATTTTTTAATATAAATACTCCCCTAAGTGAAGGCAGCGCCATGCCATTTTTTAGTGGTTAAACGTGGCATTTTTCCATTTTAATGAAGCAATGCTTTTTGTCCAACTGGGTGGTTTCATTCACCAGGAAGGATGACAGAGGTGTGGTGGTGTGGACGACAGAGGTGTGGTGGTGTGGTCCCCGGAGCCACGGAGCGGTGCCACAGAGATCTCTAGCACCAGAAAGGACCAACCCGACCCCAGTCCAGCACTTTCAGTGGCCAGGCGGGTCTCCATTTGAGTCAGAGAGTTGGTTTCTAGAGCCATCTGGATGGTGGAGGAGCGGTGGGACCCGGGAAGGTCACTCCAGCGCTCTTGGACTCAAGCTTATTGGTTGCTATAAACAAGAGACTCCCAAACACATGATAGGTTGAGTTTACAGTGCTGACATCTGTTTATATATTTGGTAAGCTAATAACATGGTGTTCCAGAGGAATATGGTTTTCTATTTCTGACAACAATGGGGGAACTGACTGTGTTTCAATGGTCACTGTCACAGGGTAAAAACAGTTTGTCTTAACAGGCTATAAAGTCTCTGAACACGGGATCTGGGCTTGATTAGTTTGTGTCTACCACAGTGTTTCTACCTACTAGGCACGAGGAAGGAGTGTAAGGGATGTAGAACTTCACTGTTGCCTGTGTCCATGTAGTCTGGATAAAAAGCATGCTGCCCTCAAACCCCACCGCTTAAGAAATCCTCATGCCACGTGTTCTCCCGAGGAAGTGACTGTTGTGTTACCCAACACCAGTTTACGAGAGCTTACTGACACAGCAGCACATGCGCAGACGGTTCCCGCATCACTGGAAGACAGGATTTGAGTTTTGCACCATGCCATGCTATTGGGTCTGTGCATTCCTTTGCTCATTTTGGATCCAGAACAACAGTTATCCAAGCTATTCCTCCAACAACATGAGTGTTGACATGCCGGTTAAAATAGATGATGCCAGTGCAGCATCTAAAATATTCTGGACATCTTATTTCATGACTTGGAACCCTCAAGCTATCCCAGGCCAGCCCGAAAGCATAATGTCAACAGTCATAACCACAACGGTCCATGAGCAGTCGACCTGCACTGGGACTCAGGGATGAAACAACAGTGGTGTTGTTATCTGCAGTTCTGTGTGGCGGGAGCTGTTTGAGAAGCCCAGCGGGGGGTCTCGCACCCATTTTCTGATCTCCATCATGCAGGTTCACCCACTCTTCCGAGCATCTGGCTCCCTGTGCTGGTGGCACCAGAAGACCGGGACACTCAAGGTCCATGACACGTGTGATTCATTTTCCTCCCTGGAATGACTCAAGAAGAGATGTTTTAGAATTCAATCCGAGTCTCAGTAATTCAATTTGCAGCAAGGAGCGGGCAAAGTTTTAATTCTATGATAATTAGTTTCATGTGTGAATGTATAAACGAATCGTTTCACTGGGAAGTATATTAGGGAAACGGAGTGGGGGGTATAGTAAGTCAAGAGAGCAAAAGAATCTTCCCGAAGGTTGCAGCCACCACCGCCAAGCCTTGTAGAGTGGCCGAGTTTGGGTCAGCCCATCTCTGGTCTCCATGCTTGAACTTGAAAGTGAATCCACACCCAGGATTTCCGACAGTCCTTGAGCAAGCAAGCACTGTTTCCCTGGCCTACCCACACACATCTTTATGAAAATGTAACCTTTTTACTCACTTTCTGGGCTCCACAAGGAACACTCAGCTTTCTCCTGTTAGTGATTAAACTGCCTGTTGTAATACTCAGACTGGGAAGCGACTGCTTTTTATGTGAACGCCATGGCCGGCTCCTCTCTGTTTCCAAAACTTGCCTGGTGTTTGCAGCAACCACTGGGAAGATGGGAAAGTAGTGACTCCACTTCTTTAGCTTCTGACCCTTGAACCTTTGATCCAGTGGTAGAAGGTTCGCTGTGCCCACTGCAGGGTCGACATACCGATTATGAAATCTCATTTTTGCAAATGCCATTTAGTTAGTACCAGCTGAAGAAACCGCTAGGGTTTCTCTAGTTTCTGAACAGTGTTGACCAATATTTCCAAAGGAAACATCAGCCAGCACCCAAGAGTATCCTGAAATGCTAGAACTGTACTAGCTGAGGACATGCCAAGAAAGTTTATCCAGTGCCATGGTCTACCCAGAAATCTGCATCTCCAACAATTCAGGGGAGAACACCCCGTTGTTTTGACTGGATACTCATAAAAACCTCCTAAAGAGATGAGTGATAGAGCTAAGGCTTACCTGTTTTGAATTTCTACTGTTTACTTCCAAATACAAAACCTTTTTTTCCTACAAAAAGGTGAGAATATTTTGTTGTTTATTGTTTTTGCTTTGAGTCAGGGATTGTTAAAAGAAAGCAGAGCATTTTATGATTTTGGCCTTGGCCACTCTAGAACAAATGGAAAGTTCTAAACTCTGGTGCCAGATTAAAAACACAAAAACAAAGGACCAAACGAAAATACAGGTGCTGGATGGAATTTGGGCCCAGACCATTGCTTCCTGACATCTAGATTAGATGGTGAGGGGTTTTTCTGTTCACATAGTCATACTTGAATTTTAAGAAATAATGTACTTGTCTTTTCAAGTAAGACTCACAGTAAAGAGTACACATGTATAAAAGTGTGTATGTGTAGTATGCATGTACACGTATGCAACTGGGGACACAGCACTGGGGAGCTGCACTGGGCTGCCCTCGGAAACTCTCGTCTCCCGAGGCGTCTCTGGTGAGTGAAGGCAGCGCCCACACCTGGGTCCTCACTCCTGGACGGAGCACATCCCTCACAAGAGCCTCCGCAGGGCCCACTGGTGGCTGGGAGGGCGGTCCAAAAATAATGTTTACAATCAGAAAATTTTACATTTAATTTTTAAAAAATGTCTCTGACTCCTCTTTAAAAATCAGAAAATCTGGCAACAGTCACCACACCATCCTCATGAGGACCATTTGCTGCAACTGAGAAGTGGCTGTTCCCTGTAGGCAGGCATGTCCCCTCTGGCACCCTGCCCCCACCACTCCTTCTTGTGTGACTCAGTCCCCCCGCCCCCCAGGAAGAACACCTCTCTTGACCCCACAGCCATTTGAGTTCAGCAACATCAGGCTCGATGACAAGGCCTTCCCTGTCCCATATCCACTGGATTTCCACTATATTGTGGTACAAGATGCTAAAGTTAATACTAAAATCTTTTAGGTAAAGTCACCCTGAGTTTATATCTCAGTCAATAATGTTTTCTGCTCATGATAAGTGTGGGGTCAGGAGCCATTTTTCTCATGAACAAAGAAGAGTAGGCAGCTCCCCTGTCAAACAAAAAGGTTCTCCTCCCAAACCAGGTTGTTCTGATCTTTTTGTTCCTTCCTTACTTCTGGGAACAGGGTAAGATTATCCTGTCTGATCCTTTTGAAGTATGACACCTGTCCCTTCTGGACCTGAGCATTTCACGTGATCTGAAATTCTAGGCTCTCATATCTCTCTTGGACAGTGATGACCAAAGTTCAAGATGGCAGCTGTTCCAATGGCAATCTTCCTAAGCAATGGGTGAACCGAGATCTTTATTAACTCAACAGATACTCTGAGTAATAAGTAAACCATGAAATTGTTATAGACCTTGAGGCTTAGGGCTGTTTGTTACTGCAGTATAACTTGGTTTATTCTGACCATTTAAGTCTTGACTGAAAACAGCACTTTCAAGTCCCAGTACTGCTCCTCCTGACACCAGTTCACACTACCCAAATATACCTCTTCTTTCTTTGAAGTTCCTTCATTTAAATCTAAGTGTAAAGCTAGAATATTATTAAGCTGTACCCACTGTCATTTCCTCATTTCTTGGTTTCGCTCTATACTTGATCTTTACCATCCCCTCCTGTTATATAATAGATTGCAGGTCAGACATATTTCTTACTTTGAATAATTCATCTCCGCAGAATCTCAGAACTTCAGTTAGAACATTTATTTCTTTCATTTTAATATTTTATCATTTTTGTCCTAAATGTATGACCTTAACTGGTTGCCATCAGTTTCATTTCTTCTTGCCTTAAATATTTTAAGCATTTCAAAGTACAAACATTACTCATATAGAGTGTTAACAAAAAATGCTCAGTTTTAGTTCTGTATTATTTAATTGTAACTGGGTGTCATTAAAATGGTTATTTCCCCCTTCTGATTTCTTTCTGCTTGGCCTCCAGTCTTCATCTTTCTTGGAATATTTTAATGCTTGGCATCTGGCCACAGTACCTACAAGTAGAAAGTGGATTCTATAGCATTAAGACCTCTGGGTCTTTTCCCAAGTTAGAGTATTAAGTTTTTTCCAAAATTGGTACTTCTGGCTGGGACTCAGAAATTATGGTAAAGAAGCACAGGCTAAGCAAAGTCCACACTTAGAAGATGATCTGCCCTCATCTATTACTACTGCAGAGTATTAGATTATGTCTAACCATCTAGTTATCTATCTGTCTATATGCAATTTATTGATATACTTCATACGCCAAGAACAGAGCACGTGTGATGTGTAGTTTGATGAGTTTGAACATATGCAAATACCAGTGAGACCATCACAACAATCAAGGTAGAAAACATGCCCAACAGATCCCAGGGATTCAGTGTGTCCCTTTGTGTTGTTTGCTGTGTGTATGTGAAGCGTAATCATCACGATATCCACCCTCTGGCACATTCTGAAGTGCAGAGAATCAGACTGTCACTTACAGGCTCTGTGCTTGTACAGCACCTGGCTAGAACCTCTCCGCCTAGCATAACTCATCACTGAAACTTTTACCTTTTGCATAACAGTCTCCCCATTAATTTTTAATGATCATAAGAACATATATTCTATATTTAATGGTAGGCAATAGTCTGAGGGCTTTATGCTAACATTCACCATATCTCATGGAAAAGGCCTTGCTGAGTCCCCATTTCACAGATGAGGAAGCTGAGGGAGCAAATTATCAGTTATCCAGTTTACCCAACACTTCAAGGAACAGAGAGGTCTCAGCTAACATAAAAATTACACACAGATAGAGAAGAGAGTTTTGATAGAAGGAATGCCTCGTTGATTTCTATGTTAGTTAATTAATTTATTTCACTTTACTATGGTAATAACACCATATCTACCCTCCTGACAATGTTTTTGAGAACAAAATACAATATTATTGACTATAGGCCCACTGGGTGGCAGGGCTCTAGAGCTTACTCATCTTACTTAGCTGAAATGCTATATTCTTGGACTCCTAACCCCTCATTTTCCCTTCTCCCCAATCTTTGGCGACCATTCTACCCTTTGAGTCTATGAACTTGACTCTTGGCTACTTGCATAAGTAGACTCCCTCATATCTGCCTTTCTGTGAGGGGCTTATTTCACTTAGTGTGACGGCCTCATGGTTCACCTTGTCTTTGTATGCTGCTCTCCAGGAGACAGTAGTGGCCCCAGGCTCAGCGAGGTGCTGTTCACCACAGCCGTGATGTGGAACCATCAACCATGATGTTGAACGTGTGTTCAACAAATGCACAGACGAGGAGCATGAGATCAGGCACACAGTGGCACAGTATTCAGCTTTAAAAAGTAGGCATGTCCAGGTTCATTCATTTCATCGTCTAGGAGGTTCCCTCTGTCCGGAAGGTGAGGCGTGGTGAATCTGCTGTGCTCCAGCTCGCTGACCGCTGGTCAACTTTAAATGACTCCAGGAGACAAGTATTATAATTTTAACATCATACTTTCTCCTGGTTCCTGCCTCTAGTTCTACCAGTAGCGGGAGATGCCAGGTGAAATGAGGCCCACTCTTTCTGGGTCCTGCCTTGAAACCCTGGATCTGCTCACACCAAGCTCATGCCATGTTGAGTAACATGATTCAAGAGTTGGCGGTCCACAGGAGAGCAAGCACCACCTCAGGCCCCACTACCTCAGCAGCATCTCCTCCTCCACTGCCCTTCCGGCTGCTCCGACCTGCCTCTGGGATCCCTGGGGGTTAAGTGGTCTAGTTCCTGCCCAACAAAGTAGGATTCGTACACCAGCAGAAATAACATGTCTCTGGGGCCTCCCTGGTGGCGCAGTGGGTTAAGCAATGCACTATGAAAGCAAACCGCAGCCACCACAGCACGAGTCCGATCCTTGCCCCCAGCCAAGGAGGGGACCCACATGGCGCAGCAGACCTCTCCTGCCTCTCCTGCTGCTCCCCTCAACAGTGTACGTCAGTTGATCTGCCTGTTCTGCTCCCCAGTCTGTCTCTGGTGAATCCTGTCACTGCCCTGGACTCTGGCCTGTACCCCTGCTCTTGTGTGCATAAATAAATCTTTTAAAAAAAAGAAATAACATCTCTGTATTCTTGTGCTCAGTAACCAGTTTTTTTTTCAAAAATGGAACTATCGAAACCTTGACTGTCAAAGCAATTCCCACGATTACCCATTGGCTTTTGATTGATTTTAAGAAAATAGCTAAAGTGAAAATTTGATCATTCAAACTTAAAGTCGAATAATCTGAAGATAATGAAGTATCAGTTCTCAGTGGTGTTCAACCCCGTAAAGACTGAAAAAAATACATCACATGAAACCAGTTGGGGTCCTAAGGTCCAGATGACCGAGCTGTCACACTCTGAGGCGCCAACCAGCGGCCGGAGTCACACCACGGTCAGATGTTCCTCTCTGCACACCACAGCCGTCTCTAACTTTGAAGGCTCTAAACTTACCAGGAAAGAATCAGCAGTTAATTTCCTGAAGCCAGGGAATAATTTCCTTTTAAGTCCTTTTATATTTCCTCTTCATTTCTTGACCTTGTAAATCGCTTATCTCCATGTCTTCTTTATTCCAAGCTAGTGGGATTGTTTCCCTTTCCCACCATACCTTACGTTTGAGTCACAGCAGCTGATTTCTCTTATCTCCCAAGTCCCCATCAAAAGCCATTAATCTATAGGTTAAGTGCAATCTTTTCCTCTATGCTGTTATGACAGCGTAGGAATCTGGCTTAGCTCTGGCTGGTGCAATAAGGGATTGTAGCGGGCCATCCCGTCATTCTTACTCGCTGCTCGATGTTTTAAAAATTGGCAAAGCTGTACTGATTGAGGAGACTGGAAGCAATGAGCTGAATCGACTGGCTTTACAGCCCGATAGAGTGACTCAAACGTCTTAACAGAGCCTGCGTGTCTCTTCCTTGTCTTTGTAACCTGCCCGGCACCTGTATGGAAGACCTCTCCTCTCTTGCAGACTTCATACCTCGCCACTTCACTCACTACGTCCATAAAAATGGTCCACTGCCTGCTGCATACTTTTTTAAAATATCATGCTTATGTCCCCTAAAACACGCCGTATAAAGAGCAAATACTAATCCAAAGTAAGATTAGGAAAAACGTGGCTTCAATTTAGCAAAGGTTATGGGAAGTAGGTAGTCAAAGATCAGGTATACGATTGGGAATGATTTCAAAGCCGCTCTTTCAATGGTCTGTGTTTCCAGTGTTAATTTAGTTCATATTTTCATTTTGGCTACACCTGTAGCTTTGACAGACCGGGGGCCATAGTTGCTCTATCGTTAAGGGAACCCAGTTAACAACTAAATGTCAAACTTCTTTTGTGTTGGGATTATCTTCCTAAATGTCTACTATTCCTCTGAGTCCGCTGTTCTCAAAGTCCCCGGCACTTCCACACCAACTATTTGCAAGTAAGTCCTGGTGGACATATTCACACTATTTTCAGTCTACATAACTACTCGCGCCTGTGCAAAATGTTTTTCTAAGAATAATCTAATTTTAAAATAATGTTTAAAATCGCCACGAACAAACACAAAGCTCAATTGCTCCAGAGCGCCATCTAGTGACCTGGGTGCAGCACCAAGCATCCCCATCCATCCCAGAAACACTGGAGGAGTCTCCATGGTGGTTGGTGGCTTGGTTTTGGTCCTGAATGGATAGATGTTCTCAATTTTTATGAGTTCCTACTTGATTAATAAATACAGCATGTCGGACTATTGACATGTAGTCAATAAAACTTGACTTAATCTAACACTAACAGGTGCATTACCTTCTTTGATTTAAAAAATTCATTGTAGGGCCTCCCTGGTGGCGCAGTGGGTTAAGCAATGCACTATGAAACAAACGGCAGCCGCTGCAGCACGAGTTCAATCCCTGCTGCCGGCCAGGGAGGGGA
>JAGFMF010011634.1:2984366-3065719 GCA_019455555.1 Galemys pyrenaicus
TCTGATCCCTGCTCTGTCTGTGGTGAATCCTCTCACCCCCCACAACTCTGGCCTGTACCCCAGTACTTATATGCATAAATAAATAAATCTTTTAAAAAATAAAAAATTCATTGTAACTCTTCATTTTTGCTGATTTTTTTCTTTCCATACCAAGCTAGTTACTCTTAGTTTCGCTCAGTCATTTTAAAAAAGATTTTATTTATGTACACAGAGCTGGGGTACAGGTCAGAGTCGCGGGAGGTGAGAGGAGTCACCAGAGACAGAACGAGGAGCAGAACAGGCAGATCTACTGAAGTACACTGCAGAAGGGAACTGTGGGAAAAACAGTGGCTGTGGAAGCCCTACAGTGTACACTCAACCCCTTGCGCCACCAGGGAGGCCCCTCTCTTGGTCATTTTTAAGCTTTCACCTCAGATCGTACATATCCTTGTGAATATTTACCATGTACCAGGCCTGACTTAAGAGCATTGTTATGTATGAATTCAATTGATTTGTACAATAACCTAATAAAAGGATTGTTACTAGTATTCATGTTTTGTTTTGTGAAAAAACAAAAGGTGCCTAATGTTACACAGTTAGTAAATAATTATCTCTCTGAGTGAGTGTTCCTTTTATTTATTAATTCCCCCTCACAACTTTATTTCTAGGGAATAGGAATGATCATCAGAAAGCCTACTAAGTTTTGTAGTACTTTGTGTATCATTGGTTCAAAAAGACAAAAGATGTTACTTCTCTCAGGTCAGATTTGAGAGAATCAGAGCTTGGTCATAGGTGTGGCAGAGATGTACTTTTTTGTTCAGAACAGAGATCAGCTCTTCCAAGTCTGGAAGACTTGACCCTCTGTAGCTGTCACCCAAGTTGGTACTGTACTAGTGAAGACAGGGGAAGAACCCAAGAAATGAAAGTAGTGATAAGATTATAATCTGAGACAGATGGGTCTTGAAAGTGATAAAAACTAAGATAATTTAAGCCAACTTGATTTATTATATCCTGCTCAAATAGCAAGCAGATGGCTATCACAAAACTTAGGAAACAGGATGAGAACTGTATTCTGTTTTTCTACAGCTACCTATGAGTTATAATCTGGAGCCTTAGACCTCATCCTTGAGTAAACACGTCCCTGTGTGGGACTAGGAGAGTTTGTTGGATTTTTTTTTTTTTGGCCTAATGAAATGTTTTACAAGACTGTCTACCTTTGTTTGGACTCACTCGGCAAGTGAAGCAGTTATCAGTTTTATTGCCTTTTGGTTCCAAATCAACCCTTCATTACCTACCCAATGAGAATGGAGCAGGGCCCTATAAATAATTTTCCTTTTCCAACAGGCATGCTATTATTACGCATGCCACTAGAGGGACACCAGAGGAGGAAGGGGCTTCTCTCCTGGTTCTGGTTGACTGTCTTGTCCACATTCCTTTGTTGTATGTGGCTTTTCCACTGCCAGGCTCCTGTGGCACACAGCAATCACCTGCACCCAGGAGCCAACAACTTCCTTCAGCACCTCCCCAAATAACATCGCAGTAAATTACAAGGTATGGCACCTGTCTGTGGGTGGCTTCCCTGACATTCCAAAGGATGGGCCTTGAGAGGTTCCACTGGCAATGCATCTCAGTGCTTGTCAGACACCCAGTGAATCACAACTACACTCTCTCAGCAAGGTCCCTTTCCTCCTTACCCAAGGGTGGTGGGTGCTTCTTATATTGCAATTCTTACATATCTAAGAGTTATTTGTATTTCTTACCAGCTAATTTCATGTATACTTCCAATTATTTATATTAAACATCACTTTTGAATTACTGTTTTTTCTCTGTCTCTTGATTGGACTCTGGCTAGTAGAGAGTCTTCATGAAATTCAACTTCCTAGAAACTGAGATTTTTTTTTAAAGTGACCTGAATATACAATAGACACTATCTGTTGATGATATTGTGATATTTACCACTATAATTAAGAAATACATTTATTGGTTTTTACATCAATTCCTTGAGAGTTTGGTTATCTGCTGTTACCCCTGGGCCCTGTCAAATCTGGATGTGCAAACAGAACCTGAAAATCTGAGTACAGACTTGAGACAGTGAGGACGTCACCATAACCACCGCTGTGCTGACAGCCATCTGGCTGCTTTCCATACACCTCTGCTTCAGCTCTCAAAATTACAATGCTCATTACTACTTTGCTACATCAGGAAAGATATACATTTACCCAAATGGAAAAATTTAATGATCCAGGAAAGAACCTTATCTTCTGGTTCATTTGCTCTGTAGTCAGCAGGAGAGGTTAGGATAATATGATGGTTACTGACAATGAACTTGACCTACTAATGGGTTATAAGTCAGTAGCCATCAATGTACCATGAAAACAAGTGGTAGACCTCCCCGAATGCTTATCATTCCATTATATAGACTAGTGATATTTTTTTGCACAAGGCAGTAATATTGGTATAATCTTAATACTCAACCTCCAAAGACTTCTCAAATTTGAATCTTAAACATCAAGAAAGTAAATTTTATCAAATAGACATTTCCACTTTCATCAGAAATTTTACTTAATCTGTTATTACTACTTTCAAATGAAAGAGCTCAAAGTAGACCTTGACCATATTAGGTCATATTGATCTTCAAATCACATTTTTAAACAACCGCTTTGCGTTGCTTACATCAAAGGTACTGCATTCAGATTTGCAGCAAAGCTTCTTTGGAATCATATGTTATTTCACCAAAATTAAAGAATTTAATCACACAGAAATAGAGTAGTAAGAGAGAACAACAGCAATCCATAGGGAGGAATTTCTTTCTGTTCCTAAACTTTATGTATCACCCATCATTCCTTATAGGAATCAGACCATTAGAGCTAAAAAGAACTCATGAATTTACCTTGATGTCAGACATAAATAGAAGAATCTTTGAGGGCGCCCTCATTTTACACTTCCAATCCAAACAATCAAACTTAAGATATTTTTCAATTGTCTAGTATTTTTTTTATTCTATACATTTAATAGACTCATTCTTAGAGCTCCAAAAACTGCATAGACTTTAGTCCTTGACTATGTTTACTGATGGAATACATCAGTTGGTCAAAGATGGAATTCTTTATTAAATACACGTTTTCATCTCAATATTGACTACTGTTGTCTGATCTAATCTTTATAAATGCAGGAAACTACCCAATATATTGTACATCTGATAAATATACTTTTAAAATTAGATTTGGCTGTTTATAGCATCTATTTTCTGTTCAATTTCCATCTTTCAGGTAACTCCTACAAATAAGTAACCTTATTCATTATGTATTGGCTCTTATTACTTTCATCCTCTTTCTCCCCATCTTTTTGGGAGGTATCCCACTGAATATAGCTTTACATGTTCACTACTTTACAGAGTTTTATTTTCCATTATCTGTCACTTATTTGATTAGGTGGTAAAATTGAGCTCTTCCCATAGAGTTGGATCATGGGGCAAAGACTAAAGACTCTTCTGCTCCATTAGAGTCTTTTCTGCCCCTGACTTTGAGGCACCTGCATGCACAGTTGGCTGCTCAAACTCTCTGGAGTTGTGCAGGACATAACACGCAGGGTAATTCTTGGTGTCCTAGTCGCCACTCTGTACTCTTCACTCTTCCTCTGTGCACTAAGCTTAGTTACAAGAAGCCCTGAGATTCAGTCTAAAGATAGAGAGCACAGAATCGAAGGTAACCATTATGGCCACTTTGATTTTCAGTAGGTATTTTACAAGATCCCCATAGTAACAAAGACTTTTTAATTATTCGATCACTTTTTTTTAACCTTTATTGCTGTGGATGTTTTGACCTTCACCATTTTTTGAAAAATAAATTCTTTAACATGAAAAAAAAAAAAGAACAAAAAGGAGTAGATAGTTGAATCTATTATCTTTTCTGCTGGTTCAAATAGCAGTTGAAAAAATATTGAGACTATTGATTCAGACAAAGTTTTGGATTTTCCTGAACTCTCTGATACTGCCATCGCAAGAATAATTGAAAGCTGACCATACAAAACTGTTCTCATTATATTGCCATGAAAGTCTACATGAAAATGAATGCATATGCCATGAGAATTCAACCAGCAAGCACTTTTCTTAACATGAAAAGTTTAACTGAGTCCCAGTTTCACTGCAATGGAATTCTTTGGAACCTGTAAGTCCAGAGACATTTCATGCTTCTATGAAATCAAACAGACAACTTCCACACCCTCCAAAAGCTCAGCCTCTTCTCTGAAGCATTTGTGAATTATTCTTATATGTGCACGTACCCTCAGACACAGGTAGACACCTGAGACAGGTAGGAGCTTAAGAGGGAAGGAAGGTCAGGCTAAGGCGAATAGAAGACAATACTCCCTCCTCCCCACCCACAACCTTTTTCTAATTTACACAAAAGCATGGAGTGTGAACTGATGTTACCAAACCACCCTGTGCAAGAGAGAGGACCAGTATTTCTCTGGTAGGCTGTGTGCCAGGTGCTTTATATGAGGTCCATTAAGTTTCTCAATCTCCCCAAGAGGCAGTGTGGATGGAGGGGCAAAGGGAAGCAGCTCGGTGAAATGAAAGAAGTTGCCCTCAGACCTGCAACTAGTAAATAATGGGAACTACTTTGGGGCCTAGATTTCTCTAGCGCTCAGGCCCCTTCTCCTCTTACATATTTGTTTGTTTATTGTTTCATTAAGAAAACTGTAAACACAAAAATGTAACAATGTACCAAGTTTCCACATACTCATTGCCCTTTTCATAAATGTTATTCATTTGCCATATCCTCGCTGACCCTTTTAACTTAAGAATAAACTGTTAGATCAGTGACTGTAGTTAACGCTACTTATAGTACATATAAGAAAGCTGTTGTGAGAATAGATTCTAAGAGTTTGCATCAGAAGGAGAAAAAACTTCCTTTTCTTTTTTTTTAAAGGTTCATTTATTTATGCATACAAGAACTAGGGTATAGGCTTGAGGTACAGAAGGTGAGAGGATCCACCAGAGACAGAGTAGGGAGCAGAACAGGCAGATTGACTGAAATACACTGCTGAGGGGAGCAGTAGGCCAGACAGAAGAGGTCTGCTGTGCCATGTGGGTCCCCTCCCTGGCTAGGGATCAAACTCGTGCAGCAGTGACTGCAGGTAGCTTCATAGTGCTGCACCTTAACCCCTTGCACCACCAGGGACGACAGAGCTTCTCTAAGCCAATGGTCAGCTTCATTTCCCAACATACGTACACTGAGCCATCTTGCTGCATGCTTTCAACATCCACAGTGAGATGTTAATTATTTCCCAGGAAACTTGAAAAATTAAAATGTTATGGACAAAATCAAAGTGCCCATGTGATTCCTGCCCTTCTCTGTGCACCCTTCACATTCATATTGTCATAGTTTTTACATATACTTAATTCTGATGAATGAAAATATACTGTTTATTTTACTTCTAACATGAATGGTATACATGTTAGAAGTAAATATAGACAAAGACATTTTTGTAGGTTTTTTAATACTCAGTTGTGTTTATACAATTGTGCTTATTCATGATGCTAGATTAACAACAGGTAGCTTTCATTTACTCTTTTTAATTGCTTATTACTTGCTTATTTGATTATTTCACCATTTCCTAATGGCAGCTATTTAGATATTTTTAATGTTGCTATTATAAATATTGCTGCAATTATTATTCTTTCTACATAGCCTCTTGTGCAACTAAGAGTTTCTCTAGGAAATATTTCTAGAAATTAAACTTCTAGGCCTTCTGTGTAACTTCAGATTTTGGATAATGCTTATTTGTTTGCCATCATAGACCAATTTCCATCTCACTAGCAATTAAGAGAGTTTCTTGTGACCTTCAATTTCACCCATGACCTTGAACCTGTGCAAGGCCAAAGACTGATTCCTCAAATTACATCCCAAGATCAAGATATGCAGGAATTTTACAGTATCATGACATATTAAAATTTCAGTTCAACTCTAAATGGAAGAGGTATTTTGAAGGATTTGTGGTCCAACTATTTATATATACCAATAGTTTGGCAAATACAACAGTTCTATGTATACCTTATTGTATAAAAATAATAAAGCACCTAATTTGATAGGTATTTGGCTACCAGATATATCGCTTTAGAATTTTTGTCATACATTTTAAACTGGAGATGTTGTGAACTGTGGTTAACTTTGTTATCTAACTTTTCATTAAAAACTGAGATTTTTTTTCACTAATCTGCAAAAGTGACTTCAACATATTTTCTCTGGAGGAAATAAGGAGTTTCTCCAATACAGGCACACCTCTTTTTATGGTGTTTCGCTTTATTGTGCTTTGCAGAAACTGCATTTCTTACAAGACCCTCTAGGAGCAAGAGATTATGACTCATTGAAGGCTCAGATGAGGGTCAACATGTTTTTGACATATTTTTAAATTGAGCTATAAATTTTTGGTTTTCTTAGACATAATGCTATTATCACATACTTAGCAGACTGCAGTATAGCATAAACGTAACTTACAATTCACGATTCATTTTATTACGATATTTGCTTTATTACAGTGGTCTGGAACCAAACCCTCAATATCTAATAGGTGTGCCTGCACTAATCAAAACACTCCAAAGGACCAGTAAGAAGGGCACCCAAACCTGACAGTGGATTGTAGGTAATTGGCTCTGTATTCTGAGACACGTCTGCAAGAAAAAGAGTCTCTACAGTGCTACTTGTTATCATCAGTTCAGTATGATCTAGTCCACAAATCTAGCAGAATCTTCTGTGGTATCATTTCAAACTAGCTCATGTACAATTCTCATTTTCCCTTTTTCACTGCACATCCTAAGCCTTTAATCAAGGGGCCAAAACCCACAAAGTCTAGATTTCAGGAGAGGCTTCTGGAATCTCTGATGTCTAAGCCAACATAGTCACATATCATCACACGAGCTCAAGTCAAGACCTTTCCCAACACCCAAACCTCACTCCTTGAAATGAGATGAGATTAGTGATATTTTATGGCACAGCTTCCAATTTGAGAGATCAAAGTGGCAAAATAACCAGTTGTGTCACAAGATATTAAGTACCCAGATTTTGCAAATTTCAAAATGCTACTAGACCATATAACGAGAGTAAGATAGGAAAAGATCTTGCAAGAAAGCAGAGCAGGTTGCTCTTTATTTAGATAAAATTATTCCTAAAGCCTATAAATCACCATATGCTCCCACACATGTGGCACATAAAGAAACAAAACAAGGGCCTCCCTGGTGGCACAGTGGGTTAGGCAACGCACTATGAAGCAAACCGCAGCCACCGCGGCACAAGTTCGATCCCTGCCGCTGGCCAGGGAGGAGTCCCATATGGCACAGCAGACCTCTCCTGCCTCTCCTGCCTCGCCCGCTGCTCCCCTCAGCAGTGTGTTTCAGTCAGTCTGCCTGTTCTGCTCCCCACTCTGTCTCTGGTGACTCCTCTCACACCTCTGGCCCGTACCCCAGTTCTTGTATGCATAAATAAATAAAACTAAAAAAAAAAGAATGTCCATGATGAAGGAGCAAAAATTATTAAATCTAGTCCCTTGTGGGAGGGAGCCCAGTGGACTATGGTAGAGAACTATGGGTGTTTTTGTGGTAGGTAAGACGTAGTGACTTACATCAGGAGAGGGGTGAACCTGTACGCCTCAGTCATACATGATGCTGCAAAACAACATGACCTCAGTAAAATATGATACGATTTTTATAAAAAGCTAGTTCCTCGAACACAAGATTTTAAAACAGTCTATAGAAAGGACAGCCACCGAATTTCTGCTTCATTCCACAGTGCGCTGGATGCTTCAGGGAAAAATGCCAGGGATTGTTTGAACACAATTAAACTAGTCACTTTTTCCAAGAAGACTGTGTTTACCTGAAAAAATTATTCACAAACTGAGAAGTTTTGACGGGTGCATTTGGTAGACGTTTCTTTCTATTTTTTTAATGAAGTGATCCCGTCACTTGTAGGAAAACAAGTGAGTTTTTATTGCTAATGATAGAATTTGAATATTTAAGTGAAAATTACAATATTGAAAAGATTTCAAAAAAGGTGTCATTGTCAGCCTGACGCCTTTCCAATACTTGAAGATTTTTTCGTAAGTCAGTTGGTGGTGATTAAGGAATTTGGTTCTGATGCCACGGAGTGGGGCGCGGCGACATTTGGAAGACCCTCGAAAGTCCATAAACTGGTACTTTGTAGTAACCAACACACATCGCAAAAGCATTTTTACATGATTTTAGTGCAACACAACAGACAACAGCTCTCGGTGTGGTTTCAGGTTCCACGCTGTAACCAGCCTCAAGAAACCACCACTTGTGCATTTGGGTCTCAAAGAAGAAAATTCATGCTCATCTGAAAGAGCTATCAAAGCACTTTTCTCCACTTACACATCTGGATGAACCTCGATTTTCTTCATTTTAACTTAAGAAACATACAACAGCAGATTGAATTCAGAAGCATATCCAAGAAGACTATTGTCTTCTATTATGCCAGAGCTGCATGAGATTTGCAAAATCATAAATCAATGCCATTCTTCTCAATACTTCTTTCCATTTTTTGTAAAGAAAGATCTTTTTTCCTTAAAAAGTGTTATATGACTTAATAAGCAGTGAGGATATCATTTTTTAACAGGATAAATAAATGATTTAAAACTTGCCATCTTAACTGCCAGTAGGGTAAATTCAATAGACATACATAGACGCATGAGCAAAATCTCTGTGATGTCCACAGTAGTTTTTGAAGCTGTGAACAAGAGCAGAGGCCAGAAATACTGAGAACATTTTTCAAGCCCACAGGGTGCCATCCAGGAAAGCTACCTCTGGGTAGGCTCCACCATGTATCAAGGTTCTTGGTGATAAACAACAGCAACAACAAAACTCTGGTTACTTCAAAAGGAAAAGCATGACGAGAAGGGTACTTTCTTGGAGAAGCAGAGGTGAGGAGGAGTCTGGGAGTCAAGGCTCAGCTACGACCCAGCTTCAGCCCCTGGAGCAGTCTCTGTGTGACACCATCTTGCTGGCTTCCTGATGGCTGGATAGAGCTGATGCTGGCACTGCAGTGTCTACACAGTCACTCCCCCTCCTTGGCCTCTTGACTTTACCAGTCACTTCCATGAACTCTCCTCCTCCATCACTAACACTTCATGTCTCTGGGGGAGCACCTGCACCTCTTTCCTATGTTCTTACCCGGGTGTCAGGAAAGCGGCAAAGAAACATTCACTCCTATCAGGTCCCAAAGTGGGAGGAGAGGGCCTACCTCACATCTTTCCTGACTTATCCCCCAAATAGACAGAAGGTTTGAAATATCAGGCAACTATCCAAAACTAACTTGTGAGGGACAGCAGAAGCAATGAAGTAATTCAAGTGAGTGATTTCTGTGTTTATCAGATCTATATAAAAGAAAGTGTGAAAAAGGTCCATAGTTACTCTCTGTCTTACATGTCACCTACTCTTGTGATTTAGCCTTTCTTTCTGAAGAATGTTGTTGAGAGAATGGACATTCCTAATTTTGTTTTTCATTTGTTTAGTTTATAAAATATCTTCCTTGCTAATGCAACACAATCAAGTTATTTGTTTCACTAGTTTAAATGTTTCAAATGAGGGTCATTCATGAAAAAAAGTAAGCAAGTTAAGAGCAGCTGTGAAAAGGCATTTGTCTTGCCAGGTTGTCACAATAAAAGCAAAACTCAATTCTATCTAGACTTCCTGGAAAAGGATTTCTTGAGTTATATGGGGGCATTGCTTCAAATTTTTCCTTTGCTTTGGTTGATATGATAGCAAATTTTGGCTAAGTTATGATATGCAAATACTCTGTCAAACACCACTCTAGGTATTGTCACGCAGGTATTTTTTCAAGATGTGATTAATATTTAAGTCTCTGTCTCTGAGTATAGCAGACTGCCCTCCATGATGTGGGTGGGTGTCATCCAATCAGTTGAAGAACTTAAGAGAAAAAGACTGAGGTTCCCAAAGGCAAAGGAGATTTGCCAGCCTCTCTCTCCTTCCCACCTCACCCCCCTTTTTCTCTTTCTTAGGAGAACCCTGACTAATACCATTGACTCACTGTGGTTTTTCCAGTATGGCAGACTCATTGTAAACAGTAGGTGCCTACTAGGATTATGTGAAGAAAAGGACAGCACTCCATTTTCTAGTACAATGAGTTCTAGACACAGGTGGTTCTTGTTCATTTAAAATATCACAATACCACGTTTATCACATATATCAAATGTGCAGTTAAATAAAATAGGTTATTAAAATTAATTTTATGCAGTTCTTTTTCACTTTCTTGTACTAAAAAGTTTAAAATTACATGAGTGCTCCCATTTTATTTATGTTGGACAGCACTGGTCTAGCCTAAATCCAACCACCCAATTTCAGGGCTCCCAAAGACCTCAGTTTCTTCCTAAGGAAGCTCCAAACTGATTGTCACCTAATTATCTTGGGTGCTGGTAATGATACTTCACCCATGACTGAGATGTACTTAATCTAAGAACAAGAGTGGATATTGCTGATAAAGAGTCAGATCAAAGTGCCAGAGAACGCAGATTGGAACCAGATGTCTGAGGACCAGCAAACATATATTAGTGACTGTCTTAAGAGAGGATGTGAGCCAATGTCACACAATCTATAATCATAAGCCAAAACACCAGTCTTGATCATTTGCAGTAAAGCTACATTTGTTTATTTCTTTAACTTTTATCTGAAATGTGCAAGTTTGCTCTCTTTGCTTAAAATTCTTAAATGAATTTAGAGTGGTTTGTCATGCCTTATAGGTATGGTTTTATTGGCTTGGGTTATCAGAAATGAAACTATCTAGAATCATGAAGATACAATTTCAGTGGATAAACTTAAGAACATTAGAAACAGATTTCCCCATGTGGCCATTTCAGCTACATCCAAGGGTGGCAACTTGTTGGGCTAGAATTAAGAACAGAGAACTGATGGAGAAGATGATGTGTTCTTTCCAATTTTAAATGCCATGGTCCTATTTCACTAGAATAAAATTCATAAAGCATTCCAGAAATTTCCAACGTATGTTACATTATTTTCTTTGTAATGCTGGTATTTTGATAGACGCATCATGGTCATGCTTTACTAATGTTTGGAAGAAGAGAAATACTAAAGTCACTCAAAGTGATAAGATGAAAATATTAGACCCAGACTGGAGATCTGGGTTCTAAGTGGAATTCTGGAAAACTTACCTAGCTTCTCTGTGATTTAGGCTACTTTATTCAGTGAGGTAAGTGATATGTGCTTTCAGGTCCTTCTCTCCTGCTCTTAGTACTTGACGAGACTGAAAGGAAGTCAGGACATCTTTGGAAGTCTGTATCATATGGCCTATTCAGTAATTGAAAGTCTGAGACCAATCGACCATTGATTTCTCTTTTAGTTCAATAATATCAATAGGTGAAGCCTTTTTTACTCAAGAAAGTTGAACACATACCATAAAATGCATTTTTTTTTCACATTCACAGGTATGGGGAGACAGTCTAAAGACCCATTAATCATTAGAGGTAGTTCCACATGATTCATCTGTACAGAAAAACATTGTTGATTTGAAATAGCTACATTGCTTATTTCAGGCCAATTAGGTTGTGGTTGCACGGACGCCATCTACATTCTCCAGAAAGGGTCCAGGGTAAACACCACTGTGTGCCAGTTCCCAGGTCCTGTTCAGAAATACCTTGGGGGCTAGAGCCAGAAATGTGATTACCAGAAGCAGCTAAAAAGCCCAGTTGGGGAGAGAATCTAAATTACAAATTTCAAGCTCTTGGGAATCAAAAGGTCAGAACTGGAAGAGGGGCAATGATGAGGATTTTAGACTAAAACCAACCATCAAAAATACAGTCTGCAGGCAAGATGGGGTGCTCGGGCAGAGGGGCACAGAAAGAAGATGCAGTGAGGCCAAAGACAGGAATGGGCGAATGCCTTCGTTTGAAATCCCAGGGACAGACAACCGTTCCTTATGCTTCTGCTTATTAATATGGAAGTGGAGAAAAACCTTGCTAACATTCTTCTTCAAGTGTTCTGAAATGTAGCAATTCTAGAAAGAGCTGAAATTTGTGGTTCAAAGATGCAAACAAGTGCAGAATGTCACCGTGGAGGTTTATCATCTTTATGTAGATATATACTATTTTGACTGAAATTGCCAGAAAGCGCTGGGATAGCTACATCTTAATCCACTCATTTATCTCAACCCACTTCCTTCAGGTACAGCAAGTATCCAGGATGAGCTGCCCCTCGGGGAGACATGAAAAGCCTGTATTGACTAGAACTTAGATTCCACGGAACGAATTTAGGATGTAATGTCAGCAGAGCCTATAAATGTGCAGGATTTGTAGTGCTCTGTCAAAGGCTTTCTATAATTTTAATGTTGCCTTGAATTTTGTTTTTTATCTTAACTAATAGAGGTAAAGGAAAGTTGAGGATGTATCTATTTGATGGACTACGAAGCTGTGTAGGTAAAGGAAGTACAATGCTAGGGTGAGTGTTTTGGGGTGTTTTTTCACAATGTTAGGGAAGCATTTGCCTTTACACGACACTCAGAGGAAATCCAGAGACTCGTGAATCAAACCACCCTGCTGTAAAATACAGGCCAAATTGGTGGAAAAAAAAATAAATAGAAAAGTTTGTATTAATGGCTTGATGTTAAGGTAAGACCTTCTCCTTCCAAGAATGTATTGCAGTAGTACAATATTTAATAATCTCATTAACATCACCTAATAATAATAACCAGCAGTGCAGGAGATAGACTGACTGGAGACCACATTAATAAAAATGTGAAGATGGTACGAAGCTGGAGGGATCACAGATGCAGAAAGAATTGAATTAAAATTCATAAAATCATGACAAATTGGAGCAAAGGCTGAGATCGATAAAATGAGTTTACTAATGATATTTATGGAATAGCTATCAGAAGACAGTACCAATTCAATGTCGGAATTAAGCAGAGGGAAAGGATTAGGGGTCAAAGAAAAATATGACCATGTGTGGGGTGATTATTTTAAAAGGCTGAATCAAAATAAACTGGGCACTCACAATCTGGGTAAGCTCTTCATTTTCTTCAGGCTTATGTCTTCAGAGGTGATCCTTGGAATTCACACTTTCCCATTGGGAGAAGGCTTGGGGCAAGGTGTGTGTATGGGGAGGGGAGGTGGTGAGAGAGGATGACTGGAGGGAGAATAAACACACAGGGCCCTTGTGAGCTTCCAGGGAGTGAGCAGGGCAGAGGGGTAATTGTGTCAGAAGAGATGGATCTAATATGGTCTCTCCTGTATCTTCACACAAGTTGTCACGTAAATTGGCTTCACGGGGCTCAGGTCAGGAGTTCGTAAAGGAAATCTAATATGCTAAGTTAGCTCTTTGACATTCTGAATGAAGACTTTCCAGTGAAATTGGTTTGGGTCCATTAATTACCAGCCAATTGGGAAGAAGTTCCAGGCTGACTTTCTTCATTCTTAAGAGTCTATTTATTTAAGTGGTTTCAAACCTATTTACATCTGAATCAATGTGGAGATATTTTCCAAATACTGATTCCTGAACCACCAACTCAAACCTGCTCAATCCAGAATGTTCTTTTTTTTTAAATCTACCCAGTTGGTCAGATGCATCCAGGTTTGAGCACTACTAATTGAACTGATATTCATAACTTTCTTTAGGGTTCTTAGAAATATCATTAGTGAAGCTGCTAATGTATTGAATTTATACTTACCTTTTTATAAACTTGTTGGGATTTTTTTTTTAATCTCCCTTTTGCTAGATTAAAAGTCTATGAGAGAGGTTAAATAAATGATTTGAATGAGTAGCAACATCGATATAGGCACGATCCTCTAATTTTCTGATTGATGAGCATAAGCCATGATGATAAACAGCCGAAGTGTGAAGCAGAACTTATCACTTCCATCACCTTTAATGGCTGTTGACTTCAATCATTTCACTCGGCATGAAATGGACCTCAGAATTTACTGCTTGCTTCTCGAGTACTGAGATGCAGAATACTCGAGGGTCCCAGGGAAGCGTAATAAATATAAAGTATTTTTGCTAGGCTGATTTCTTACAGCTAGTTTCACTTAAAGTCTGTCATGAAACTGCAGCCAAATATTGGCTTTAAGGTACTAAGAATTGATGGAAAGAAAACCTGTGACAATGACACATAAAAGTTAGGGCAAATCACTTTGACTTACATGTGACTCTATTTCCCTTTCCACAAAATGAGGGTAATAGCACTTGGTAACTCTCTACTTCACAAATTGAATTAATGGCGTGGTAGCTGTAAACTCACCTGAGCGATGCTGAGCTGAGGACTCTTAGGAGACGGATATTAGATTAAATAAGTAGTACATTTTAAGGCAGAGAGATTGTGAGCATGTCTAAACGTAGCTATTAAAGACCTACTGTGTGCCATGCATGCTGTAAAGCCTTGCCACATGACAATTTGCTGAAATACTTTAATAAAAACCCAGCTGTTAGGCATTTAAGGCCTTTTAAAATAGAAAGCAAATTCCGCAGGGGGATATATATTCTTCTATATCAGATTCTATGAAGAACTATCTCGAGGGATCATGTTCGTGTGGCTGGAGCCAAACATGTTGGCGGTCACCTAATCTTGAAGTCCATGGAGCTGCAAAGTACTCATCCGACATAACAATCCTTTAGCAACTTATTTATTTAAATAAATTGCATTATCTTGCTAGGAGGGGAGGGCAAGTTCAGTGAAAGGTCTTATTAGTATTAAGAAAAATGTGTTCAGAAGGAAGGGGGTGTAAGTCTATTCAATGAAATAAAATAGGAGCAGAAGCTTCCTCTGGCTTCCCTTGACCATTCGGGGCTAGAATGATGGAAGAGAGACAAGTAATAATTAGTAAACATAATGAGTAAGTTAAACTGCATTAAAATGGTAAGTCCTATGGGGAAAAAATAAAGCAAAGGCTATCAGATATGTGGGTGTGTGAAGAGGTAAATCATAAATTTAAATAGAGCCATCTGTTTGAGCTTAACTGAGAAGGTGACATTGGAGCAAAGATTTGATGGAGGTGAAGAGTCATCTGGAGAAGGAACAGGGCAAAGGTCCTCAGGTGGGAACTTAGCTAGAGTGAACAAGGAGTAGCAAGGAGGCCAGTGTGGCCAGAGAGTGTAAAAGACAAGATGATACTAAGAAATGATATCAAGAAAGTACAGAAGGCTACTTGCAGGTAGTGAAAAGAGTTTGGTATATCTCCAAGAGGTACTGGAGAGCACTGACCAGAAGAGGAACGTCTGATGAACATTTAAAAGAATCCCTTTCATTTCTGTAATGAGAAGACTGCAGCAGCAAAAGGGCAAAGAATGGAGACCAGCTAGACTGTGTGGAAGCAAGAAATGATGGTGGGCCTCTTAGGATGATAGTGGAGTTAAGATAGTGAGAGATGGTTGGACACCTTTTGATGGTAGAATCAACAGGTCAGCCATCTTGACTGACTGATGTGGGTTGCAAAGGAACGAAAATGGCGGCCCCACATGTTTATCCTAAACAACTGGGAGGAAGATCTGCCCTCAGTGTGGAGAGGGGAAAATTATGGAGAGAGTCCAACAAAATAGGGGAATATCAATCAGGAGAATGGTTTGGGTTATGTTGAGACGGAATGTCTGTTGGTCATCCACATGGAGACACAGAGTACACAGTTACCAATTCCTAGAATTCTGGGGAATGATCTGGGCTGGAAATATGATGTAGGGGGTCCTTTGACCCATAGATTAGGATTTTCAGAGAAAATCTAGAGAGATTTGAATTTCAGATAAATAATAAATAATTCTAGTACAAGTATGTCCTTAATTATTTACACAACTATTATAAATTATTATCATTGATGTTAATGATTATATTAGCAATTATATTCCTCATACCATATTTGGAAAAGATTTATATTAAAAATTATTATTATCTGAAATTAAATTTCACTGACTATCCTGTAATTGTATTTGCTAAATTGGGTGACTCTAACACATATGGAATTTAAAGCAACGAGTAGATCATTGTCAAGGAAGTGAGTGGAATGGAGAATTGAAAAGGATCAGTTGTTCACTCCTTGGTCACTCCAGTGTTAAAGGTCAGAAGGAAAGGGGGAGCTAACAAAATAACTTACATGGAGCAGTTAGAAGTAAGAGGAACCCCCAGATTCCAAAGATGAAACCAATATCAGATTGTTCAAGCCCCACCATGTCCATGGGCCAGCACCTCTCAAACTTGAATGTGGTCAGAGGCGCTGGGAGAACACAAATTACTGGATCCTGCCTCCAGCATTTCTAATTTAGTAGGTCTCCGTGAGGTACAAGGATTTGTATTCCTAACAAATCCCCAGAGGACACTGATGCTGTCGGTCTAGGGACTATAGTTTGAGATCTAGACTGTTTCCTGCACATAAAGTGAACAATGTTATTCAACATGATTTGGAATATTTAGCTAATTAAAGAGAAAAGGAAAGAATTAGTATGCATACAATAAAAGAAAAGATAAAATTATATTTATTTGCGTGTGATAAAACTGTGGTCAAAGAATACCTAAGATTTTACAAAGCTATGTAATTAGAAGACTACTTGATAAAGTGTCTCAAATCAAAATAAACTCATAAAAATCTTTGAACTTTCTTAATACTCTTAGTAACTAGTCATGGATAGAAAATGAGTTTTTTAAATCTCTTTTGTAACATAAAAACATTATCATTTAGGTTTACATGATAGATTAGTTCAGCTTGGGAATCACACTGATTTCTAGATAGTAGCTACATCCTTAGGGAGAAAGAGGATGAGAGAATACCGCAGTCCTTATTTCTCTATATATAAATAAGGAAATCTTAAATAAATGTGTCAAATGTTCACATCAGATAAGCATAAGAAGAAGGCACTTGTTTCCCTAAAGAGCATTATTTTCTATGTGTTTCACATATTTGAAATATGCGACATAATTTGAAATTTAAAATGTCTTCTTCAAGATAATGATTAAAATATGACAAAAGTTAAGGGTTTTTTAAATAATAAAGTGCATTACCTATATGAATAAAAGTACAAAATTTTTTTTGAAAGACAAACATCAAATTCTAGAACAGCAGAGAGACACACCCTGGCTCCAGACAGCAGTTTCATGTTAATTCTTGCAGAAAATGAGCATATAACTGCAATGCAATTCATATTACAATCACATTGAGTTATTTGTGAAACGATTAAATGAATGCAAATTTCATAGGGAAAAATGAATGAATGGCTAAGAATAGCAAGAAATTATGAAAATGAAGACTAGAGAAAGGGAGAAACTCTTCACCAAATCTTAACATATATTATAAAGCCATTGTAACCACGGCAACATTAAAATGGAAATAGAAACACTTATCAGTGCATCAGGAATTGATCCTAAATTGCAAAATTGCAAGTATAGATGAGGACTTAAAATATAATATACAAAAGGGTAATATTTCAATTCAGTGGGAAAGGCTAATTTATTTTTTATATGATACTACAAACTGGTTATCAGTCAGGAGGAAAACAAACATAAACCCCTGTGTCATCCCATCACAGAATAGGCTCCTGACAGTTTAGAGATTTCAACATAAAAATAAAGAACACGAACCTGCAATTCACAGCAGAGAAATAACTATGTTTCATGATATCATGACAACAAACTCAATGTTATTAGAACTCAGGGATAAAGTGAAGAAATTACAGTTTACCAATAATGTGGAATATGATCGCTTAAAAAATGAGGCAATCTCACTTACTGATAGAGGGGTAAGAAAATCAAGTTATTTGGGCCTAATTATTTTTTGGTCAAACAAACAAGAACAAACAGACCACACATGAGTAGAGCTACTTTTTCATGTCTGTCTGGCCAGAAGGAAAGATACAGACAACACGCAGCCCACCCTGCTCCCACTGGGCTGGGTGTAAGGGGCTGGTGGTTGTGGGCAGTGTTTTCTTTTTGTACACGTGCACATATTTCACTTTTTTCAATGAACATATTTGCTTTTATAATAAAAAAATGTTCATATTGGAAGAAGGAAAACAAGAGAGGGATAGTTTGACCCTGAGGTATAACAGCCATGACTTAAGAGTGTTAGTGAAAGAGAAGGCCGTGGGGAGACTTTTCTAAATTAGTGGCATACCATTGTTTTACATCCCTGCTTGCTTTTCACGATATAGCTTTTCTCCCTTCAGATGTGGTCACCAGTTTTCCCATCACGAAAGTGCCCATAGTCCTCCACCATAATCCTCCAGCACTGTCCTTCACTGTGGTCCTCACCATAATCCTCCACCACAATCATCCAGCATAATCCTCCAGCATAGTCCTCCAGTATAATCTTCTGGCACAGTCCTCCACTGTGGTCCTCACCATAATCCTCCAATATAGTCCTCCAGCATAGTCCTCCATCATTATCCTCCAGCAAAGTCCTCCAACACAGTCCTCCACCCTAGTCCGTTGTGCCCTCCTCCTCCTAGTTCCCTCTCCTCTCCCTATCCATCTCCTTCCCTCTCCTCTCCTAGATGCCTCAGATCTATGATCAGCTGTGTAGGATCGGTTTAAATGTGTATCTTTACCTGAATCTTGGTCTCGTTTCTCTGTATTGCACAAACCATTGAAACCCAACACGGGTTGCTGACGGAGAACTTGGGAAGCATAGGCAGAGCATCTAAGGTAGGATGAACAAAGGACCTAGAAGCTATAGCCCTACTCTCTATTTGCATAAAATCTTGTTGGGGGGTGAAGTTAAAAACACACAAAGCCAGGAAGCATACCACTGCTGCCAGTTTATCTTTCTAATACCTGCAGTTTCCATTTCAATCAATGGAAATGTGAATTTGTGCTTAACGTGCCCTGGAGAAGAAAAGTGGCTGGTACTGAGTTGCACAAACCTGCAGAGCAGAGGAAGCCTCCCTCGTGCTGGCTGAAGATACCCAGGCAGCAGGGTTCTCCCTCTGGGCAGCAGAGGCGAGACAGAACTGGAAAGCAGAAGATTGTGTGTGTGTTTGGGGGGGAGGAGCAGAGGGCGCCACCAGGGTGTGATATCCAACGACCCAGGAGATTGCTCCCAAGAAAGTGAACTCCCGCTCACCCAGCTTTATACCCGGCTTCTTTGAGAAACACCCTCACTGTCAAATCCCACGTGACTTCCCCGACTCCTGAGTCCACGCTGAGTCCTCGCAGCCCGGCTGGAATGCAATCTCCTCTTCCTCAGCCCAGCTGGCCTCAGCAGGGTTATGCACGACCGACATGTCTTCATCCACCCAGCACTGGGGGAGGCGGCAGTGGCCGAGGGCCTGGTTGTGTGAGTAGAAGAGCTCCCTGCAGTGTCTTCCTACCAGGGTGAAGTCTTGGCTTTTAGAATAGATGGTGCAGTTGTGCGAGTTCATGGAGTCTGCAGAGCCACAGACCTTGGGGTGCTCACCTACATCCCCATTCATGGTTGGGGTCCTGGTCTTCTCACCGCTGCCCAGGCCTTAACATGCTGACCTGCCTGCCCCTCGGTGGACCTTGTGGTCTGACAGCAGCAAGTGCTGACTTCTCTCCTCAGCTTGTCCACGCTCCGCTGGCACAGACAAAGGCGGCTTTGTGAGCGCCCACGGAGCATTGTTGGCTTCCATACTTTGTTTTTTGGTAAATTCAGGTCCGTTAAACTATGGCATACACCTAGTAAAGCCTAAATGAGCAGTTTGACAAATGTATAGCAGCCTGTGGCGAGCATGGGCTGTGGCGAATCCCAAGAGGGCAGCAGGCTGTCGCTAACTCCTGCTTTTTAAATGAAATGGCATTGCATTGTGACATTATATGAGTCTCAGGTATGCATCTTTATAAATCAACACCCGTGTAGTCTACGTTTTTCAACACTGCACCTCACCGTAAGAACTGCTGGAAGGGGCTCTCCTGGCTAACTTGAAGAAAACCCACAATACACTGATCAAGAAAACTAAAGACAAGACGGCGGGAGCAAATTCTCACATATCACTAATCACCCTCAATGTAAATGAACTGAAAAGCTCATAGGTCAAAAGGCACAGGACGGCTGGCTGGATTAAAATACAACACCTGACTTTCTGCTGTCTCCAGGAGACCCATCTGAACCCCCAAGGTAAACACAGGCTCAGCATACAAAGGTTGGAAGACAATCCTACAAGTAAACGAGACCCCTCAAAAGTCAGGGATAGCCATGTATCTATCAAATAAAATAAAAGGTAACTAAAAAGGATGACAAGAAACAGAGGTGGGCATTATTTAATGATTAAGGGATCAGTACATCAAGATGTAGTACTCATCAAGATATAGGCAGCAAATTAAGGAGTATGAAAAACATAAGACAACTATTATCAAATCTAAAAGATGACTTGTTTTAGTTCATTCGTTTTTTTCCCTTTAGATGCCACATAAAAATGAAATACCAATAGTTGTCTTCCTTTGTCAGACATTTCATTAAGTATAATTCCCTCTAGGTACATCCATGTTACAACTGCATCTTTTTTCCCTTTTTGATAGCTGAGTAGTATTCCACCCTCTATATGCTACATCTTTATCCAGGCAGGTTCTCTAGAAGGTGACCTGGCTAGTACAATTTCACAGCTACCACAGCTCTCTTTGGGCAGAAGATACATAGGTCACGATGAAGGAGCATGGAGTGAGAGAAGAGGCTTACAGTGACTGGATTCAAAAAAGGCTTTGTGGAGGGCATAGAAATGTCCAGTGGCAATTTCAACAGACTGTGAAAAGCAATCTTCCCCTCCATCTTCCTACTAACTCACCTGTCATTTCAATATTGCCCTGTCAGGAGGGTGGCAAAAGCATCAGTCCTGCTTCAGGCTCACAGAAGGAAAACCTTATCATGTCACATAAAAATAAATTGGGCCCCAGCCTGCAATAAAAAACACAGACCTACCAATCCCTTAAAATCAGATCTTTGAATAAAATAGCATTCTAGTCTTTCTCATGTCTGACTCATCCTTCACTCAGCCACCAAATTTATCTTCTTAAAATATTGTTCTGCACACATTTCTCTTGAATAACCTGTCACCAGGACGCGGGGCCCATCTCACTCTCCAGACTCTCCTGCTAGTTCTCACACGAACCATCTGCTCCAGGTCTCCTCACAAACACAAGCTCGCCTCCTCCCACTTCGCCTTTGCTTACGGCACCCAGCTCTCCCAGGAGGTCCGCAACCCCGAGTCAGCCAGCAGACGTGTTACGTTTGGCCCACATGCTGTTTTAATTTTTGAAAGTTGTTGTCAACATTTAAAAGTAATAAATTTCACAACAAAATTTAGATTTCTCATTTTTCCTGAAGAAACTGGAAGAGCTGGTAGCCCTGCGCGTCCCCTGACAGCGTTCATCTGTTGGGCACAGAAGCCCTCTGCAGATGGAGCCTGAGCTCCCCACAACCCTCCCCGCCAAGTCTGACTCACTCTATGCCTGGCCTGGTAAACATTTGGGTTTGCAAGCCCAGTTCTCGCTGCACCACCCCTCCCCCACCCAGACACGTGTCCATTTCCCTCATGTCCCACAGGTCCGATTGGCCCCTGCTCGGGTTCCCCACCCGCTGCTGTAGCCCTCGCGTGCCCTGGCCGCCTAGATGGGCCCTCAGCCGGGGCCCTGCACGGCTCTTTGTCTGGATACTCTGATTTCTTCAGTTCCTTGAGTGTGTCCGGTCTGGTGCCTCACACTTAGTAGGGGAACAAGAAGTGCTAGTTGCTGGTGCCCTCCCATCTGAGCAGCGAGCCTAGGCCACGTGCTCAGGGGCGGGGTGACAGCATCCAACCTGAGAGAACCCACTTTAGCACGAAGGGAGGACATTTTTGGCTGGTGAACTAGGAACGCGGGCACTAGCTGGGAACAACTGGAACCAGGAACTTCAGGGCTGTCAACCTTTCCTCTCGTTCCCTCCCTGTGGTTCTTTCTTCATCTCTCCCCCAGATTTCTCTGCATGCCTGAGTCATCGCTTCAACTTACTACAAGAAGGTTTTCTTAAAGACTTCATTTTGAAGAGTAATTTTAGATTCACAGCAAAATCAAGAGGGAGGGATAGATATTTCCTGTTAGCTCCCTGCTTCCTTAGTCCTCCATCAACATCCCCACCAGAATGGGATGTTCAGAGTGTTCTGATCGATGGCCCAATACTAACACCTCCTAATCACCCGAAGGCCCCTTATATTCGGGTTCCCTTTTGGTGCCGTGCATTCTATGGGCTTGGACAGATGCATCACAGAACCACCAATACGGCACCACACAGGGTAGTTTCACTGCCCTAAAAGTCCTCCGTGTTCAGCCTATTTATCTTCTCCCACCTCTCAACCCCTGGCAAGTTCTCATCTTCTTGCTGCTGCCATAGCTTTGCGTTTTTTCAACAAGGCATAGAGTTGACATCACGCCCTTTCAGATGGGCTTGTTGCTCTGAGCAATATGCATTTCAGTCTTCCATATCTTTTCATTGCCTGGAGCCTCTGTTCTTCTTAGCGCTGAATAGTCTTCCATTGTCTGAGTGTATCTAGGTTTATTTATCTAGTCACCGACCCAAGGACATTTTGGTTGCTTCCCAGTTTTGTCCAGCATGAATAAGTGCTGTAAACATCCGTGGCAGTTTTTGTGTGGCTATAAGTTCTCGGTGCTGTTGGACAAATACAAAGGAGCTCAATTGCACAAGATTATTCACTTTTTCCTCCTCCACCAGGGGAACAAGATGGCTAGAACAAGCTGGAGTTGGGTGTTTCCCTTCTGCCAACTCAGCTAGGCTCTGATAAATCCCCATAGCTTCGCCCGAAGGCAAACCCTCTCAAGAGCAGGAAACTTCAACAAGTTTCAGAGTGCTTCTTCCCACCCCCATGCTGGAAGCTCAAGGGGGTGTTTCTTCAGTATTTACTGTGAGGACTCTAGCATGTAAGGAAACCCCCTATGAGTGGGTGCCCTGACACGTTCTGCTCTGCAGGTTGTCCGCTGAACCCCCAGCTTCGGATCCATCACAGCTCAGGTTTCCTGCCTCAGCGCTGGTTCCCACAGCTGCTTCTGTGCATGAGCCTCTGCTGTGCCCCATCCAGACTCCCTGGGTTCGCCTGTCTGTCTCCCCAGCGTCCAGCACACTGCTTTTCTCCGGTCCTCCCTCGCTCATGGACTGAGGCCGAGTTCTTGATGTTTCATCTGTTTGGCTTCTGACCTGTCATCAGGCCAGCGTGGGGGCTCCCAGGCTCTGTTCGAGTCACCTCATTAGCTAGAAGTGCCAGGAGGTATTTCCACATGGAAACACACCCGCTGGCAACTTGAAGGCTGTGTTTATCCAGCCCACTTTCTCGATTCAACTCAGAACTTCCAGAACAAGACTCAGGTTGTCCTGGTTGAGTCATCTACCTGGCCCTATGAGCTTGCTGTGGGATACTTGATTGGTAAGTTTGTGTTTGGATTCAACAAAGGAGAAATTCTCTAAGACAAAAGAAATGTATTTCATAGAGAAATAAGGGACGCTGCTGGTCAGTTTAGTGGCTGCGCTCAGGGCTAGAGCACACTGAGGCGGTTTCCTTTCTTTTCTTTCTGTGAGAAATTTACTCCACTTACATATCAGTTCTCTTTAGTGTTATTTATATAATTCACGATCTTTTTTACTGTGGTTTGGAGTGCTTTTTTTGCTTTATTTTATATTATTTTAGTTCTCACAAAGACATTCATGTACTTCTATAAGAACTAGCATTCTCCAGAGAAACAAAAACATCCGGACATATTTACTAGATAGATAAGTGATAGATGAATGGGTGGATGATAGACAGATAGGTAGGTAGGTAGGTAGACAGAGAGACAGATGATAGACATACTATGAGGAGGTGGCTCATGCAATTATGCAGGCTGAACAGTCCCTCGCTGCTGTCTGCAAGTGGAGGCTGAGCGAGCCAGCGCTGTGACACAGTCCAGGTCTGAAGTCCTGAGAACCAGGGCAGGTGGCGGTGTTAGTTTCAGCCCATGGACAGAAGACGAGATGAGATGTTCTTTCTCTGCCTTAGATCCCATACCTTTGTTTACTGTGCCTGCCTTGGCAAACCCCCTAACTGACCTTTCCCCCTCTCCTCCCACCCCTCACCTCTACCTCCTTGTCTTAGCTAAGCTTTTAAGATGGCATCTAGAGCCATGTGGGCAAGTTCTTCAGTCCTGCTGGGTCTCCGCTGTGTAAGAAGGGTGTACCTGATGTTACTAAACTTCTTCTGACTTTCCTCTGTTGTGTTCTTATAAGGGTGAAGGGCAGGAGCTCTCTGGGGTCACCTATGAGGACACTATCTCCATTCAATAAGTTCTTCTCATGACCTAATCACTTCCCCAAAAGTCTACAGATCCCACCCAAATACCTCCACATACCATCTCATGAGGGGTTGGCTTGGAACCAGTGGACTTGGTGATGATGCAAGTATTAGCCTATAGCAGGCATTTAAAATGTCAAGTTGAAAGCGCTGTGTGTATTTGTAGTATTGCCAATCACTCCCATCTACTGTGATCAGTCATTTCACTGGGAAACCTAGAAATGTTAGTATGTAAACCTTTTTTTAACCAGTGAGCTTCATCAGAAGGGAATCTTCCAATCTCCTGTCTGGGAAAATAAAACTAGTTGCCAGTTCCCTCCATCTAAGTGAGGAAAGCGGATGAGTCATAGTCACCGTACGTGAAATGTAGACTCACCTGACTCTTCGTATTTTCAGTCTTGCTCTCATCCTCCACCAGACTCAGAATCATTCAGTCTGAAGATCCAGTGCAAATGGAACCAGCTGTGTTGGTGCTGGCACTGGCCCCTGCTAGAACGGAGGGATTCTGCGGTCCAGCTACAGTCCCTTTTGTCATCCCCACCCTCATACCCCTTCCTACAGAGGCAACAACTACTGCTTGTTTCTGCACCTTTCCTGGTTTGATGATAAGGGTCCATTTGCTTTTTGATGGTTTCCACAGCAAACAAATTTCTCTGATGCTCTATTAACTTTGCTATCACTCATCCATCTGCCTTCTGTCTTCCAGCCTTTCAGTGCTAGCTCTTGTCTGCTGTTGCTTCTTCTGTTGTCTTTATCCATCCAGGTTCTTATGTAATTGTTTTTTATTCCTTGTCAGTCATTTCAGTGATACCTTGGGATGGAGGTGTGATAAATGTGTGTTCAATTCACTATGTTAACCGGGACCTCCCCCTGATTTTTTCATGAGTTACTGAATAGTAGGTGTAGCTGACACTCTGGTCTCCCCCTGACTCCCTTCTGTAGCTGCAGTGACATTAAATAAGCAGCCTGACAGCCTCTCTCCTCAAGCACCTGCATCACTTCCTTCTCTGAGGATCTTCCTACCACAAGAGCTTACTCTGCTTTCACACAAGTTATCCTGGAATTGCTGAAGATTTAACACATCTTAATTAAGAATGGGAATTAGTGGGTTAAGAACCAATTTTCCCATATTTGCTGGGCCTGGCGTGAAGCCTTCTGCATGGTTCCTTGCACCTACCCAACAGGAAGGTGCCCAAGCTGTCCACAGGAGTAACTCATTTGTTAACTGGATGTTCTCCTTCATCTCTGTCACTTTCCATGCTCTGACTGAGCCTCTGAGGAGCCTCTCCAAGGGGTCCTAGTAACTCCCTGTATCTAAGGTCTTGTCCAGGGTCCCATTTGGGATGGACTCAAACTAAGACAAGTGGTGCTGGAAGTGACCCTAGAAAGTATATTCTTAATAGCACAGAGGCCCTAAAAATCCCATTGGTGGTGGTAAGTTGGGTGGTGATAAACCCTAGTTCCTTGTGGGGTCAATTACCAACACCTTCACCTGTGGTGTAGTGGTACGAAGTAAAAGCGAAAGGGGGAGCTTAGATTAGGTAGTCACGTTGTGTCCCCAATTCCCTGAATACATAGAAATAGTAATCAAGGGATGCAAGTACACCGGTCCCACTCAGCCCACTCCTGAAGACCCACTAGTGGAAACTATGATTTTATTCCTTATGACTCTTCCAGATAGAAGGCCTCGGTCTTCGTACACATGTGTCAAGAGGGGGACACTTCCCCTAGGGATCAAGTAACTGTCCACTGCATCTAAACCATCGAGAGCCCCGGATGATTTGGGGGCCTTCATCTTGCTGATCGGCAGGTAGAGAGGCACAGTGCTGTACTGACGCAGATAACTAACTCTGTTCATCTTGAAGAGCTGGGGCCATTGCTACAGAACAGAAACAAGGAGGAAGATGCCTGGAATGTGGCGGATTCACTGGGCACCACTTCACGCTTCTACACCGGTGATGATGGCAGAAGGGCAATGAAGCCACCAGGGGCTGAAGGTCGAGGCAGCAGGGCTCACCTGCTCAGGGACAAAGGCCTGTCATCCTGCTGAGCAAGCAACTTACACTGGCCGTGGCGCCGGGCAGGGGGAAGGGAAAGCTAGACTAGGCTGGAGAGGAGGCAGATGATGAGATGGATGATGACCTTGGGACCAGGTGGGCAGCGGGGATCACAGAGTGTCCCACTACTTTTGTTATTTTCAGTCCTTTTTTTAGAAATTGCGGCCTTGAAATGTTAAGAACAGAGGAAGTGCACGCGGGCATGAAAGAATCAGGTCAGGGCAACGAGCATCGTGGTACGCACTGCCAAGATGCCGTTCTTCGTGTCTCTGTCCACCTCTTACTTCCCTGCAGTTGGAACAAACACTTCAGGCATGCTCCCCGCCTCCCTCCTGGCCTGACTGGCTGCTCTGTTTCTGCATCTGAGGCCCTTCTCAGCCTCAGCCAGGGTGAAAGTGCTGGCTTCGGGGCCTCCAAGGTCAGCCGTCAACCAATGAGCGTCAAGCGTCAGAAGATAAATGGCCCGACTTCCCCACCCCTCAGTGGGTTTGTTTTGGGGCCTGTTCTACATGGTTCCTCAAAGGACCCTCAGTGGAGGTGAGTCCCTCTGGCCTGCGCGGAGGCTGGCTGCCTATGAATACGCCTTTTATGGCTTCCCCTCCTTCCTCTTTGCTTGCTCCATCCCATGAGCTTCCTGGGATCACAAAATAAACTACCCACAGGCCAGTCCTCACGGCAGGGTCTGCTTTTGGGGGAACCCGAACAAAGCTGGTGTATTTTCATGATCAGTTTGTCTACCTGCGCTTGTCCTTTGCCCTAAACATAATTTTGTTGAGAAAAAGAATACGGTTTAATTGATAGGTCATAATAATATAGATTTATTGTAATGATACAAAGGTGAAGAATTGCAAAATAAAGTTATTTTCACCAGTTTATAACGAATGAGGAAATTAAACCTCAAAAAAGTGCGGTAATACATACTTATGCTGTAATAAGAAGAACATCTAAATAACTATAGAAAGAGTTGGCAGGGCCATCAACTATCGAGGGATTATTTTTAAATTGCTGTCACCAGCAACTACTATGATTAATGAAATCAACACTTTCATGATGCAGAAAAATAAACATTACAAGTCAAATTTAATAGGCATACTATTTTCCTTTAAAAATTGTTGTGCTATTAGGTTACTCAGTCCCCTTTTATCCCTCTATTTGGAGAAGAGTGTTTATGTAAGTGCACATAGACACACACACACAGCTTTGTATTTGTAAACATTTTCAAAGTAGACTCCCACCTTTACCTCGATAATGCACACAGAATTCCTCTAAATGCAGCTCGTGAAGAAACCCACGTTTGGGATGATGGAGAGTAGTTCTTCCTTTATCTCCTGTACTAGCACAAAACTCCAGGAAGTGACTTGCTAAGACAAATTTAGAAGGGCCTTCTCATTCGTAGAGAAGAAGAAACCCTCAGGGGTGTCTAAAAAGCAAAAGCATAGCCAGAACCAGGAACAAACCACTTTGCTTCCCGACCCTGCCTGCCGTCCACCTGCTAAGCCCTCAGTGCTCCGCGGTTCACTGGCCCCACACAGGCTTTGCCGAACCGCTATTATTTTTGGCTCCCCAGCACTGCTGATCCTGTTTTCTGATAACAACCCCCCACTTTCGGTGGGCACGTTGGCCACATGGTCCTAGTGCAGGGTGCTGATGGCAGAATTCAGCTCCTCTGCTCCTGTCCAGCAGCATGCATGTGCTCATCGCCATGGATTTTCCCTGCCTTCTGTGTTGACTCCAAGAGGTTTGGGAAGCTAAGCCAATCAGAGGTCTCCTCCAGGATTTTTGAATTTTCCCCATGCCTTCCCAGCCCCTTTCCTTGGTACGTGGGCACGTGCGTCTTTTTATAAAGCCACTAACTCATCCTGAGACCCCTGACTTCACGAGCTCATCTGACCCTAATTACCTCCCAAAGGTCACATCTCCAAATACCATCACACTGGGGGTTAAGATTTCAGTATATGAACAGGGGAAGGGGCACAGAAAAGTGAGTCCGTACGTAACACTGAGTCAAATCAGATGCTGGAAAGGGAGCATTTGATTGGCCTACCTTGGGTCACGTGTCCACCCTTGGCTAAGAGGTGGGCAGGCATCTATTTTAACCTCAATACGATGTACCCGCTGGAAGCTGTAATTCTCCGAGGGAATTCAGATGCTGTTGGGAAGACAGATAGATGCTAAACAGGAAGCTGTCCGTAGATGCCCCCTGCAATGGCACCCAGTGTCTTCACCAAAGCTAAGCTCACTGCAGTTGGACTTCCAGAGCCTTCTGAAATGTCACATCCACCCGTGACACATAAATAAATGAAAATATTTCTCTTTCATTCCCCCACTTTCATTTTTTCATTGGGGTGACCCTAGAAGGAATTCCTAGAATCCTCTTCTTTCTTTCTTCTCACACTTTTCCACAGCACAACAAAACCCCACAGTTTCTCAAATGTTCAGAAGTAAACCTTTCTTTAAAACATGCCCTTACTGGATCTATCTACCCAGACATGCAAAGTTGTACATAATACAATGTTAAGTGAAAGCTGGCAAATTGTGGCATTGCATGAAATCTCATTTTTATAAAATATTTAAAAATACGCCTGTGGCTGAATACACTGGATGCACTGACCTCGTAATGGTGGCAAAATAATGGCCCCTCAGATATGTCCATATTTTGATTCTCATCTTCATGACCTGAGGAGCTGGAGCTGGGCTGGGGCGTCCCCTGGACTATCCAGGTGGGCTCACTGCAATCACGAGGGGCCTCACAATGACACCGGAGGCAGGAGAGGCAGCTGCAGAGAGATGGGACATGAGACAGACTTGTCCGTGGAAGACAGAAGCGAGCCAGGGGCCAAGGTATCCAGGCAGCCCCGAGAAGCTGGAGAAGGCACTGTCCCCAAGAAGCTCCAGAAAGGGCCTCAGCCTTCGCAACACCCTGAGCTCCAGAACCGTAAGATAATATATGTGTGTGGTGTTAGTTTTTTAAGCCAATGCATCTGGTTGTCCACTACAGCAGTGATAGGAAACTTGCACAAGTGGTCTTCATGAGGGAGGTGGGACATCTTAATCCTAAATTGTGAACTTTTACCAGATATATTATGTGTATGCTAAACACCAACATTGTTTAATAACTCATTTCAAAAGGAATTTTTGCTGAATTTGCTGGAAGTGCATTTTTTATGAGGGAGAATTTGCTCCCTAATAGTCTTAGACTTAAATGCTATATATATCAGATGGTTGAATTAGTTAAGAAATGGGCTAAGTTGCATGCATGTGCACACGCGCACACACGTTTGTGTGTATACACATATTTACTTGACCAAAGTCAGGATTTGTCTCTCATGTAACTTAAGAAGTCAAAGGTTCCAAGGAGGAGGCCCAGAACCAGTTAAAGTCTTCACAGTTGAAAGTCTCTCTGTCTCCTGACCTTCTGTTCTGCCATCTGCAAAGGGTATGCCTACTGTCCCAAAGGGTGCCTCATGGCTATAAGATGGCTGCAGAAGCGCCAGCCACATGGCATCTGGATTCTGGCAAGATAAAAGGATAGTGTGGGAGAGAAAAGGCAATGAGCACATCCCAGCTCAGTCAACCCCTTGCAGGGAACATTCTTCAAACTGGCATTGGCAATATTCTAATCTCATGGCCTACTCTATCCCAAGAGGTGATATGAAATATAGATTTTCAACTGGGCATACTGCCACCCCCAACAAAATCAAGATTCTCTTAGTGAAGAGAAAGAGGAGAGATTGATTTTGGGTAAACAACTAGCAGCCTATGTACAGACTTCAGTGACAACCAAATTATAAAGCAGAGGCCTTTGTACTATGTCTTTAAGGATAAACATGAGGCCATAATGAACCGTCCTTAGCTGTTCAAGGCAATATAAATAGATGTGCCATTGCATTTTAGAGCTGTTCAAAGCTAACCCACTGAAACACAACTGCAATAAAAATTAAAAACCAAGAACAATCCAATCAGAATTGGTTTGTAGGGTATCAACACAGTCAACTTCATTTTTGAGAAGTCTTGACTTGAGATGAACTTCAGAAGGGATGTAAACTACTGCCTCTTTGCACCTGTGCACAATTCATGTGTCTGAGTGTTTTTTCTGGTTAACGGTTACATAAATCCCACAAAGGGCCTGATGACCCCTCAAAGATCATTAAACATGGACCCAGGTGTCCTGCCCATTTGAGGACGCCAAACAAGTAACCGAACCCAACTCGGGGTTGAACTGGGGTCTTCGGTTCCTTATAGATATTCTCAGGCCACTCGAATTCGCTGCACGTGAGAGCCTTCCCGGCAGAGTTAAGAGCTGGGGACACCACTGGAGTCCAGGGGCTGGACAGAGCTTTAACAAGGGACTCAGTGGTCAGCGAGCCCCCACAACCAAGCCCTGAGGTTAGCCTCTGAGTGAGTCCCATCCTAGAGAGGGCAGTGTTCCGTTTGGAGTCTGAGAAGCAAGAAAAGAACAACACGGACCATCTGTTTTGATGCATCCAGAAACACAGATATTTGGCATGTAGTATTAGAACTGTTTATCAAGCTCCCGACGATGAGCAAATAGGCGCCTCCTGTTCCTTGGGGCACTATTGCTATGTGGGGAGAGGAGCACCCCAAACCTTTCAGCTATGAAGCTAGCCACACTGGTTTAAGAAGAATGCAGGAGACTTGGAGAAAAGGTAACAAAGTAAACCTGACTACTTTCTCAAAAGGGTGAGATGCTTGCCACATGTGGCTGTGTGGACACTGGGGGTTGTATTTACAGGAAAGTTGGGGTTCTTGGGGACTCCAAACTAGGATTCCAGGGCCGACTGTCTCCTAAGCCCCTACTCTCCTGGGGCGGGGGCCTGCTTCCCGTTAGAAAGCCTCCAGAGCGAGAGTGAGTGTGCACCGCACGGATTTCAACACAGGCATTGGGGTGTGGGAAGAAAATGGCGGAACCCTGGAAAACCAGTCATCGTAGCAGTGAAGGACTACATGTTGCAACATCCAGTCAGCCATGGACGGGCGCCGGGGTCTCACTCACCACAGAGACGTTCGTGAGCAAAGAGCCCAACGCCAGCGCTCAGGCGTCCGCTGTGGCGTCCCGACCATCCTGCTCCTCCCGAGTCTGCCAACAGGTGGTTATTTTATTTACAGCAGGTGAGGAGGATTATGGATTATAATATTGAATCTTAAGTTTCTGTAAACCAGCCGTCTCCGGATCCACAAGTGACTTACAGATCACAGAACAAAAGAAAACCGTCTGACTGAAGAGCTTGCTGAGGGAAGCGAGCAAGATGGCGCGGCCCGGGCGTTTGTACTCTAGAGCTAGTCGGCTTCAGCTGAGCCACCAGGAACACCTCGCTCTCGTCAGATCCAACAAGAAGTGGCTCCAGTAAAGAGGCTGTCTGCTCCCCTACATTAAATTTCACTTTGGATGCATCTCGAGTGTCAATTTTGACTGGGAAATGTCTTTTTCAGCTCTGACAATCCTTCAAAGCAAAAACAAAACAAACCGAACTTATAATGACCAGGTCACACCCGTTGAATTTCCACAGAAGTGATGAAGCACCTTCCTACACATTGCCCTGAATAAAAACAACATTTTTTAAAATTATATTTTATTTTATTTTTGCAATATTTGCTTTCTTTTCTCAGGTGTAGTCTCTATAGAATTTCCACCAGTTCACCCTTGCACCATCACCCCAGTCCCTTGTGTTAATAACAGTATTTTTAAAGGAAAAAAAGTGTATGCCTTGAATAAAAGTCACTAAGTATTTTCAACTATTGTTTATTTCAAAGTTAGCTTATTCTTTTACAGTATTCATTTGATCTGACAATGTGCATCATATAAAGAACGATCCATGCACCACATGCGAGACAAAATAAAAACATGCATTCTTGAAGTCTACAACTAAAATGGTATTTACTATTGATAATAGTAATGAAGATAATGGAGGATGGAAGCAATTTACCCTTAAGACAATCTAATCCCCTCAATTTGGTAATCTTCCTAAATGACTTAATGCTTTAACCCAATTAAAATATGATCTCCTCTTCCTCCAAACTCCTACAGCAGTGTAACTCCAAGATAACCCTCTATCACCGCCATTAATTACCCTGGTACTTTCTGCTTGGGTATCATTAGGTGAGTGACTGAGATGCATGGTCCTCCATGGACACGAGAGGAAGCTCACTGAGGACAGGAGTAGGGTTTGAGTCCCTGTCTATTGAACTCTTTATCTCCCAGAGCAATTAGGACCTTTGAGGTGCTCAACAAAAATGTGCGTGGAAGTTAAGAGGGAGTGAGTAAGTATCTAGAAGGCCTTTAGGATTCTGGTCATAGCAGACAATTTCGTTCTTTGGCAAATTGTTGCGGTAGAGCACTCAGCGCTGCTTCCCACCCAGAGTGCACGCTCTCTCCTTAAGAGATGAGTCTTTACCTCCACCGATCTTACAGGTTGTCATTTGTGCAAAAGACAGTTCATTTCTGTCCAGAAATAAAGCAGTAATGCACACAGCTGCCTTCTGTGACCTGGAGATGCCTAACTCCTCTTCACGAGCTTCTGTGAAACCATCAGGTCCAATGTCCCACGTTGGTGTCCGCTCTCCTCTCACATATGTGTCCTTAGAAACCAAATTACCATCACGCTTAGCTCATTTATCTATAGATTTTAAAAGAAACTGCCACAGCAGAACACTTTAGTGTTCAAAATAAACTTCATAGCTTGATTGCTTATAAAATATGCAAGAGGTTCTAATGGACTCCTTGAGAGTAAGAACTGGGTGGACTCTCACTTCATGGGCTGATTTCATCTGTCCTATTTGACTTCAGCATGTGTCTGGTTCAGCCACATAACTGATTCTCTCTCTCTTTTTTTAATGTCAACTTATTTTAAAATAATCTCTCTGCTTGGAACAGGTACATAGGCTTCCCTTGGTTCCTTAGTAATTGTTCAAATTGTGACCCCCCCAAACTAGTAAAAATTAAAAATTTTCCATTTGCTTTGCAAGAAAGTCAGTGATCATTTAATAGTATTTTTGGGGGCAATTTCTGCCCTATGAAATTACAAAAGATTATGAAAAATTACTAAATTATGAAAAATAAGTGAGATGGGTCTTGTTAAAGAGTTATGTTCTTTTATAATTTCCTCACCAATCTTTCTGTGCTTGGTGATGACACATGGTGACATATTCTTGACTTTTTCAAGAAATGGTGACATGGAACGAAGCTGCACTGCCCTAGAGGAAGGCAACCCACTGCTTTTGTGCTTGGAATTGTGTTTCAGAAACAAGAAATAAGGTTGAAATGAGCAATCCACAACCTACAATGAGCACGCCCACTGTGACCTCCAGCATGTGACATCACCTGGTTACTGTATGATGTCACTGAAGGTTGAAATGAGCAATCCACAACCTACACGGAGCACGCCCACTGTGACCTCCAGCATGTAACATCACCTGGTTACCGTATGATGTCACTGAAGGTTGAAATGAGCAATCCACAACCTACACGGAGCACGCCCACTGTGACCTCCAGCATGTGACATCACCTGGTTACCGTATGATGTCACTGAAGGTTGAAATGAGCAATCCACAACCTACACAGAGCACGCCCACTGTGACCTCCAGCATGTGACATCACCTGGTTACCGTATGATGTCACTGAGTGTGCGGTCAGAAGTTCTGTTCTCACGCAGACTGCCAGTTTGCATCACAGCACACGTGTGACCCCAACCAGCCTGCCCTCTGCAATACAGGCCCCTCTGTTCATATGGAAGTGACACAGTCTTGAGCGTATCTGAAGCTCATGCAGCAAACAGACTAAAATTTCTGCAAAAATGGAAGGAGCCCTTTATAAAATTTAAACCTTGAGAACCACCATGTTTAATTTCATGTGTCAAGTAGACAGGGCTAAGAAATACCCAGATGACTGGTGGGACATTATTTCTGGGTGCGTCAGTGGTGCTGCTCAAAAAGAGGCTTGACTCTGCAGAGTGAGGAAAGAAGATTGCCCTTGCTGGTGTGGGTGGGCCTCACCTCACCTGGTGAGGGCCTAAGCAGGACAAAAAGTTGGGAAAGGGTGAATTTGCTCTCTCTGCATGAGCTGGAACATGCACTTTCTCCTGCCCTCAGGTGTCAGTGCTCCTAGTTATCAGGCCTTTGGACTCTGAGATTTAAGTCATTGCCCCTGCCTCCCCACACCCCATTAGGTTTGGCCTAGAACTATACCACTATCTCTCTTAGGCCTCTAGCTTGCAGACAGCAGATCCTGGGACTTCTCAATCTCCATAACCACATGATCCAGTCCCTCATAATACAGCTCTCTACATCTGCCTACCTACCTACCTACCTACCTATCATGTTTCTACCATCTCTCTTCTATCAGCCTGTCATCTATGTATCATTTATCTACCATCTACTTATATACCCATCCATTCATCCATCCATCCATCCATACATACAAACATCATCTGTTGTTTCTGTTTCTCTGACGAACACTAGCTAATACACAAGTTCTCTTCTGCAGTGTATCCTAACAAAGAAATTCGATCACCAGGATAACTGAATTAGAACAGAGAGCACAGAACTCCCTGGAGGGACCCAACTAACCTCTCTACAGAAAGGGTGCCGAGTCAGCATGCAGCCCTAGTCTTCTGAACTTTTAGAAAATGACAAACAGGAAGGATTTTAAACAAAAAACATAGTTTCCCTGTCTTGTTCAATCAGTATCAACACACTATAAGTTTTCTACAATCATACATTTTTATGATAATACAAAGAATACATTCTAGTTCATAAATCTGGAAAATACCAGCGACTATAGAGAAGGAAGCTTAAATTATCCCAACTTCCGCGATTCATTCATTTGCTCATTTCAGCAACAGCTCAACAAAATAACACACATTGTTATGTGAGGGCATGTTCCAAGACTCACCATCCAGAAACACTAGCCTCTAATTGATTTCCTTTCAGGCTTTTTCTCAATATACTTTTAATAATAAAGTAGGAATCAGATTATATATGGTTTTGATTTCTCCTTTTAACTCAATCTATCATGGTCTTTCCCCAAGTTATCAAATAGTAGTCAAAGTTGTGATTTTAACAGCTGCAAAAGATCACAAGAATTTACGCTTATTTATTAAAATTCCTCTATTTGGGAACATGTGTGATGATTCGCTATTATAGATAAGGCTGCAAGTACTTCCTTTCTCCATATCTGATGTTCCTAGGATTGGATTTGCTAGATCCAAAGCTCTGAACACTTTTAGGTTCTAGGTACAAAATATCCAAGGAAGAAATAGTTTTACTTCCACCAGATAAGAGAATCTCTGTCACACCCAAGGTCCCATTCTTCAAAGTAATGAGTATCAGCATTAAAAAAATTGTAAACTAGGAGGAAATGGTTTCTCTTATCATTTATATCTCTTAATTGACAGGTAAGTCAAACTTTAAAAAAGTAAACGTATCTCTCTTTGTCTGGCATATGTCATTTCCCAAGAAACCGTTAATATTTCTTCTCAGCATTATAGTTTTACTATTTATCAACAGATTTTTTTTATTGATTCTGAGATCTATCCCCTTGATAGGGACAGATGAGGTGGGTGTAGAGTCCAGGATGAAGAGGTGGGCTTGCTCTCTTGGTCCTGCCAAGAACACGTATGATCTGTAGGTGATGCTGGGCTCTAGTTTCCCTCTCTGTGAACAGAAAAGACTTGATTAAGGCCCTTTGGTGCTACCATCACAGTGATGCTGTCACAAATACGTTACAGAGCCAGTTCCACAGCTTTCTCCATTATCATGATTTATGATGAGCTTTGCGGAGGTGGTGTTAGTGGATCCCATCAAACTGTAAGTTTCTTTCCCCAGTGCCAATCTCGGTCACTACAACCTATCAACTGTTAGTAAATCCTTTCAAGGGATTGTCCCAATCTTTCAATGGAAGCCATGTTTTACCCACGGCTATAAGAATTAAATGAAACAATAAAATGACCAGTGTTCAGATTATATTATTACACACACACACACACACACCTATGTTGTGAAGTGCCTTTTAAAAGCATTTAGTTTCCTTAAATCTCAATCCCATAAATGAAAAAAATTTCTCCTCTCTATTCCATTATATGCACCATCCCTTTTAACTAAGCTCTAGACTCCAGTGCTCCAAAGAGAACAAGACTACAGGAAAATGAGAATAGACCTCTACTCACAAAAATAAGAAACTAAAACCTTAATTCTTGAGTTTCTAAGTATGGACTCTTGTGTACTGACTTACTAGCTTAATTGATACATTAAGCGTGTGCACGGATATATCTAGACATCCATATATATCTGTCTCTCCCACCTGTACACCCCTTTCCACGCCTATGAGGATGGCCTCTCAAGTCTTTCTGCAAAAAATGTGATTAATGCAAACCACTCTCATTTTCTCTAATTCTGTCCTTTCATTTTTGTGCTTAAAAACTCATCAATTTTTAGGGGCCTCCCTGGTGGTGCAGTGAGTTAAGCAACGCACTATGAAAAAAACCACAGCCACTGCAGCACGAGTTCGAGCCCTGCCGCCGGCCAAGGAGGGGACCCAAATGGCGGAGAAGACCTCTCCTGCCTGGCCCGCTGCTCCCCTCAGCAGTGTGTTTCAGTAGAGCTGCCTGTTCTACTCCCCACTCTGTCTGGTGGATCCTCTCACCTCCCGCGACTCTGGCCTGTGCCCCAGCTCTTGTATGCATAAATAAATAAATTTGAAAAAAAGCTCATCAATTTTCAAATGAGTCAGATATCTGGTATATTTATACTGATTTGTACAAACAACCTCAGTTTGTCAGCAAATAGTGCTTATGCACCCATAGGTAAGCGTAGCACTGTCTGAGCCCCGAGAAGACATAACACAGAACAGACACTAGCTTATGATCTAAGGGAGAGAAGATCATAAACATGTAATTAGCTAAGAGTATACATAAATACAGTTCTGTAATTAAAGAGTGAAGATGGGAGAAGCGGACTTTGCTGGTGGGTTAGTGATGTTTACTTTTTTCTCTCCACGCTGTTCTGGCATTTTTTCTCTCCTTACCTTGGGATTTATATAACATAGGGACAGTCATTCCACTTGTCCATCTCATTGCATAGATCATCATTCATATAAACATCAGTTAAAAATTGGTCAGAGATAAGTCCTCACCAAAAGGACCAAGTTTTTCACTTTGTTAAAAAAAAAGGTAAGATGGAAAAGAAAATGAGCAAACACTTCCGGACTAAATTCAGCTCGCATAGAAAGGACAGATGCAAGACTGGACATATGAGCTGTCGAGGAGCAGAAACGCCAGCCAAGGCCCCATCCTCTAGCAGAGGAGGAAAGAGCATGGGAGTAAGACCTGCCACTGAAGTCCCTTTCACCCCTGCCATTCTCACAGAGCGATGGCACTTTGAGGTATTTCTCCCCAGCAAACACGCAATGACATTTCTTAGCATTCCACACATAGGAAGTCGCCCGATCTCTTAGCAGCCCTGTGAGGTTCAGGACTGTCGGGTCCCCTCTGCTGTGCAGATGGGGCACCTGAGACACCAGCAGATGAACGACTATTCCAGGCATCTGGGAGTCAGTCTGCAAATCTGATGTCACAGTCTACGTTCTCCACCATGAATGGTGCAGGAGCTAGAGGGCAAATTTGTGTCTTAGACTAGCTGAGGGGATGTGGATGGAGTGAGGGAAGAAAGAAAGGCTTTGAAAGTCACCCTGTCACTTGACTGAGAATACGAAAAGGGAAGAGCAAAGGAAGAGGAAGCCAGGGTTAGTTGTGGGAGGGCCAAGAGAGGTAGGAGACTGTCTTGTCTGGTGAACTGGAGTTGCTGAGGGCTGAGGTGGAGCCGGTGCAACTTTTCCTCTCTATTTTCAAGCAGCAGATAACTGCACCTTCCCCTACCCTCACCCCCACCCCAGAAGCAATCCCACCCAAGCCTCTCTCTGCAGTTGTAGCCTGGCGGTGAAGGCAGTATCGCTCACGTGCCTAGACTGAAGAGTCATCCGAGTAAAAATTATTAACCCAATGGTAAGATTCCATTTGGGACCGAGAGGAAAATTTTCAGAAGGTGCCCTTTGCCACTTAGGCATTAAAAACAATTTCCTCTCTTGGCCCCAATGACTGTGGTGGGAGACGGAAATGAAAACAAAATTTTGTGAAGACTGGGATTTCTCTGATGCCTTCTGGCACCCCCAGTGTCTACCAGGGGCGCCATCCAAACAGTGCAGCCAATAGCTTTTGTTTCCCACGACACTGGGTCTTAACTTTGAGGAGCTCTTCAGCCGCCACAGAGTGAGGTAGTCAGCTGCGGGCAGCTGCGGGGGATGTGGCCCTAACGGACTTGGTATCGGGAAAGAAGGACAAGGAGAGCACTGTCCCGGAGCTGAGCAACCAGACGGAGTATATCGTATGGGGCAGAGACGGTAAAGCCATCCTGTGGGGCACGGTAACCCAGCTGAAGGTACCAGCACAGGTACCAGCATAGTCACTTTGAGGTAGGGTTGATTCTACTAGAGAAGGAAAAGGAGGGAGCAGAGCGTGAACTCGGGGTTGGGGAGTCAGACCTGCCCAGAGACCAGATGGTGCAGCTTCCAGGCCGCAGGCTCGAGCGTCCGCCTCTCTGCCATGACGTGCGCATCTCTGCAAAGCCGCAGGCTCGCTGGGAGCATGCAGTGAGGTTGCGTCAGTGGAATTCATCGCCGGCGTCACCTCCTACCGCCAACGGTGCCTGCCCCCTTCTCTCCGCAATTCCTTTCTTCCTGTTTTCTTGGAGATTTGAAATGAGGGTCAGGAATTCCATGGAGGCATAGGAGAAAAGAAGTATCTGCCTTTTCTCCTTTTCAGCATCGCATCGCTCCTAAGCCCTGGTTCATGACACACTTGCACATCGTGCACAGCCTGCTTATCTCGTCTGGTTAATCAATTATCTTTAATACCAGAAGCAGGGGCCTCCCTCGTGGTGCAACGGGTTAAGCACCGCACTGTGGAGCTTCTGCAGCACAGCAGTGTGAGTTCGATCCCCGGCCAGGGAGGGGACCCACATGGCGCAGCAGACCTCTCCTGCCTCGCCCGCTGTGCCCTCAGCAGTGTATTTCAGTTGATCTGCCTGTTCTGCTCCTCGCTCTGTCTCTAGTGAATCCTCTCACCCCTGCACCTCTGGCCTGTACCCCAGCTCTTGTGTGCATAAATAAATAAATCTTAAAAAAAAAAATACCATAAGCACTCAGGTCCACCACCTCTACCCAAAGCTGGGACCTTGTCAATGGCCTTTACCACAAGCTGCCAAGTAGCTCCCACATTTTTCCTTCCACCTTCTCCCAAGGCCATCTTCACCTTGTCCTTATTTCTCTAGAATGTAGAAAACTCTGCCTGGGACACAGCAGAGTGTGAGCTCATGCGAGCCTGACCCTCCGGTGTCTCCTCCCCCACCTAAGTAGACGCAAGGGACGGGAGGGGCAAGGTGTTTGGCGAGGGACGCTGAGCGGCCCTGCAACGCGCAATTTCGGTCACTGCTGTGGTTGTGGGGCGGCCACGTGACCCTCCTGGCCTCTCTGCCGCCCCCAGGGAAGCAGCGAGTGGGAGGAGGGACAGGGCGAGTGCGTGATAGCTCGGTGTCCACTAGGTGAGCAGAAGGCCGGTGGAAGCTGCCCCAGGGACCCTGGCCTGGCTGAAACGGGCTGTGTGTTCTAGACCCGCCTGTGGCATCCAGATCCCCGGGACGAAGCAGAGATGGCCACGGGGGACGTCAGAGACGGCGTGGCCCTTGTGTAAAGGGCCAAGAGAGATCTTCAGCAAAGATGGCAGATTTGAACACCACCAGCATAAAGAAAAGACAACTAGCTTATCTCCTCTGCCTTCTCACTCCTCTCCCCCTCCTGCAGCCCACTTCTGTCTTCCGGGGGCTGAAGATGGTTATATAATATCTCTTCATGGACAGTTAGCTCTTAATTATCCACTTTGTGGCACTTTTTTAAATCCGTGCCTAAGTTCCCCTCCCTCATACACATCACCATGGCACCGGCTCCTTTTCTGACTCAGCTATATATTCTCGAAAAGCAAGCAAATGCAAAGTCCTTACAAAGTTTGTGAAGTCAAGCATGCAGGCAGATGCATTTCAATGCTGCTGATAAATTTGGAATTTCCAGAGCCACCCCTCTTCGCTCCCGAGGTGGTAGCACATTTTTATTTAAAGACTGTTGTTTATTAGTTGTCTTTTTTCTAGGATACCTCAACTTACTCTTTCCCCATCTGTAGGAACCTCTCTTTTCCATTCCAGCCCCTGGGCACAGATTATAGGGTGCAGTAGGACAGTAAACCATGCCTTAAAAACTGATCCTCCAGAAGTAAAAGAAAAACTAATTTCAAAATTTCTGCCAAGTATCGTTGGAGTAGATGGCACGTGTGTTTAGCAAGATACCATTAATATCCAAAAGCAAGTCTGGTGAGTTTGGAAAGACCTTGGATGTTAAGTCGGTTAACATACTTATGTAATGAGGTGGGGAAATAAAGGCAGAAAGCTGTGGAATGGGAGTAAAAGGGAAGAAAAAGAAATCCCTGTTGAAAAAGAGGTGTAATGGGCCTAGACTTTCTGCTCAGTTTTTCTGTAAACCTAAAGCTCTTCTCAAAAGCTTACCTTTTTAAAAAAGGATACATGATTCACGTCTTCCTCAAGGTCTAATTGGACGGGGGCAGAAAAGCAAGTTCTAGACCAGCCAGGACAGAAGGGTCCACTGCGTGTGTGTGTGTGTGTGTGTGTGTGTGTGTGTGTGTGTGTGTGTGAAAATCTCTAGAAGGCTGCAGCTGGAGTTTCAGTGGCAAGGTCCCTGAAGAGCAAACGCGGCCTGGGGAGGCGGGAGCTGCTGGGAGATGGACTTCCGCTTTCTATTTCCAACGCTTCCTCATTATTGAGACTTGTTTAAAGAAAGAAAACATATAAAAGCATTACTTTTATAATTAAGATTTTCATTTGGGAACTATCAAAACACTGAAAAGTGAGCAGATGAATGAATGCGAGAGACTTCATGGAAGCCTCTTTGGGGTCTCTACTGTCTTTTTCTCTTGTCAAGAAGAAAAACATGCCTTGAATTCGTGGAAGTTAAGCCACATGAGCCACATACACCATTTCCTGAGTGCCTGATATGAGCTATTTTTAATTCCTTCTTGCCCCTTTCAGTTGCCTCCCAGACCCCATCTTGCCTTTTCTCCAATTCACCCTCTCTTTCAGTAGAAGCCTGAACAGACTTCAGAAATTCCCATAAACATGTGCCCTCTTTTCACCACTCCCTCTGCCCTCCATTCTGCCACCGACACCCGCACCCCACCCACTCCCCACTGAACATGACGGTTGCATTTTATGCAAAGAATGTATTCCTGGAGACCTCATATAATTCAAAACTTACATAATTCAAGGCTGCTTTTCCCACAGGACTGAATATAAAGTGTGTGCAGGAGGGGGAATGCCATCCCGGAGTGCATAAATCTGCAGACGTTGTAACGTATATTTGCTTTAAGGCTGCTTTTTATTTTCCCCATATTTTCTTTAACATTTTGGAGTGCTCTCTCTTGAGTGAACATGCAGTCCGGAGCCCAGCGGTGGGTCTTGGTCCTCTCCACAGAGATTTAGCCCATCAAGGTCCTAGTTTGAAGTTCCCAAATTTCCTGAGTGTCTTACTTCTCCCCCACTTAATGAACTCGTGGGTGACCTGGCAAAGGGAGAAAAATCAGAAGCGAAGTCATGGGGCATTCGCTCCACGGACGCCCCCACGGACGTCCCCACGCAGGTCACAGCCACGTGCACGGGCACTTGTGAGAACGGTGTTGCAGAGGTAATCTGCAGACTTGGCTCCAGCAAGACGTCTCCAGTCACTAGCTCTGACAGGTGCGATCCCTGATGCAGGTTTCTGGAGGGGATTTAAATTGTCCTCAATTTTGAACACAGAGTGAGATGCCAACATCTCGTATGACGGTAATTTGAGTGTATATAACTGAAAAAAATGCCCTGTCTATTAAGGAAATTTCTTTCTTTTTTAAAGTTTAGCATTGAGGTTTATGGCTTCTCCTGTAGCTTCCTGGCACCCCTGCCCCCAGCCACACAGGCACTCATTTTCACTAGTACAGCTTTACCAGTCTCATAGTTCAATTCAGAAAGGAAGAAAATACAAATTTGCAAAAATCACATCATCCATGATTTCATCACATGGAAATCACCAACACTAATATTTGATTGTGTTTTCCTGTAGTCTTGTGCGATCTACATGTACAAAAATTAGAATATACATGTGTACCAATTTTTTCATTTTTTAACCAAGTTCATAGTTCATCATATGGTGTCATCAACTATTTTTCATTATTTTGGTAAGAACTTGAAAGATTCCCACCATGTGAGTGTTCCATCATAGTTGAAATAATCCCATATTTTTAAAAATTTAGACTGTTTACAAAGTTGAGCTGGTAGGAACAATGATGAAATGGAAATTCCTGTTGCTAAATCTTTGCAATCTCCACGACTATATCTTTAAAATAAAGTCCTGTAAGTAGAATTTCTGGGCCAAAGGGAATGAAAAATTTCAAGGCTTTAAATATGCATTGCCAAATTGCCCTAGGAACTTGGAACCAATTCGTGCTTCCCTTGGTAATATCTGCAAGTCCCAGTACCGCCACTTGATAAGAGCCATCTAATTCATCTATCTCCCAAATTCAGATTGTGATAGAAGAGAACCCCCAAAAGACACCCATAATAATTTGTTATATTTAAAGCAAGCTCCCTGTTAAGACGGCACACCAGAGAGTCCTCCATGGACTTTGCTCCATTGTCTTCCCTCAACTCTAAGCTCTCAGAATACAGCTTTGGACGCGTTAATCTCTCGGTGCAGGACCACACAGAAACAGGCTCTTAGATGTCAAAAAAGCATTTATTAAGTGGGCTGATAAATGTATTTTACTTGCAGGCCTGATGCAAGTTATTTGTCTTTCTTTGGTCTCCTGTTGATGGGCTTAATCCTAGTAATGGATGGCCTGGTTGAGTTGCGTTTTTGTGTGTTGTTTTGCTTTGATTGTTTAATTTTTAATTGATGGATATATGCTTCTAGACTTTTGATGGGTGTATTTTATAAAATATTTAAAATCAATGAATTAATCTGTGGTGCCTCAGGGACTGGATAGCTCCATGCCCTTGTGGGAACTGAGTCTGTTCTGGTAAAGTGTAAAAAATGGCACTCAATTATTCCTCGTATCATCCAGTCTTAAGCAAAAGTAGCATGGTGACGTTCATACATGTCCAACGGCACCCAAGTTCATCTGGGGGATAATTGCCTCTTCTTGCAAGCCTGCTCCTAGATATTCTTCTTAGGGTGTCAACATTTTACAGTCTTGCTCCAAGTTCTTTCCTTTTCAAGCAGGTAACTTGGGTGTATTTTGTGTTGTAACTTCCAGACCAGGAAGCAGCACTAGAACAACAACAGTTCTTTTCTCCCCTTGTTTCATCTCTCCTCCAAGTCCAGCAGTGTATAAAGAACAAGTAAATACGCGAAGGGACAGGACCATCTGTCCAGCTATATCATTCACACAGAAAATGGGTAGCCAGCTAGCAAACACCTCACAACAAAAGTCTGGAAAAAGTCATATGACAAATAGTCACAGAAATCACTATAAAAGCACATTAGCAGTCAACCTGCTCCTTCCTTTGGACACCCCAAATCCTTCATCCGAGTGCTAAGGGAAGCCCCTGTGGGAAGCCACTCTCTACACTAGGGCTGTTTTCTCAAGGTGTTGGCTGATGCTGCCGACTCTTACTAGAAAGCGGTTATTGCTTTCTTCTAGAAGAGTGAAAGGGCAGGGAGAGATGGAATTACTTCACAGTTGTGAGAGGATCCTGAAAGGAAAAGAATTTAAATGAATCACCCTTCCTCTCAGGCTCATTCAAATGGAAGAGGTCGCTACCTAGAAAGTATTAGCCCCTCGTCACCCACATTATGATTAATGAAACTCTTTGGATCAATTGAAACCTCTAGCCAGTTAGTCTCTGAGTTGGGACATTCGGTTCCTTCCTTATCCTAGTAGCTGTAAAAGGTGGCAATGAATAAGAAATCTGATTTCTGCATAGAGATATCAATAATGTGGTTGGGGTTGCCCTCCCCCCCACCAAAAAAAAATCCTGCACTTACTATGGCACTGTCTGTGTGTCACCAGGTCAACCTACCCACATGCTCTGACTACCCCGTCAGACAACCCCCCACATCCTGAATTCCAAAGCCAGTTGTCAAGAGAATAAAGATGATGATGGACAATCTGTGTTCTAAAATCTGTCTTCATTTGAAAGCTCTTGACGCGTATTTGCTCCATACTTGTTCCCATCTGGGCATCATTTCTCTGGCCCAGTGGCCGATCTCATCACACTCACCATGTAGATGAGGTGTGAGGTGGCAGGGAAAGCAGATAGAGCTGCCATTCAGTGTCAACAAAGAGTACAGGTGTGACTTAAGTTTGAACTTGTGCCACTGGACAACTCATTGCCTACAAATGATAATAGCCTGTATGTTGGCTATTATCTTATTATATTACCTTATTATTGGCTATTATATTATCTTCCTTCATAGAAGACTTTTGCTTGACTCTTTTCCTTTTTCAGAAACAGGACTTGCCACCTTCAAAGGTTTTGATGACGAGGCACTGGTCCAATAGAAACAGGAATGCATCACTCTCAGATCACCTCCTGCAGCAGAAGGCAAATGCTGAGTGCCCGAGACCCTGTACTGAAGACTCCCCTTTTCTTTTTTTAAATATTTATTTATTTATGCACACAAGAACTAGGGTACAGGCTAGAGGTGTGCAAGGGTGAGAGGATCCACCAGAGACAGAGCGGGGAACAGAACAGGCAGATGGACTGAAACACACTGCTGAGGGAAGCAGCAGGCAAGGCAGGAGAGGTCTGCTGCACCATGTGGGTCCCCTCCCCAGCCGGTGGCAGGGATTCGAACTTGTGCTGCAGTGGCCACGGTTTGCTTCATAGTGTGTTGCTTAACCCATTACGCCACCAGGGAGGCCCCGAGACTCCCCTTTTCTATCATTGACCTGACTCTGCTTCTGGACCTGTTCTGCCCAAGGTGGACTCATTCTTTGCAAACTACACCACCACCAGACTGCTTTGTTCTGATAATGTATTGCTCTAATACATCTGTTGCTTTAATGATATATTAATGTAATACATTAGCAGAGCAAGGACAACTGATGATATACTGTGGGAAGAATAGTGTCATTCAGAAACTGAAGGATTCAACCGAAGAGTCATTATAAGATAATAGCCGACATACGGGACTCTAGAAACTATAATCTTGGTCTGTTTTGTACAGTCAGATAAACACGTCCCTTCCAATTCAGGCACCAAATTTCATAAAACATAGGTTGCTACATATTTTATAAGCTCTTTATACATACTAACAATGTATTCCTTGACCCTGGGTCGCTGGAGGCTCATTGGATCTGGTTACATTGTTTTTAGTAGGAATTCTCCTTATTTACCCCTGACGGTAGGAAACCAAGTAACATTGACCTCAGGACAGGCACACCAGCATATCATCTCTCATTACAATAATCTGAACTCCAGTCATTGCTCAACATTAATTATTGCCAAGGCTATAGCACTTTCTTGCTACTTGACAGTTGATCTTCATCCTATCATTAACCTTAGGTCAATTTAATCCCAACCTCCATTTTCAACACTAGACAAACAATTTATTTTTGCATTTTTTTTTCAACCACACAAAGACAAACAATGTCAGGCTGCTCCACATTGTATGATGCCTGGAGATGACTGGACATCTTTAAAGACATTAAAATACCTATTTTAGGGAATCCCCAGTCAACAAGAGCTCAGGAAATGAGAGGCCAGGGGGCTTTATTTCCTATGAGAGAATTATGTAAGGAAGGACTCAGAAAGAGTGTAAGTTCAGGACTTAAAATAGATTTTATTTCAGGATTTTCTCTGTCTATAAGCCAGGAAGGAATTTAGTCAGTATCTACTACACAAAACGATCTGCTACAGTAAAGAATATAGATAGGGTGTTTGAAAAGCCATGAGCAGAAATGACAGCAAAATTCAGGCTATTTTAGGTACCAGTAAAATTTCTTTTTATTCCTGGAAATCACAAGTATGAACATATAGGAGAAGGCAAGCTGGACTTCCTGGTGAGAAATTTATTTGGTGTTCTTTATTCTTCTTAACCTCATACTTACATTGAAATGTCAGAAAGAACAGTTTGGACACAGCAAAGACCATCGGGACAATAAGATTTAATGCATTTAACTGCAACATAAGTAAACATTGTACAATCATAGCCCATGGCAAATTAAGGGGATGCTTGATGCAACTTTGTCATGCCCTCTCTGCTAAATAAAGCATAAAAACAAAAAAATGGCTAAAATTATACAAAACTCAAGAACACATAAATTTTAAAGAATCAAGAGAATAAATATGTCCTCATACAAAAGGTGTGTTTTTATAATTCTGTATAAAATATGATGGAAGGAAAATAAAGTCAAACAAAGAAACATTCAAAAACCCACTGAAGTTGGATACCACAATATACCTTTATTTGAAGTTTAGCCATGTATGTGTTTACAGAGTCATTGAGATAAAAACCCAGTGTCCCTGCTGTGACTTTGCCTGGGGACAGAGCGATGCTTTAGGCCTAGATTAGTTTAAGAATGACAGGCCTGGTGTTGGCAAAGTTCTTGCTGCATCTGGCCCCAGAGGAGTCACCGGAATACCTTGCCTTGACAGGAAGAGTTTTCCAAAACTCTTTACTCCGTCTAGCGAGATGGAGAAACGTGGCATTTGAACTTGGGGTTCCGATTCCTTTTCACGTCTCAGTGCAGAACGCGGGCTGAGGGGACCTTACACATGTAAATGGCGTTCGCATCAGACATCTCATCCCTTATAATCATAATAATCCCAAACCTGCCTCAGTGCCTCAGAGTGATTCCCAGGGAAACCCTGTGTCACCTCTGCACCCTCAGCTATCACAGGACCGGGAAGGCGGTCTCCTCTTGCTGTGACTTGTACTGTGCCCGCGGCTTTCTCAATTCCGGGGAGGAACGAGGTCCAGGGAAAGGGCAAAGTTCCCCTTTGCTGTTGAGCTCAGGAAGGACAACAAAGCAGGTGGGTTAGAGGCGGTCTCCTGCCCGCCTCAGGCTGGTTTCTGCATGATGCCCAGCACCCAGGCCTCCCTGCAGTTCTGGGGTGCTCACAGACAAAGGAGCACAGACCAGGACTTCTTGGAATCCTGAAGAATTAGGAAATAAGCTTACAATTATGCCTGAGCCGTGGGAGAAAAGTCTGCACAGCAAGACCTAGAACCAACTGGAGACCACAAAGACTATCCTGTCGTGCTATCATTCATTCTCAGAAAAGGCACAATGTTCGCAGGAAGTGAGCTAGTACTGCAGTTTAAACAATGAATGGAAATTGAACTGTACCAGCTCACCTTTTTTTGCTGACTGTTGGCAGGGTCCTACTTAGAACTTTTATTTCAAAATCCATACAAAATCATCATCTTCTTTTCCTTACGCTTTGTCACTTCAACGTCCCAAAGTCCGTCTAAGTTGCCAGGCTTTGTTTGTTTTTTGCAGCTTTCAGGTATGAGGATCTAGCTGAGAAAAGTACATGTATGAGATCAGCAGCCTCTGCATCACGCAAAGCTACCGAACGCGGCTGGTACATCTTAATGACAGATGTTTTTAAAGATTTTGTTGGAATTTCAGAAACCTAATAAAGATTCTGAGTTCAGTGAATACTGAATCTTTAAGTTATTTTAGGTAATTTCACAGTCACATGCCAAGTTCTACTTGGTGATGAATTTCCACATTGTGGTAAAAAAAATATCTATGTTCCACATGTCCAATTTAAAAAACACTACGTCTGGGTCCACACAGCCTGAGAGCTGGGAATTTCAAAGTGGACCCATAGAGCTTCTGACAAAACCCAGATGGTGGACTCCCCAGCTTGTCTCCACCGGGGTAGCAGAACCCTGGGGTTCGCACTGAAACTCAGTGCCTGAAAGCAAACAAGCAAAGATCTACAACTTGGTACATGCAACAAGGCTGTGTGATGACAGCATCTCTCCAGCCTGCCTTTGCACAAGTCTGTAAATGACTCCCCAAATCAGGTTATAAGATCCTCTACCGACAGATTGGTGGTTGCCAGAGGTAGGATTGGAGGCTGAGGAAAGTGGGCAAAGGTGGCCCTGAAATACAAACACCCAGTTATAAGGGAAATCTGGTCTGGGGGTATAATGTGCATGTGGTGACTGCTGCGTGTAGGAAAAAAATATCCAAGCTTATTGGGTGATCATGTCACAGTATATACATGTATCAAATCATCATCCTGTACACCTAAAATCAGTATGTTATACATAAATTATACCTCAATAAAACTAGGAGTGCAATAAAACTAGACCTCTTGTGAACTAGCCCTGGAAGGACCAGTGTGTGATCTCACTCTTTAAAGACTTTGTAGGTGAAAATCCCATAGGACCAGCTTGGTGTGGGGAGAATGCCATGAGATCTGTAGAAGCATTGAGTGGGGGAAAGGGAAGCATACTTACGTCTGCAGCATTAAGTGTATATATATCTCATACTACACAGCTTTCCCTCCAACTGTTGACAAAGAGTCAGTGTTGAAGAAAGAGACCGGTTTCTTGCACATTGGGTGAGGTGATGAGTTCTGGCTACAGATGAAGTTCAGTTGAGTTAAACCAAGAAAATTCTGGGACGATGAAATTTCACTCGGGACTGGACATAATAAAACCTCAAGCTCTCATCAGTGCCCTTTCCCCAAGTTTGCCTGCAGTCATCACATCCTAAACCTCACATTATAAACCTGTATTCACATGCCAACTTGAACACAAAGCTCCATTTTCATGCCGTTGACACTGAGTTGTACGAATTGCATGCACACATTTTAACCTACTTCTACAAATGTTGTTCTATTCATTCAAACCTAAGCTTAACTTGCTATCCACAGTAACGCAAGTTAAACAGAAAAGCATGAAAGGACATGATGTAAAAAGCAAATAAAATTTAAACCAATCTTTCAACAAGGTTTCATTGAGTACCAACTATGTAACCAGCTCAAATAAGTCTCAAACCAAGTTCAAAATGAAGTTATAGACACATTAAAATCTTAGATACACTTTTCCAAATTACTTTCTAAAAGGGTTCTGGCAATTGACACAGCTACAAGCAATATGAAAAAAATCCCCTTTTCACTGTATTTATTATGTTAAATAAAAAATTTAAATAAAAACTGTGTTACACAAATAGTGTGCTATAGAAACCCAAAGTCCATATATTTCAATTTCTGATATTTTACATGACAGATATCAGATTACTGCCTAGCGGATGGAGTCTCATAACTTAAAAAGATAGACACAAGTTAGCTGAGTAGTCGCATGGCGATTTTGTTCATTTTTACAACAAGCAAGGGGTTTTTACATCTACCTTTCATTTAATTCCAGAACTCATGGATTTGAAAAGTTTCCCACACATTCATCCAGTGACCATCCTCATCTCCATTCCCATATTGAGACTCTAGCTCCCTCTGCACTAACTTTGACAAAGTCAGTTTCTGTGTCCATGTTTTTATTGGGTGACCCAAACTCTGTGGCCAAACCTGAGCGGACAAAGTAGGAATACAGCCCGCGCTGATCCACCAGATTCATCAGGCTGACTTTTGTAATTGGAATGTCGTAGGAACAAATCTCTGAGCAGTAGAAAGCAGTCCCATTGGGTTCCAATGGAGCATTAAACATAAAAATGAAATTAATGGAAGCAAAGGCTACGAACTATTAGAAGACGAACTAGAGAAACACATGGAGAGAAACGTGGGTTCTAAGTCAGAATCTCTCATACACATTAATATGCACACTCCGGGCCTCCCTGGTGGCGCAGTGGGTTAAGCAACGCACTATGAAGCAAATCGCAGCCACTGCAGCACGAGTTCGATCCCTGCCGCCGGCCAGGGAGGGGACCCACATGGCGCAGCAGACCTCTCCTGCCTCACCCACTGCTCCCCTCAGCAGTGTGTTCCAGTCAGTCTGCCTGTTCTGCTCCCCACTCTGTCTGGTGAATCCTCTCACTGCCCTGAACTCTGGCCTGTACCCCAGCTCTTGTGTGCATAAATAAATAAATCTTAAAAAAAAATATGCACACTCCATGCACTGGGAGTCTCCCCCAGAAATGTCATTAGACTGACAGTCCAGCTGGCCTGTGAGGCATCTCAGAACTGGAGACTCGAACATAAACGAGGTCACCACACTCTCTGGTGCCCCTTTCTTTCTTAGCTCCCCCTCCTGCCTGGGGGCAGTAAGGAGTTGGGGCTGGAGTTAGATTCAAGGAGAGCCTGGCGGGGGGAGCGCGTGTGTGAGCATCTACTCTCTGTCCCCACGGCCCTGGCCCTTCGACTCCTGATTTCTGTGAGGAGCCAACAGAACTGGGCACACCCAGGGACTCCACCAGCCGTGCACTGTTGTCATTTCTCAGCTTCTTAGTTTCTAAAACCCTCTAAAAATGTGTAGCGGGAGAACATCATTAAAATGTGAAAAAAATAACCAGACAAACAAATTTATATACTGTTGGTGGAAACATGCAAATCTTTTCCTCATTTCTCTTTGAGCCAAAGTTTGATGTTTATTCATATGACAAAAGGCTTTCTAATTCTTGAACCAGAAATATGTTTGCCACCCTGCTGGCCTGGAATCATGATTTATTTATTTATTTTTATTTTTAAAAAAGGTTTATTTATTTATGCATACAAGCACTGGGGTACAGGCCAGAGGTGTGGGGGGGGGTGAGAGGATTCACCACAGAGTGGGGAGCAGAATAGGCAGCTCTACTGAAGTACATTGCTGAGGGGAGCAGCGGGCACAGCAGGAGAGGTCTGCTGCACCATGTGGGTCCCCTCCCTGGTCGGCGGCAGGGATCGAACTCGTGCTGTAATGGCTGCGGTTTGCTTCATAGTGCATTGCCTAACCCACTGCGCCACTAGGGAGGCCCTGGAATCATGATTTAGACCATGTTGACTCTGTCCCAAGGCCTGCAGACCTGGGAGAGAAGTAGAATGAAGGAGAAGCTTGCGCCCCTCATCACAACTCAGCAGAAGGCATAATCGGATAAAATGTACCATCCTCAACCAGCACTTGGGAACACAACTTTCCTGGAGAAGGTGGAAGAGACTTTCCAAGTGCTTTCCCCCTGAAGTTTTTTCTAGAAGATGAATGATATGGGATTGTATGAAAATGTGTGCAGATTATACGGTTGGAGTTCAGAATGTTCCAGGAAAGGAGTGAATCACTTCAGAATCCCCAACCAGTGCTTTCCAATGTGTCTACACTTCCCTCAGTAGAATTCAGGTTGGTGCCACCGTGTCTACTGAGAAGCTCAGATGAGAAAGAGGTCATGAAGATCTTCGCACAAGAGGAGTCTAGAAAGATCCAACTCCAGTGAAGCCAGAGTCCTGACCTCTGTTGGCCAGAGAGAATATGCTGGAGGCTAGATTCAGTTTGTGGCTTCCAAGATATGTCCCTTCCTTTCTAGGAGGCATTTGACAGTGAGGACGACGCATATAAACACGAGAAGTTAAGAAAGGGCAGAGTTGTTGAGGAAGGTTGGAGTTTGGGCAGCTGGTGTGGTGACTTCTCAGGAGGGACAGGAGATGGACGAGGATGGATTGGTTGGGAGGGAGGCAGGCTTGGAAAGCTGTAACGCTAAACTCTGCTGAGCATGCTGGCCAGCCACCAATGTCGCTATTGAAGGGATAAGATAAAATCCGTCATGCCAACAGGACTGAGGAGGAAGAGGAGGCAGGAAGATTGGTGGGTTTCAGGACCCAGCAAAGAAGCCACAGCAGCAGCAATGGAGGAGAAGATGGAGCGACACTGAGAGCCATTCCTGAGGCCGACTAGATGGGCGTAAGAGAGATGATAAGAATGATCTCGGGGTTTCCAGCCTTAGGAAGTGTTTGGGGTTTTCTTGTTGCTGTGGTTTGTTTCTTTCGTTTTATTTCACTTCCTTCATTTAGGAAGTGTTTAGGTAAAAATACCAGAATTGATCAAAATTGAAAATCAGAAAAGTAGAAAATCGGAAGAGTGAGCATTTCTGTTTGAAACAGACTTGCTTTTTAAATATCTGGGGTTCATTCTGTGACACAATTTTTTTCTTCATTTCTTGTAAACATTTTGAAACATCCCAAACTAAGATGAAAGTTGTTATTACAATAAAAGGAGGGGGGAAGCAACACCCCTTTTCTTCCTATGATGACACGTGATACTTAGTCACGTCTAAGTGACTGAGCTGACGACTCCACACCCCCTCACTCTTTCTACATATTTCCCACAAACCAGTATACTCTTCCACATAACCAAAAAACAACCACAGAATTAAGAAATTCACTTGTGACGCCACTACATATAATCCTCAAACCTCAGTCAAGTTTTGCCAAATGTCCTATTGATCTTTTTCAGCAGAAGAATCCTGCTCAGATTCAGGAGTTGGAGGGGACGGGGAGGGTCTCCTCCATCTGGAACAGACCCTGCCTTTCCTGCCTTTGACACTTTCAAAGATAACAGGTGGATTCTTTTGTTGTATGTCCCTCAGTTTGGCTTTGTCTGCTGTGTCCTCATGATTAGATTTGGATTCTGTGTCTTGCAGGAAAATCAAGGAAGTGGATCGCTTCTTACTGCATCTTGTCAGGTATGCAGGATTTCTGCTGTAAGATTAACTGACGTTCTTGCTTTGATCCCCTGGTTGAAGTGGTATCTGCCAAGTTTTCCCCTTTAAAATAACTCTGGCTTGACAGGTAAATTCGCTGTTCTTCATCAGACTTTGAATTCATCCATCCATTAGTTTATATCAGAGTGGATTCCTGGTTTCTTTATTCAGTTGGTTGGATTTCTCGCTGCTTTTGTTCACTCCAACATCTGAAACTAAGACCCCAGCTCTTCTGCTGCTCCCTTGCCTGCCCAGATGTTCTCCCACTGCCTTCAGCCTGTGAGGTCCCTGCAGGACTACCCCCTCTGTACCCTGCCCTGGGAATACTCTCTCCAAGTGCCACCCCACCTTCAGTCCAGACACATACCTTGTTCTGCCTCATCCAACAGCTTTAGGAACAAATTATTCAGGAAAGGGAGGAAAGAGGGGGGAAAAGGGGATGGAAAAGAAGAGAGGTGCAGGGAAGAGAGAGAAAATGAAAAAGGGTCAATAGACATATTCAGATGCACTGTGGCTTGGGGTCAAGGCAGTAAAAAGGCTGAGTTCCAACAAGCTCCTCCCCTTTCTTCTGCACAACTTTGAGCAACATTCTGTATTTTATCAAGGGTAAGATGTGCATTTCTATTAAACTTTTAAGGAGTTAAACAAGTAGATTTTAAAAATAATGCAAAGAAATTCTGTGTACAATTTATCTAGCCTCCTTCAGTGATAGCATCTTGCTGAGCTATGGTTCAATATCATACCAGTTAGCATATCATAACTGACATGATACTGTCACATCATAGACTATTCCCAACAAGGGCCTCTCTGTGAGGTTCCTGGGGTATTGCATTGTGATTAAAATTCTACAGCCACACCCGGTCCTCTCCTGTCTACATCCCTCCTTTATCCCTGGCAGTTACTAATCTGTTCTCCATGTCTGTAATTTCATCAGTTCAAGGAAGTCATATAAATGAAACTCTACAGTATGTAGGACTTGATCAGTTTTGGTGTTCTTGCCTAAATACTTCCTAAATGAAAGAAAACAAACAAATAAGAGCAACAAGCAAACCCTAAGCACTTCTTTTGTGCTTTGTTGGTCCCTGACATCAACCAATCTTCAGGATTGACATTCTTCACTCACAATAATTCATCTGGGGTACATCCAGGTCATTTTGTGCACCCACATCTTGTTCCTTTTCATTCCACAATACAGAATAAATTTCGTGGTGTGGCTATACAGCCTGTTGGAAGGAAACAGTTCATCCACTGAAGGAACTCTGGGTTGCACGTTCCAATTTGGGTCTATGCGGTTGGAGGTGCTACAAACATTTGTGTGCAAGGGTTTGTGTGAACATAAGTGTTTGTTTTTCTGGAACTAATATCCAGGAACACAATTGCTGGGTCACATTGTGTTGTATGTTTATTTTTTTAAGAAACTGCCAGTTTTTCATATTCTCGGTATCATTAGATTCTCACTAGCAATGTGAGTGATTCTGTTTCTTTGATTTTCACTAACATCTGATGTTATTATTTTTATATGGTACGTGTTACCTGCACGTACATAGAGATAGTCCCTTGCTCTGTCCACGGAGCGGGCCTTGAAGGGCATTTCCCCAATATTAGCTCCATAAGATGAACTGGGAAGTGGGTCCCTTCTATTTTCTTGAGAAGATTATATAGAATTAATGTTAATGTCTCAAAATGTTTGGTAGAATTTTACAGTGAAACCATCTGGGCCCGGCCTGGAAATTTCTTTTAGAAGTTTTTAAATTATGGATTAAATTTGTTGAGCATTATAGGGCCATTTGAATAGTCTATTTCATCTTAGATGAGTTGTGGTAGCTTGTGGGAAGTGGTTTATTTCATCTAAGTATTCAGATTTATGTGTGTGGCATCTCCTCTTTGCACATTCCCTGATTGTCCCTTTGATGTCTGCAGGGCCTGCCGTGATATCCCTTTTCTTTGTCAGTCTTACTAGCTGTTTCTTAACTTCATGGGTTTTTAAAAGAGAACCACCTCTCTGTTTCGTTGATTTTTCTCTATTTCTCTTCTATTTTCAATATCATTGATTTCTGCTCTTCCCTATGTCCTTTCTTTTTCTTGCTTTACATTTATTTTGCCCTTCATTTTCTAGATTCTTGAGGTAGGAAGTTAGATTATTGATCTGAATTTTTTCTCTTTTCTAAAATATGCTTTTAGTGCCATAAATTTCCTTCTCAGCACTGTTTTAACTGTGCCCCCCAATTTTTGACACATTGTATTTTCTTTTAGCTAAATATATATATTTAATTTGCCTGGAGACTTCCTCTTTGACCCATGTATTACTTAGAGATGTGTTTTCAGTCCCCAAGTATTTTGAGACTTACTATTCTTAATTCTACTTTGATTCTCTTGTGGCTAGGAACAAACTATGTAAGATTGAATTTTTTTAATGTGCTGATAACACCAAAATCCATATAAACATTGTCCTACAATGCTATAGCAGAATTATTTGCAATTGCTGGGACATGGAAGCAACCTAAATATTTATTGAACAGACAATTGGATCAAGTTGTGGTATATCCATACAATGGAATACTATACAGCCTTGAGAAAAGGTGAAGTGGAACCACTTTCAACAAAATAGAATTATATTTAGCAAAGTAAGAATACTAAAAACAAAGATGAGACAATTACATAGCAGTCAATTCTATAACACACTTGTAAAAATCAGTGGACACCAATAAACACCCTGAGGCCTCTGAGGTTAAAAGGGGGAGAAGGGAAAATAACGGGGGATATAACAGGGGACTGGGGAAAACAAGATAATTAGTTGAGGTTTGTTTTAGGACCCAGTACATGATCTGCCTTGGTGTGTGTTCCATGGATATGTGAAAAGAATATATATTCTACTGTTGGTGGATGGGGTGTTCAATTAATTTTTATTAGATCTTCTTGATTGATGTTGTTGAGTTTTAAATTCTCACTGATTTCCTGTCTAGTCATTCTATCAGTTGTTGAAAGAGATATGACTGTCTCCAGATGCACTTGGCAGTTCACCTATTTTCTCTTTTCGTCGTGTATGGTTTTGCTTCACATACTTTGTAGTTCTGCACATAGTTGGTGCATACTCATTTAAGATTGTTCTATCTTCTTAGTGAATTGACATTTTTATCATTACACAATGTCCCTCTTTGCCTTTGGTAATTTTCTTTGTATCAAAGTCTATTTTATATGATATAAATATAGCCATATACGCTTTCCTTTCCTTAATGCCTACTAAATATAATATATATACGCAAGATATAGTATATAGCATATACTAAGAGAAATATATATATAGTATCAAAGTGTATTATTTGAGTACATACATATATGCATCTATATGTGCACACATGCCATTTTACGTTCAACCTGGCTGTGTCACTACATTTGAGGTAGATTTTCCTTTTCTTTTAATTGCAGTAACTGGCTGACAACACTGAGTGTGAGTTAGTGGTCTAGGATCACACCCTTCAGCACACTCACTGCCAGTGCATCCTAGTCCTCCTCCATTGATTGTAGTAGATTCAGTAAACAGCTTATAGCTGGGTGGTGCCTTTCAATCCAGTCCGCTCTGTTTTCCGGTTGGTGCATTTCTGCCACGTGCGCCGATAGAGCTATTGATGCTAAGACATAAGTGTGTAGTTTTGGTTTTTATGTTTATTTACTGCTTGTTCTCTCTGTGTTTTTGTTTCTCTTTTCTGTGTCTTCTTGTGGGTTAAACATGTTTTCAGAATTCTCCTTTGATGTACTACAGTGTTTAGGGAGTTCTCCTTTTTATAACTTTTCTAGTGGTTTCTCCAGGTACTGCACTCTACGCAGCTGATCACGGTTGCTGTGGCGTCATATAACCGGTCCAAATAAAGAATAAAAGCCTTCATTCCCTTCAGGGCCTTTACCTCCCCCTGTTTACAATAGACCTGTTTTAATATTTCCTTTTCAGACATCTGGAATCGCATCAGAGAACATTGCTACTCTTGCTTCAACCACCTAGTACAATTTTTTTAAACTCAAGAAGAGAAGAAACCATCTTATATTTACCCGTTTTCTGTTTGTTTTAGGTGTACTTTCTTATCTCCTGATGTTCTATGATTCCTTCTTTTATTTTTGTCTTTTTGTTTAGAGAAATTCCCTTAGCTGTTCCTTTAGGGTAAGTTAATTGTGTTTTTTTTATACTGTCCAGAATTTTAAAAAAGATTTATTTATTTATGCACACAAGAACTGGGGACAGGCCAGAGGTGTGGAGGGTGAGAGAATTCACCAGAGACAGAGTGGGGAACAGGACAGGCAAATCGACTGAAACACACTGCCGAGGGGAGCAGCGGGCGAGGCAGGAGAGGTCCGCTGCGCCATGTGGGTCCCCTCCCTGTGCAGTGGCTGAGGTTTGCTTCATAGTGTGTTGCTTAACCCACTGCACCACCAGGGAGGCCCCAGTGTCCAGAATTTTTAGTTATACTTAGCAGGAGGAATATGGAAAATTATATCTACTCCATGTTTCTAAAAGAAGCAGAAGTCTTCAGGGATGCATTTTACTGCTGTGAAGTTGTGCGCTGTCTTTCAACACCTGCAGTCACACCATGGTTGTTTCCATCTGCGGACATGCTGGTGGGGTCATGGGTATGGCCTGGACACCTTATTTGAGTGCATGCTTAGTCATTAGGGAAGAGGAATTCGGACATAAGAGGTCCTCTCAGAGAAAGTTGAAGGATTTTTTCATGGGCCGAAAGAGAGTCTCACAGAGCACAGGCAACGAAAGGAGCAAAATGACTAAATGTCATCTGGACTCATCCTCCACGAATCCCACATAACCCATCCAGTGTATTAGTCCTTGATGCACTTCATGGATTTGTGTATTGGCAGTCAAAGATAAGCGTGCTAGAAAGTGTGTTAATGAGGTTGTTATTTCTGGTGTCGTGACTGGACAATGATTTCTCCTTGACATTTCAGTCAACAAGCAATTTAAAGACCATTTGAGGAAGAAATATGAGCTCTTGTAGTTGTCAAAAACCTTCCATTGATACTTTCTGGTAAGATCAATAAAATGTCAGCATCAAAACTTGCAGAATGGATGTCAGCGTCTCAGAAGAATATCCAGAGACAATTGCAATGCTCTCTTTAAAGGCCTGCTTCACCAATGCTCTGACAAACTCAGAGGACATGCAGGTGGGGTCCTCTGCAAGAGATTAAGAAGCTGTGTGGGGGGGGGGCGGGGGTAGCAGTTTAAAGGAAATCATGGCTTTCAATGACTATGGTTTAAAAAGTGATTCAGAAAATTCAGTCTCTTAGTACGATCAAGGTCCTTTATTGAAATACATATATGAAGGATACATAATAAAAAGTATGCCCAAATAAGTCTAAAAGAATTCTTTGGAGGAAAATTTTTTAATTCTAAGTGACACGAAATCATCATGCTCTTGTTTTATGGGTGTATTATTTTCCCTCTTAGTACACAAAATGATGATGTATTTTACCATCAACAGCATCTTTTTTCAACAGCATATTCAGAAATAGAGGATGTGACCTTAAGAGAAGAGCCTTGCAAGGTGTAGAGTAAGAAGAGTTGAGAGGACAGGAGGTTGTAATCTAAGAAGAGGACAACAGAATTTCAGAGGTGGGTCGATTCTTAATGATAACAAGTCATGGGAATGGCACCGGTAAAGATTGGGGGCTAGGAACCAAGGCACTGGTATGCAAGAGATTAAGAAGTTGTGTGTGTGTGGGGGGGTAGCTGTTTAAAGGACCCTCTCGTGGACATGGAAATAATCCAGGCTGAGGGCAGGAATTGGAATGGAGAAGAAGGCAGCAAATGGGTATTCCAGTTCATCGACAGAAGCCAGAGAGTCACTTGGAGATAGGCATACTTGCAGCAAAATATGATGGGGAGGGAAATGGCAATGTGGTTACAAATTTATGAATTTCCAATTCATAGGAGAATGCACTGCAATAATAAAAGTTTTGTCCACCTTTGTGATAATTGTTCATTTTGATACCAAACGAGATCCCTATGGATTAAAGCGAAAAGTCTTCTCCAAATATCTGTGTTTGGATACTTCAAAAGTCCATGAATGTCTTGAAATGTTTCCTGGGTAAACATGGAATTCAAAAGGTAGCCCAGTAGTTCAATTAAATCTATGGCAATTAGAAATGCCCAGGTAGAAAAAAAAACACATTGGCATATTGAAGATGCTGTCAGATCATGACATATTGACGGATGGTTGGTATTTAAAGCCATAAGAAAGAAGATAAACAGAACACTTGGAAAGCTAAGGCTAGTCGATGCCGACATAATATTCCCCTGGTTCTATGCAAAGTTATACCATGGCCCTCCCTGTCCCCCCGCTTCTCCCCTCAGCAGTGTATTTCAGTAAATCCACCTGTTCTTCCCACTCTTTCGCTGGTGAATTTTCTTACCCCCTACACCTCTGGCCTACATACACCCAGTTCTTCTACACCCATACACACAAAAATTATACCATGAAGGGCTGGCAAAGAGATGACAAGTTAATGTCATAAGTTCACTTCAAACAGCAAAGCCAAATAAATAAGCTCAACTTCAGAAATGATCTCTTGGCTCAGACTTCAATAATCAGAGAAATAGCAGAGGATTAATCTTTTGCACACTGTAGGCCAGAGATAGAGATGTGGCCTTGAATGTTCCAGAAGTATGAAAAAAAAAGTGTTTGTGTGAAGGTATTCATAATAAATAAACAGTGAGGGCATAGTCATGAGAATAGGGACGAATTAAATTACAGCACGAGGACCAAAGCAATAATTTCAAGAAATCCATTATTTATGAGAACACCCAGAACAACCCAAGAGAAATGAGTTGAGGCAGCAGGACCTGACGGCTGCCGAACCAAAATCCCCTCTTCACATGAGCACAGGCCCCAGGCCTGGTTATCGGCAGATGACCTTTGGGGGTGCCCAGCCTCTGTGTGGCCTTAGCATAAAGGGAAAGATGGCCAGAAGAGAGATTCCGCCACTCTAGAACGTTGCACAGGAAATACACACACTCTAGTAAGTGCATATTGAGAAGAACCATTAATGTTACGTATTTTAAGCATCATAAGGTGAGGAGCTATTTCCCCCCCAAGAGTAATAAAGGAATCACTGAAAAAGCATCATTTTTGGCTACGTGGAAGTGGAAAACCCTCTCTGGACTAATTTCTTTTTTAAGTGAGAAAGGAAGGCAAAGCATTCAACCTCCAAGCCTTTAAAGCACTATGGAATTAAAAAAATACAAGCAATAAGTGTAATGTCTTTCAACTTCTGTATTATGGTCAGTGAAGGGAAAAAAAGATGAGAGTGATGAGGAAATGAGGGAAAATAGTCATGATTCCCCTTCCAGACTCTTTCCCTGCTCTGTCCCTCGTGAGGCTCTCTCTTAGCCGGCATCTCACCGACAGCCCAGTCCCTTCCCCACCACCATCTGACATCAACTGTAGCCCCCATGGACTTCCCACCACCATTTCACCAGTGCACCATCAAAAAAAAGGGAAAGTTATTCCAAACTTTCTTCAGACACCTTTAACTCTGCTTGTCACCTAAGTTGCAGCAAACTGCACTACTTTTTCCTTTCCTAAGGAATTCAAAGTTAGATTTAAGTAGGCTCCTATTTAGGGCCTCCCTGGTGGTGCAAGGAGTTGAGCTCTGCACTTGTGGGACTTCTGCAGCTACTGCAGCACGAGTTTGAGCCCTGGCCGGGGAGGGGACCCCCATGGTGCAGCAGACCTCTCTCTCCTGCCTCGCCTGCTGCTCCCCTGAGCAGTGTGTTTCAGTCTATCTGCTTGTTCTGCTCCCCGCTCTGTCTCTGGCAAATCCTCTCCCCCTACCCCATGCCTCTGGCCTGTACCCCAGCGCTTGTATGCATAAATAAATAAACTCTTTAAAAAATAAATAAGTAAATAATTAAATAGGCTCCCATTTAGCCCTCCCAGCTCAGTGGGCTTCTTTAATTACATTATTTTTTATTGAGGTGACTGAATTACAACACTGTATACTAAGAGTACAGTCTGCACCTCTTCAGAAGTGTGTACGCACACCACACCTGCCACCAGCGCCCTCAGAATCCTCCAACATAGTCCGCTGGGCTCTTCCCAGCCTTGGGTCTCCTCTTCTTTGTTCCCCCAACTCCATAGTCTTCATCTCTTTGTGGTGTCTTCAGCTTTCTCCCGTCTCAGGGGCTGCCCTTTCCCCTAGTTCAGCCTCACCCCTCCCCCTTTGTCCTGAGGGTGTCTCTGCGGCTCTGTCTTCTCAGCCCACCATTTTCCCTCTAAACATGCATGCTAGGTAACACAAGCAAAAGATGGAACAGTGCAATGGCATTTCCAGTACAGCCAATGCTCTCTGTGCGTGATTCTTTCCAATCCTCACATTGCTCCAGGAAACGGGTGTTATTACTTTCCTTCTCTGAAGTCTTCATGAACCTTCACACATGAACGAGAAGCAGAGTGGAGACTTCCACTCATGGCAGACTCAGCACTCCACCCAGGCCCCTCCTCAGACCACACATGTTCCCCAGCCAGACTGGAGGGTACTTGGTTACTAGCCCCTGGGGTACTCCCGGGGCTCTGCAGGTGGAGGAACTGAGAGCTCCCAAGTCATCTCCTGCCAAGCCCGTCTCAGCAACGCACCCAGGGGCCTGTCAGTGACGGCGACTTTGCACATGCCGTGGCTCGCGTGAGGTTAGGAAGCTCGAGGGTGACCTGTCATCTGATTTGCCGGGACTTTCCAAGTTTGGGCACTGAAACTTGTTACCCCGGGCAAACCAGCAGCCCTTGAGAAAGCACTGCCCAGCGCGGTGGCCTCCCAAAGGTGTTTCCCTCGCCCTGTCTTTTGTTATTGTGCCTCCAATTCACTCAACAAACATTTGTGGAGGGCCCCCAAAGTCCAGAGGCTGTGTTAGGCATTGGTGTACAAAGACAAGCACTCTGGCGCTGCGTGCCGGGGGCACACCGCCACCTGGGGAAATGAGAAGCATTCAAATGAACGCACAGTGTAAAGGGTGCTTCAAAAATTAAAAGCAAAACATGAGTATCACAACAGCCAATGGAAAAGAGCATTCTGGGGAATGGGGAACAACTAATAGAATCAAGTGTTGAGGAAACATCCAGAAGGATGAGACCAAGAAGGAGCCCACTGGGTTCAGTGCCTAGAACTGATGAAAGAACAACTCAGATAGGACAACAAGGGGGGAAATGAGAGCATCATCCCAAGCCACTGCTGAAATTCAAGTCAGAGGACTGCACTGGCGCTCCTTCACCGACACGAAAACTGGACAGCACGTGTGAATCCACATCAGAGGCTGGACAGCTACCATGGCCACCCTGAGAGATGCGAGCCCATCAGAACTCAAGCTTCCCGCCTGGGGGCATTTGCTGACCCCTCACTCACTAAGCTCAGTTTGCACCAAAACGACGAACCAAAGATCAGACTCTGGGTGGGAGCCTCCCTCCCTCTCTCCATTTACTCTGCTCTCTCTCCGAAGTGTGAATTACCACCTGACAGTATAAATTCAGTTTTGTCATCATTGTTGTTCTCTATGTCCTTATGAGTCCCTCTTCAGAATATAACAGGGCTGAGCAGAAATGCTATTTTACTCACTGCTATATCCCTAAGAATAGTGTATGCCATAGGTGCTCAATAAGTATTTGGGAATGATCAAAATAAGAAGGGAGTAAGGAACTCATCTCAGGAAACAGACAGCTCTTACAATAAATGTATAGGTGAGGAGAAAGGAGAGAGAAGTTGGAATCCTAGTGCTGCTGTAGAGTTTAAGGGATGGTATCTCGTAGAGAAAGGGAGTGTGAAAACAGGAACGTGTTTGAGGTCTCCACTTGTGTGTAACAGTAGGCTGAATGCTCATAACTTCTAGAGACTGAATGTTGAGGTGTTCGGTAGGGTTGAAATTGTGGGACAGCTAGAAATGAGAACACTATGTTTAGGGAAAAATTTCACAACTCAAGATGGCTTGTGTTGTCAAATGCCTTATAACAATCATGCTTGGTGGCTCTAAACCAAAACAATATGTTATTCCCCTTCTTTCTGCAATGTGCCCAAGATGGTTTCTTCACTGACATGACTGGAGCCTCAGCTGGGATGACCAGAAAATGTGGTTCTGTCCTGGCTGCTCTCTCCGTGTGACTTCTCACATGGTCAGCTTGAGCTTCCTCACAGCATGGCTGTCTCAGATTAACTTACTGATTTCCCAAAGGGAGACAGTAGAAACCCCACTTGTCTTAAGACTCGGGTTCAAAAGTCACACAAATTTTCATCATGTTCGACTCATCAAAACAAGTTATGATGGCAACACAGATTCCAGAGGAGAAGAAATAAATCTTGCTACTTGCTTTAGTGATAATCAGAAGGTACAGAGTGGGGTGAGGGAGACATTTGGGAGGGGCCATTTTGGGAGGTTAGTGACCATGAAGAATTAGAAAAGAACTCTTTTAAATGACAATGAGGTCCAAGGTTAAAGAGTTGCTACACCAGTGACACAGTGGAGTGAAGATTATTGTCTCCAGAAGGTGGAAGATCAAGGAAAGATTTGTAGTATTAACATGAGTACCAAGATACCAATGGATATTGGGAATGGATAATTGGGAGATGGAAATTTTCTCTGCAAGGTGAGAAATGCTGGAGGAAAAGAGAGAGAAGTAGGCGTGAGCGAATGGTAGCCTCCAGAAGAGACGGTAGCAGCACTGTTGCCTACGATCAACAGTTTAGGGAGGGGATGCCTCTTCTCAGCTCACGTATGAAGAGTGTCCGCTGTTAAAAAAGACTGTATTAATCCCAGACCCCAGGCTTCAGCTGTGTGGATGAAACGGAGGGCCAGCTGAACGTGTCAGACACAGTGGCAAAAGGTAGACAGTGGAGATGCAGTTGGGGGAAATGCAGTCCTGACTACAGCTCGTGGATGTGGGCAAGAGATTTCCTAATGGAGAACTCCTAATACTGCCTGGAATGTTTCAGGTGGAGGCCACTAAGTGTTTTAGAGAACTGGGGGTGCTGGGTTAGGAGCTGTGCTTTCTGCTCACCTGTCTTGCAGGGTGAGCACTTAGTGAGAGGGAGAGACCATCGATGATTCTGCTGCCATTCAAGAGGGCAGGGGAGGGTGAATGTTGGCTGAATTATGCAGATTTTATCAAAATCTTACATTCTGCTGCTTCTGAGTTTGGAATCATCAGTCTGTCTCCCTAGCTTCCCTTAAGTTGATTTTGAGGGATGGAACTAAAATTTGGGGCACAATAGATCTGAGGCATACAGCAAGGGAAGGAAGGGAAAGGGGTCAAAACAGGGAAGGAACGAACACGAGGGAACATGGCAATGGTTACAGGTGCTACGGTGGTGGGAGAACTACAGGGACTATACCTGAGGGAGGTGACCAATGACTGCACAAAGTGAACAACTGTAAGAAAATAAATTAAGAGAAACAAAGAATAAAGGATAAAAAAATGGGGTCAGAGAGAACATAACAAAAGATAAGGAAGATTTGTCTCAGAGGGGACTGACAGGGCTTAATAACAGAAGATTATGAAAATCCTAAACACCTCTCCTTCCAAGGAGCAAGAAATCAGCCGTTAGTGTATAAAGCCAGTCAGTTCGCTAAGGATGTCTGTGTGCTCTCGTTCTCTTTTAAGTGAAGGGCAGAAGCGTAAAACCTAAGACACTTGTGTCCCTTTAGCTGGCCAAACCAAACCAGAATTAACATAACGTCATTGCGAAGTTTGCTTTGTTTTGTTTCTCAGTTCCATACCTGAGTCAAAGCTTCCCAAGTCTATCGCTTCCAACCTGTAGCTCTCCTACCCTGCAAGACAGGTGAGCAGAAAGCACAGCTCCTAACCCGGCACCCCCAGAAGCACATTTACTGAGTTTTAGTTTTTGTTGCCTTTCCAATGACATTTTTGATTTGGAACAGAAAGCACACTTTTTTGTCATTAGTCAAAAAAAAAAAAAAAAAAAAAAAAGAGGATGGCAGTAAAATAGCCCGGCCACAATCTGCATTGAGTGGACGGTTTCCGTGTTTGTTTTGTCTGTGTTTTTTCTTTTCCTCTGAAGAGGCAAAACACTCCACTGATGTGTCCACTCAACGGAACGCGTTTCTCAGTGGGAATAGCCACTCGCCACGTGAAGGGAGGAACAGGGCAGCCTTCAGGTTTGATGTCCTACCTGACGCGCAGCCTGGCCAGGGCACGGGGACCTGAGTGCCGCTCTCTGATCCTTGGGGACTGACGGTCACGGTCTCCAATGACACCGGCGTTCAGAGGCCTCTGCCCCCAGTACTGAGAGCCTGCAAGAAGGCAGCCAGGCCTTGTGGTGGGCTGTGGCGCCTGGGCTTAGGGGAGCGCCTGCCTCCCTGCACTGAGCTTCGTGTCACGCGATGCACCCAGAGGTCTCGCAAGCTCCCTTGCCTAACACGTAGAGGTCACCTGACATTTACCCAACTTCTCTGAGGCACAGAAATGACTTACTTAAGGTCACCCAGTCAGAAGCATCTGGAAGAAAACCACCAACCTCACCTCTACAGCAGCTTCCCGAGGGGAAGAAAGGCTAAGAGTCATTTCCTCCCATGAAGAAAGGTCATCCCCTCCACCCACACCCACACCCACACCCAGGCTCAAGGCTGTAAGAACTTTAAAACAAAATGAATGTCCTGAAACTTTTTTTGTAACGTTTCAACAACACAACCCAGCTTTTCATTCCTCAGATAATAGGAATGGTTCACGTAACAGGACACGAGAACTGTGAAGAAGGAAACTATTTCCCTCCATATTGGCTAATGATCTCCTCTCGTTGTCTCTGGGGCATCCAGCACTTAGCCTACTTCCTTACAACCTCTCAGTTCCAGTCCAGCCTTTTCTGCCCACCCTATCCATTACACGTTCTCTCTGGAGACAAGCATAGCGGATATTTGGTTTTGTGAACCTTTCTTCCCATAACTGTGGTCGGGGACCACTCTCTTGTTCCCTGTTGCTCAGTGGTTTCCCACTGTCCTTCCCCGTGTCACCACCACCCTCTTAGTGGCCCCACCTAAACCCCATAAGTGCACCTGCTCTTCCCAGTCTCTGTGACTGGGTCTGAGGTGAGGTGAGAAAAAGGCCACTGTCACACAATGAGACTTAACAAGATACTTCCGGGAAAGAGATTCTCACTCTTCCCCTGCTGACTTGAGAGGCTGCAACTGTCCTCCATTTTGCTATGATGTAGCCTGCACTGAAAGTCACCCCAAGGGGAGGGAGCTGAGAAGGCAGCATCATGCCCAGTCCTTCGGCAGAGCTCCAAGCTAGAGCTTTGGTAGGGATCCTGAAGCAAGTTCCTCCCTGCACCTTTCAATGAGCCAGCAAGTCTTCTTTTCCTTAAGAGAGAATTTTGCATCCAGTACTGTCACACCTGCTACTTAAAGCATCGTTCTAGAGAACTGTTTCTAGATGCCTGTTATAGCTAGAAACTCTCCTTTTTTGGCAGACTAAAACGATTCTCTCATGTTCTAACAACTGGCTATTCACAATAGCCAAGATGTGGAAACAACTTAAATGTCCATCAAGAAATGAATGGATGAAGAAAATGTGGTGTATACATGTAATGGAATACTACTCAGCCTTTAAAAAGGAGGAAATTCGACAATAGGTGGCAATTTGGAAGAAACTTGTGGTTATGAGGCTGTGACATAAGGCAATTGCATAAAGACAGACCCTGCAAGATTTCATTTATATGCAATATCTAAAACAGGTGAATTCTTTAATTCATAGAACTGAAGAGAGTCTTCCAGGGGCAGAGGGTAAGAGAGAACTAAGGCGTTACTAATCAAGGAACATAACATTGCAGTCTAGCGAATGAGTAAGTTCTAGAGGTTTGTTGTACAAGATTGGCCTTTTGTTGACCATGGTGCATCATTCACTACAGCAAGTGTCAAGAAGGTAGCGCCTGTGTTGAATTTGCCTCCCCACCACAGTAAAATAAAACTTTTTTGAAAGGCACGAGGGATACCAAGCCGTAGCCTTAGCAGTTATACTTGACTGCAGATCAAGACTGTGTGCACAAAGATAGGAACATGTAAAAAAAATGGTAGAAAACCCAGAGCAGAGGGCCTGGTTGGGAAAGGGAAAACCAGCTGGTTTTTTTGACATTTGGTTCAAGTGCACTGTTGTTTGGTTCAAGAGCATTGAACATTTCTGGCCATTTCCATCATGGGCGTTCTGTTGACTGAATTTTCAGCCATAATCATGAAGGACTTCTTACAGCTTACCCCGCTCTCCCTGCTCTTGGATATGAGCTTCTCTTGCGTCTGAGCTTTGTGCTTCTTCTCTGCCCTTCTGTCTTGCTCTCTGATGGGTTAGCATAACTTAGAACGACGCTGAAGCGCTTCTGTAATATTCAAATGCCATCAACTTGTATATTGTTGTCATGGCTTATAATAATAATAAAGAATAATGTTTCTGCCCCATGGATGGACTTTGGCTCAGAGACAAATGTGTCTCTGGCTCATCTGCCTTGTACCCATACCCAGAACACTCAGGAATCCCTCATCCACAACCAATATTTCAAGAAGGATTTGTCACACTGTGTTGTGAACTCATAAAGTTTACGACACGGCTTGTAGCTGCTCATTTACTAATACCAGTGATATTTAAAGCTCTTAATAGTGAAGGCCTGAGCCACTCGCCGCCTTGGCCCTTTGCTGTCCTACATCCTGTTGAGACAATTGAGGTCACCTCCCTTTTCCAGCGTGCACATTCATATTTAACATGACCTAGTGGCAGCCAAGCCAGAGCTGGCAAGCTGGGGAACTTCCAGCACCCCCCAGATCTGTCAAGGTCCTTTACAAAGCTGCTATTTGAGCAAGGAAGTCTTTTTTCCGCCTCTCTTCTTAGAAGGAAATAAGCTGGGATGCCTTATGGTCTGCGAGGTCAGAGGGCTCCGGGTTCTACCAGCGCTTCTCCAGGAAGTCACGGTCGTTGGGCTCTCCCGTGTGGGCAAGTGTCGAACGAGATATAATAGCAGAAGGCCCTGTATTTTAGGGTGAGGGAGGGCTTTTCAGGAAGGAGGACAATTGATTTTATTGGTACCTAAAAATAGGAGAGTTAACTTTTAAACTAGGAAGGCTACATTTACTCTGCAGGAGTAAAAGGGTCAGTGGGTGGAGAGAAGGAAAGGTTTGTTCCAGCTCCGGTCAGCGTCTCTCCTCTTTGAGTTCCGTGCCATTTGTGATGGCCGTCATGTCCAGACAGAGGGTGCCAGGGCTGAACCCGATAGCCGCACTAGAGGCTTTCCCACTTCAGGTTAATTATCAGTGGGCATTTACTGAATTCAGAAAGAAGTGAAAGCTAGTGCTATTTAATAAAATGCCCTTGAAGACCGGTGATGAGAGACGAAGTCTAGGATGTTGCCTTTGCTCCGTGGCTTTCCTTCTGGTGGTCTCTCATTTGCCAATCGGTGAGCTTGACGGATGCCCTGGAGAACCAATTTCTTGCGGGGGGGGGGGGGGGAAAATGAGGGAAAACTCAAGAGTTGTGCAATTGGAAGTGGCCTTCTAGAAGNGGGGGGGGGGGGGAGAAAATGAGGGAAAACTCAAGAGTTGTGCAATTGGAAGTGGCCTTCTAGAAGTCTGGCATTTCAAGCAGGAGAGGTGCCCTTTCTGCTCTAGCCTGGGTGCAGGCCCAGAGAGCCTGGAAGGACTCCGGGAGGAGCGGCAAAGATGCAAAAAGGAGAAGGAAAGTACCAGACCTGCTCTCTGCCGGTGTTTGGACTTGGTGGGCAGAACTGTGCAGTTTGGTCTCAGAGGACAGGACACAGAGGCAGAGCGGAAGTGCTAGATTTCAGCCTACATATTTTTTATTATAATGAAACATATGTGTAATATGAAAATTACCACTTTAACCAATTTTAGGTGGACAGGTCAATGGTGATAAATTAAGCCTGAACAATATTGTATGCTGTTACTGCAGTAAAAAGAGGGAAAATGTACAAATTTTAAAAATACATATTGTCCTGCAATCATCTATCACCACCAGGAGGTCCAGAGCTTTTTCATCTTCCCAAACTGAAACACTGCGCCCATTACAAAACAGTCCTCCATTCCCTCCTCCACAGCATTCTTCATTCTATTTTCTCTTTTGACAAGTTTGACCACTCTAAATGGAATCACAAAATATCTGTCCTTTGTGTCTGGCTACTTTCACCTAGCCTACTGGCTTTAACACTCCTCCATGTTGTAGCATATGTCAGGATTCCCTTCTTTTTTAAGGCTGTACACTATTCCACTGAATATTGCATCATCATTCAATCATCAGAGGACATTTGGAACAGTTCCATTTTTTTCGCTACTATGAATAGTACTGCTGTCACCGGGGGCATACTGATATCTGCTTGGATCCCTACTTGCCATTGTTTGGGGTATATGCCCAGAAGTGGATGGCTAGATCATAAGCTCAATCTATATTCAAGTACTTGCACAATTGCCATATTGTTCTCCACAGTGCCTGCACCATTTTGTATTCACACACACCAGCAATGCACAAGAGTTCTAATGTCTCTAGATCCTCACCAACACTTGATACTTTCTTCTTGGTAACAGTCACCTCAGTGGGTGTAAAGGGAAATGTTATATTATGACTGACTCTAGTAAAGAAATCTCACAATATCTGCCCAATCAGAGTTGGCCTCACTTCTAGGGAAGATGGCGTCAGAAGTTAGAATAGGTAAGTGCTAACCCCCTTCCAAAACTGAGTCTGTGAATCCGGGACACACTGTGGCATTTAGGACCTTATTTATATTTTAGTCTGATGTATGTAAGATAACAATATATGAGTTATAATTATATATCAGGAGTTTCGTCTATATAAGGGGAAGATCGCAAGCTGGTGATGCACACATAGAGATAAATTTGGTTTGGTGTGTATTTCCCAAGACTTGGAATTTTTTCAATAAAAGTTAGATTTTGGGCTTCTCTTGATGAGACACAATAACAATGAGACTCTGGAATGGAGAAACAGGAGGAGCCTTCACCGTCCTGCTCAGAGGCATATACCCCAGTGCTACCCAGACCTTGGTCCACTAAGACCGGCTCGTCAGTTATAGAACAATGGGGAATTTAAGTGACTGCGTACTCTAGGGCTCTCAGTAAGATATAAGCTCTTTGACGAAAGCATCTGAAACTGGCGACATTACCACATTTATCATTTTTTCCACTGTTCATATGTTCCATTGTTTTGTTTTGTTGCTTTTAAACAAAATAACTGGATAGAGCCTAAAGGGTTCCCTTGAAAGCCTTTTACAGAAATGATCGTGACTTGTCAATGTGACACTCACTGCAAGACTGGGGACTGTGGTGGTTTTTCCACACTGTACCCCAAAGCGTGGTGATGGCAACCACTGCTTCACATGCCACGTTATTATGAGACATGGTGTCTAGATGGAGGTGATTTGAATGCAGTTGTCCAACGTAGAAACTAACAGAGCGACGCAGGCTTAAAATAGAGTGTAATTAAAAGCACTCATTCATTCAAAGCACCCAGAGACAACCAGATTTGTCTTGTGACTAGTCCTTTCAAGGGTAAGATTCCAACTTAAGATTTAGTTAAACATTATCAAACTTGTATATGTGGGCCTTGTTTTGTTTTGTTTGGGTATAGTGTGGATTTTTTTGTTGTTGTTGTATGCAAAAGTCTTTTCCTGAATTCAGAGAAAAGCCAGGTTTGTAGAATAAATTATGTGTCCGATGTTGCTCTTTCTTATTTTTTTTTAAGTTTGCTTTCTTATCTGTTTGCTTTGGACAAAGAGGAGTGTTAAAAGGAGAAAGGGCAGTCCTCATTCAGAAATAAACTTTTCTGTAGGACATTAACATAGAACTGAAAATAACCCAGTATGTGTTGTGATTTATGACAGATGGACACCAGATAATACTGGGTCATCTATTTTGTTCCAGGCATAAAAATGGGGATGGAGGATGAAGAACAGGTTGGCTTAAAACAAGTCAAATCCTAAAAACCTCAATAAAGGTTTTATAAGTGAAATTTATAACCGAATGCATAACACAATGCTTAAAATTCCTGTCGTTAAAGTCGTTGCATTGGGGCAAAGCCTGGGGACTGCAGAAAGCAGAGGTAATATATTCAAACTTATGCTCTAGTAGCCAAAGAAAATGGAAACTTATTCCCTGGGATTTGGAGGAGAGAGCTTAAAGAGTTTTCTGGGCAAAATTTCTTTGAGGTCTTGTATTTTGACTTAAAATTCATTCAGGGTTTAGTCGACACAGTGCATATCATCGGAGGCAAATACTCCACTTAGGACTTCACAACACACACAGACCCCATCTAAACCCCACGCCGATGACAGCGATGTCATCACCCCCATTTTCAGTGAGCAAAACCCAGGTATTTCGTATACCCACATACTTCTTTTAAAAAGTATGTTTCAAATTATTTGGAAGTTAACTTCCCCCAAGAAATATTCGAACAAAAGGAGAATTCCAGAAAGGTGATCATGTTTATTCTACGATCTCTTATACTTTCTGGCTGTTTTATATGTACCTGTATTAGAAAAATATGAAACCCAGCTATTTTTACTGCTGAAGACACTGGCAATGATTTGCTCACACACACACACACACACACATATCCATATATATATGTATATTTCTTGTCACTGGCTTATAATATTTTGATTTTAATTTTGATACTAAAAAAATTATAGCAATATGTTTCAATAATGTGGAAAATTAAAAAAAAAAAAAAGAACAGCTTTTAACTCAGTGGCCGTTATTTTTGGAGGAATTAGTATAAGGGCCCTGGGAAGGGAAGGGGGAAGAACAGTCATATTTTGAGTGGAGCCAGATGATGGCCCACCCATCAGAAGCCGGGCTGGGGGCCGCACAGGGGGGCGTCTGGTTACTAACAGCTGCTGCTGCTGTGCTGCTGAGCCTGTCGCCGGCACCGAGCGGGCCGCAGGTGGGATGAAGAGGACACGAGGCGCAGGAAACAGGCCACGCTGAGCGGCTCTGCTTGGTCATACCAGTCTGTTCGGAGCAGGGCCCTGAGATGGTCCTAGACTCCAGGAGAACAAGAGCTTGTTGGGGGCGGGGTACTCGATTCTGCCTGATGGTTCTTTTTGAAAACGATCTAGGAGGTCAGTCTGATGGGGCTGCCATAATAAAGAGCCACAGAATCGGGGGCTTGGGTAGAAGTATATTTTCTCTTTCTGGAGGCTGGAAGTGAAGGTGTTACACAGGCAGGTTCTTCCTGACTTGCAGACAACCACCATGGCTGTGTGTCCTCAGCTTCAGAGAGACGGAGCGAGCCGAGAGAGGCAGACAGAGACCCACACACACACCGAGACAGACAGGGACAGAGAAGGAGAAAGAGAGAGACAAAGAGACACAGAGAGACTGAGAGAAAATAAGAGAGACAGAAACAGGACAGACAGAGACAGGGAGAAAAACTCTTCGCGTCTCCTCTTCTGAAGAGGACAGTAAGGGGCCTGCCTGCTGTGCGGAGGTTACAGTGTCAGCGCTATCAAGTTGTCACCAGCTGCTGCCAGGCAATATTCTTCACCCTCTAAAATTCATTTTTGTTACTAAACAATATTAGCTTCTATTAATAAGTCCACTGTTAAAGAAAAAAAAAGGAGGGGACTCCCTGGTGGTGTAAGGGGTTGAGCGCCGCACTGTGGGGCTTCGACAGCCACTGTAGCGCGAGTTCGATCCCAGCCAGGGAGGGAACTCACAGGGCGCAGCAGACCTCTCCTGCCTCGCCCGCTGCTCCCCTCAGCAGTGTGTTTTAGTAGATCTGCCTGTTCTGTTCCCCGCTCTGTCTCTGGTGGATCCTCTCACCTCCGAGACTCTGGCCTGTCCCCAGCTCTTTTGTGCATAAATAAATAAATCTTTGAAAAAAAGAAAGTCCTCACTGAAAGAGTGTGTTCTTCTCCACCCCTACCCCACACCTAACTACGCTGACTCTCAGAAACTGAACAAAACACGCGAAAGTCACAATAAAGCTTCCCACGGGCCCCCTCTCAGGACCCAAACTCGCCAAGAAGTGGAGTAACTGAAGAAGCGGTTGGTCACCTACCCCAGCTACACCGACAACAACCTGGCCCTGTGGAGCTGGCACCTCCTGGGCTGTGAATTTCTGGATGCGTGACCTTTGGAAATCAAGCACCGCCCGTGATGCCCGGGGTCTGGTTTTAGGCCACCTTCAGTGGGACCGTGAGGGCCGCTGGTGCTCGGGCCGATGGAGTGCCAAGGGCCCAAGGTGCCAAGGGAGGCTGGTCCGGAGGTGTTTGCACAATACGTGTCTGCTGTGGCTCTCCCCTCCTGGCGCACGTTAATGCTCTCACCAGGGGCTGTTTACCCAAAGGACACTGGCTGAACCAGTCGTGCCCAGATCCCAGACTGGGTACGTGCCTCTCAGTTGATCCATCCTGTTCCTTCCTGGTGTTTTGAGCACTCGGTAGGTATCACTTGTGTCCCAAACATGTCGTCGCATTCCGAGTCCCTCCACATCTTGTCATGTCCCCCCATGGCAGGAGGAGGAGCTTTCCGAAGCTGCTGCTGACCAGGTGCCCCTCCTTCCACGTGGGAATGACCCCAGTGCCCGCTGTCCGGAAGCTGAGCTGGGTGACTCATGCTGTGTACTGGGAGAGAGCTAGATTTCTCTGATGCACTGACACCCTTGCAAGATGCCCACGCGCCCCACTATGAGACTTCTGGGAGGCGGCCTGGCCAGTCCAAGCAGACCACGGCTGACACCGAAAGAGCGTCTGGATTTGGGTCTCCCAAACACTCTTCACCAAGGTACTTTTTGTTTTTGAAATGTTTGCAATTTTTCTGCTCAGAATTTGTGGCTTCCTCTCTCCTGCTTTTTTGGTTCCCTAAGGATTCCTGGTTTTAATCCAAAGTGTCTTTATATTCTCAATGTGCAGTTTATGGTTTGCAAAAGTTATCTTTTACAATTTTTAAAAGTTTCTTTCCAGCCTCCGTTGCTGTCTCTTATCTTATTCGGATTTTAATAAAGCCTTCTGGAAGGCAGTAAAGCAATATCCAACCTGTGCAGAATTTCTCATGTGTAAAATTTAAATTCTCTAATTTATGTATGTTGTTTTATCGAATGCTTCTGAGTTCTGGTTTGTAAAATCTGCTCAAATCCATTAAGATGCACCAAGATTCCATCACCATTTCCAGTGTCTGAGCTCTAATTTTCTGGAATAGCAGAGAGTTACCAGCTGGGACTCAGCTCAGAACATCACCCAACTCATCCCTCCAGCCTCTCACCTGTGAAATACCAGGGCCAACCCAAGTGCCTGCAAGGCTCCTGGAGCCATAAAGTTCTGTGGTTCTAATTTGAAGCTCTCATTTCCCCTCTTTATTAAACATATTAAAGAATGACACTGAATGATAGAAGAGAGGGAGCTCTCACTCCCTAATTCCCAGAGTTTTCTCATTTGCTGTTGTATATGAAAGGACTTTGAATCCAATGAAAAAGCACAGCCAATCCCTCAACAAACAAAAGACACAGTTGGGAGTTCCAGATAAGGTCTCACCACCCATGAGATACCCAACGAAATACAATTTGGCAAAAAATTAGATGGAAGCTGACTGGCCCGACACGTGGCGGAAGTAGACCCGGCAGAGGAAAGAGGGGAACCGACGACAATGTTGTGATTGGCGCCTGCACCCAGTTTATTTGCTAATCGCCAAAAATCAGAATTCTGGGCGTGCTCCAGTTATGTTCCTGGTTACTCTTATGGTGTTTATGCCACGACAAGCTGAGGAACGTGAGTTGGGTAAACCAAGGTAGCCTGGGTGTGAGGCACAGTGGGTGAAGAGGGGGGAGAGAAGGGACCAAGGTAAAAGTGGACGTTGACGTGGACGCAGAATTGACGCAGCCAGAGAGGAGGGCTGTGGACGCAGCTGCGAGGGGACTCGCAGGAGATGGCGTCTCCTTTGAGGCAAGTCTGGGGTGGGGGGGGTGCTGGGTCAGGCAGCCAAGAAGTACATTAAGCGACCAGACAAATCAGTTGGGGACGTGCATGAAATTGGGGAGCAGCAGCTTGGGGCAGTTTTCATCCACACAGACAGACAGAAATAAAGCCTGGGAAGCTAAAGCTAAACGGACGGAGATGCTAAGAGCGCTAGGAGCCGAGGCTCAGGAGAGTTTCAGCTGCAGTTGGGGTTGAAGTCAGGAATAAATAAGGGAGAACTGAGTGATGCAGGATTGGAGCTGACAGGAAGGACCACAGAGAAGAGAAACTGACCTACTCTAAACGTGACCGCTACTCTGAGGGGGGACTGAGGGAAAGACCTCCTGGAAGGCGCTTCCGGCAGAGAACTCGAGCCTAGGAATTCGGATGCAGACACCCAACATGGCCGCGGGCATCTCCCTCGCGGGTTCTCCGCGGGGTTGCGTGCTGCGCATAGCCACTGCTTTGAAGGCATAGTTTATCCAAATCGTGTCAAAACTCGTGGACCCCAGCCAGGCCCTCCCCTCCCAAGAGCACAGCACAGATAGCAGTGGAAGCCGCCTGATCCAGGAGGGCCGCCTTGTCACCAGGTGCTGAAGTACAGCCGTGAGGCCCAGCCAGGAGCGGTGCGAGCCCCTATCTCTGCCCCGGGACAGGCCCTCGGTACGTCAAATGTCAGACTTCGAGGGCCAAGAGTGTCCCTGCCTTACCTCTTGAGGCAGACAGCTCAGGCTCTGGGAAAGACAGGGCCCCGCTGGTTTTACTTTCTCTCAGGGTCTGAAGGGAGAAGAGGTCCGGACCCTCTGCTTGGAGGACTGCACAAGCCATTCAACAGACCGTGGTGAGCACCTTCTTCTCCCGCGGGATGGCTACTTTCATGGGACTGGGCTAGGATGCTCCAGAGCTGTCAAACATGAGGTCTGGGGGTGGCCCCAGCTTGTTGCAGGAGGTGTTAGCATTGGAACCTGGAGACTGAGCAAAGGAGGGAGGAGGCATCATTCAATGCGGGATGTTCGTGGAGGATTTGAACAGAAGCAGAAGTGGAAGAAGGGGTGAACTCGCCCTCTCTGCTGGAGTTAGGGCATCCTTCCTAGCTGCTGGTTCTTGGGCTTAGGATATGGACTGGAACCAACACCATGTGCCTCCAGTTCTCAGGCCTCCAGGCCTGAACTGAGTCACCCACTGGCTTGGTCCTCTGGCTTGCAAAGGGCAGAGCACAGGGGGACTTCCGGGCCTGAATAAATCTCCTCTCACATATATCCCATCGGTTCTGTATCCCGGAGAGCCCTGTATAATACATGCCCTTGGTGTCTCATAAGGGAACCCGTCAGGGTAGCTAATCTTGGGGCCCAGAAAACAATCTCAGCTCCTGAGCTAGTAGGTTTCATTTTATGAGAAGTGTAAACACATTTACAACTGGATTCCAGGATCTCTAGTAAAACACCCATTGGAGTTCTTTTTTCTTTTTGACTACTTCTTAATTAATTTCCTAGGCAGCGAGTCTCAAAGTTTTTGGAATAAAGACTCCTTTACACTCTTAAAAGTCATTGAGGGCCCTGAAGAACTCTTGTGTATGTGGGTTATATCTTTCAATATTTATTATATTAATCAAAACTGGAATTTATAAATATTTGTTTATTCACCCATCCATAAATAACAATAATAAAGTCATTACAAATAAACATTATAACTATATTTTTCAGAGCAAAAAAATTTAGTGAGAAGTGGGCATTGTTTTACATTTCTATAAATCTCTACCATGGCTGCTTTAATAGAAGACAGGTGGACTTTAATATCTACTTCTGCATTCAATCTGTTGTGCTATGTTCCTTTGGTTAGAGACAAATAGGAAGGCAATCAAGCTTCACATGGATAGGTGGTTGGAGGGAGGGAGAAATAGCTTTTTCAGATTGTCTTCTGACTACCTTCACCACCCCAAATTTGATGAGTGACAGTTTCTTTAAATTTACTTACAGGTTGGAATCTGAAACCATGTCGATGAACTTTGTATACTGATAAAATCCACTATCAGTTTTGTATTTTGAATGGATCTTTTACTCCAGCATGATTTTTTTTCTTTTTTTTTTTTTAAAGATTTATTTATTTATGCATACAAGAGCTGGGGTACAGGCCAGAGGTATGGGGGGTGAGAGGATTCACCACAGACAGAGTGGGGAGCAGAACAGGCAGATCAACAGAAGTACACTGCTGAGGGGAGCAGCGGGCACAGCAGGAGAGGTCTGCCGCACCATGTGGGTCCCCCCCCTGGCCGGCAGCAGGAATCGAACTCGTGCGGTGGCTGCTGTTTGCTTCATAGTGCGTTGCTTAACCCACTGCGCCACCAGGGAGGCCCTCCAGCATGATTTTATAACATCACATATTCATCATTTGGAAAACTGAGTTATGTACGTGGCTCTACCAAAACGTTGACTTAGGGCCCTCTTTCCCCTCCCAGGTACCATCTACCTGGGAGTCTTTCTTCTTTATCCTTTTTCCCAAAATAGACTTTTCTTTCCAACACACACACAAAATGTTAACTTAATATCCAAAAGGCACTTTCATTAATATACTGGGGACCGCAAATGAAATTCTGGTAGCATTAGAAACTGTCCAACTTGCAGATACTTGGATACAAGTATCTCAAATTCTGATTTTCACCTGAAAGTGTAGACATACCATGAATCGTTTTCCGTGACGTTCCAGGCCCACTTCCTTCATTTCTGGAGAAATACCCCTGGTGTGACCGCCAGATATTCCCGCCAGACATTTTTTTCTAGTGAAAATACTAGTCCATGAGAAAGCAGCAGCTCTGTTAAACCACCTCCTACATGATCTCACACAGATGTGCTTCGGGTGCAGAGGTATTTTACATGCTCCTACCTGCATGTCACAAAAAATATTTCAAGTCTTGTATTCAAGGATTGAGATTTAATAAAATGAAATTCTTACCGTCCCATCAAGGACTTTCTCAAAAGAATCTTCTTTTATTCTCTGAGTGCACTGATGGAGAAGAAGTGAATAATTACTGGTAACGTTCTGGTGCCACTGCTTGACTGAGAGCGAAGGTGTCAGTATTTTATTCCCATTGCTTTTGCATCACGGGTATAAATGTCAACCAAATAAAAGAGCCAACGATACCTCAGTATTATTAAGAAAATGATTTTAACCCATGAACACCTTTGTAGGCCCCTCTCCTTTCCCCATGCTAGAGGAAGAGCACCCTCCCTCTTTCCCCGCCCCCAGCAATACTTGATTTAAGACCAGAAGCGGCAATGTGAGATTGAGCACTTATGAAATGTCTTCTTAGAATGCACAATTTCAAGACAATTTATTTCAATCTTACCTTTGAGAGGTGGTGGAGATGGGGAAGGGGAGACCCTATTGTGATTATTCAGATCAAATATGGTTTTAGATGTTAGACCAAAAGGGTGAATCAAATATTCAATAGAATATTCCAATAAGATGACCACAGTAAACAACAATTCACTTTTAATAGTTCCTGGGCCTGTGCATCCAAAAGGCACAGATTCCCCAAATTATTTATTCATTCAATTTTAAAATCCATCGTAGCACCTGAAGCAATGTATCTTGCTAATATTTTAGGTTAAGTCTAACATTAAAATTAGCTTGTGTTCCCCGAGCATACAACCATCGAGGGGGCCACGCCGGTGTCTTTGAAGATACTTCCTAGAGATAGCAAGCTGAGACTTCAGCAGAAATTGCTCTGTCCTTATTTCCATTTTCCGTTGTTGTGTACTACTTCAAATGATTTTTGGAAGGTGGTAGAGGTATGAATAAATTCAATTTTAAAATGCTTTTGGCTGTTGGTAGAACACCTACATAATTAAAAGTTGACAGCGTTTGCCTCCATGCCTTTCAAAGGTCGCAGGGAATGTACTCTACTTTGAGGAAAGGCCTAAAGTGTGTTTTCAATTATAGTGTACTAAGCTACTCATTGCAGGCACAGCGATTCAGGAAGAGTTGCTGGCATGTCCATGCAGGCGGAGAGTCCCCTATCCCCTACCTAGCCCAAGGCTCTCTGGGAGACCGGTGGAGTGTTAAGAGCCTTCTGCTCACGTGGTGTTAGGTTTCAAGATTGTGCACACCCAGGACAAGCAGCCCATGTGGAATGGGTGGGCTGACTTACTCCTCACATGCATTTCACCAACACTATTGAAGAGCGTCAAACTTATGGCAAGTTGAGTTTCACTGGAGGTAAGGGTGGTTTTATTTCAAGCCATGGCGCAGGGAAATAACCAAACTACCTGTTCGCTTCAGCCTACCTTTCGAGAAGAGTTGGTTTAAGGACGCCGCTCCAATTTAAACCTGACGTCTCTGTTCGGATAGTTGATGGAATTCCAGCTGGTGTTTCCAATCCTGCTTTAGATGGCGTCACTTGTCACGAGAAGCTAGATCCTTGGGGCAGCTGACAGCGCGGGTTTCATCCTGAGATTTCATTATCAATGAAAAAATCCCTTTGGAAGCAAGAACACTCTTTAAGCTGCTCCAGTAAAAGTGTGCAAATAAAGACTTATTTTTCCTTTGAAGGGTCAGGTAGGCATTTAATTCCGTGACCGTCTTTACCTCTCGAGTTGTGAGAATTTAGTCAGAACCCAAAGAGGCGTTGGCTTTAGATGCCAGTTTCCAGAGGGTCCCTTAATACACCCTCACAGAGTATGTGCCTCTGCCTTCTTTGATGAAAAGGTCTATTTTAAAATTGGTAAGAAAATATTTAACATAATAAGATGATGAGTCAGAGTTTTAAAAAAGCTAAAAAGGGAAGATGTAGTGATATTGATGCACCTTTTTATTTTTTAGTTACATCTGACTCATGACACAGAATTTATTCTGCTAAGTTCAAAGTTTCCCCTCACAAAGAGAGTTTTATGAAACAACTCTTCTTCAGACCATTTTTACTTCAATTATAGTCACAGGTTTTGGAGTTTAAATCATTAACAACCTCTGAGTGAACTTTTATCCAAATGGCTTCAAGTCACAAAGAGAACAGTCCTCTTTCACCAAGTAGCTTTTGTGTTACAGTGAGACTCGTCCTTTTCTATTTTTTTCCCTGTATGTCTCTCTTTGAAGAAAGAAGTGTGATTCGTAAAGTAATGAAAGTATGCATCAGTTCATGAAAACGGCTATGGTGGGCTTGGGGACACTTCCTGGACCTGCATTCTGGCAGAGCAAAAAGTAAGTTTCAGAAGTCAAGATTGCTGTGTGCCCTATAGGAGAATCATGTAGCAATTAAATCAACCAACAGGGGTGACCTAATCTTATTTCCCCCCTTTGTCAAGGAGCTGTCATTTCCACTGAGGCAGCATTTTCCAGCTGTAACCCCACTGGACACTTCCAAACCGAGCTCTCAGCCCATCAGCCTAACTATTGCGTCCACCATATGTTTTACCTTTTTATTTTTTTCTCAAATTATTTTGATTGGGACTTTTTTTAGAGACCGAGATGAGATGGGAGCCTGTTCCCCTCCACCAATTTAAGGTGGGGGGGGGGAGCCAGTCATTCTTTGAGGGACAAAAGCCGGAAGAAATTTTGCACAGGAGAAAATGCAGCTGAATCAAAAACAAAAGAAAGTTAAGAGAAAAATCTATTTCCTTTCAAAAAAAAAAATCAGTCAGAATAATGAATTCATCGTTGTTTAAAGAGTGGGAAAAACTCCCCCCCCCTCTAGATTTGGCGAATAGCGGGATAAATTCGAAGAAGTCCATCCCACCCCCGCACGTGCGCCCCCCATTCTCTCCAGACAGAGCAGTTGCAAATCCCTGGCTGTGTCCGCCCTGGAAGCCTAAGGGCACCTTCCTCTTTGCTCTGTGTGTGTGTGTGTGTGTGAGTGCGTGTGTGTGTCTAGCTCTCGCTCTTTCCCTCAGTCTGTGCCTCTGTGTGTGAGTGTGTGTGTGACAGAGAGAGGGAGAGAGAGAGCGCGAGAGGAGAGAGAGCGAGAAAGAGAGCGAGCGGGCGAGCGAGCGAGCGAGAGCGAGCTGTGAGCTGTGCTGCCGCCGCGCTGCCCTTTGATCCCGACATTAGTGTTAGGGGCTCGGAGACGCCGCGCGCGGCCATAGACACCGCCGCACCGGCGCCCGTTTATTTATACCTCCCGTCACACGCGAGCGGAGGACACACACACGCACACCTATTAGCTCCGTTTCCATTGAAGAATATTACGCTCGGGGACAAGCCAGGTGCACGACCAAAAAATTAAAAAAAAAAAAAAAGGAAAAAAGAAAGGAAAGAAAAGAAGAAAACCCCTCTTCTGGCTCCAGGAAACCAGCTCCAGCCCATTGCACACACCGGAGAGAAGGGGTTTCCCCCTGCCCCCCCCCC
>JAGFMF010011634.1:3066216-3290105 GCA_019455555.1 Galemys pyrenaicus
GGCCCCGGAGCCGCCGGCGGCGGCTGGAGCAGGAGGAGGCGGAGGCGGCGGCGGCGGAGGAGGGGAGTCGGGGGCGGGCGAGGCGGGAGCGGCCGGGAGGGTGTGGGGGCACCGCACACGGACGCCGGGGACACACGCGCCGCCGGGCGGCCGCTCCAGCCGCGCCGGGGCGAGGGGGCGCGCCGGGGGCGCGGGGCGGCCGGGCGGGGGGCGAGGCCGGGCGGCGGCGGGCGGATGTGGGGTGCGGGAGCTGCGCCGAGGCGGAGGCAGGAGGCCGGGCGGCTCGCGGCGCGCGAGGTCCCTGCAGAGCCGAGGGGAGGGCGGAGCAGGGCTCCCGGCCGCAATAAAATGCGGGGTCAGGCGGAGCAGACGGGGCCGGGCGAGACGCGGCTCCGGACCCCTCCCGGCCAGCCCGAGCAGAGTCCGGGACGAAAGTGCATGACAGCCCTCCCCGGCGGCCGCCGCGCACCCCGACCCGAGCCGCGCGCCCGCCGGCGGCCCCGCGCCCCTCCTCCACCCGCGCCCCCGGCCCGCGCCCTCCCTCCGGCTTCTCTTCGCGAGACTCCTAACTTTTCCCCCGCTCCCTCCCCGGCTCCCCCCGTCCCCCACCCCTCCGCCCGAGCGTTCGGAGGCTGCGAAAGCTAAAAGTGAAGGAGAAAGAAGCAACTAAAAATATCCCCCGGGGCCGCCGGCTCCTCGAACGCGGGGAGGAGGGGGCCGGAGCCGCGCGGGGCGGGGGGGCGGAGGAGGGGACGCCCGCGGCGCCGGAGGGAGGGGTCGGAGACGGGGGTCAGCGGCTCCCCTCTCCCCCCGCGCGGCTCCCCTCTCGGGCGGTTTGGCGCGGCCGGGCGCCCGAGCCTGCAAAACCCGGGCCGGGGGCGGGAGCGGAGCGGAGCGGAGCGCCCGCGGTGTCGGCCGACGTGGTCGGTCACCTGAAGTTCACGGCGGGTGGGGGAAGGGTTAAGGTTATGGTGTCTCGGCCCCGAGCCGCGCGAGCGTGTGCGTTTCCGCTGCAGACGGGCCCGATCGATCTCCCCCTGGCGAGCCCGCGGCGGCGGGGCGGGCCGGGGGCCGGGCGCGGGGGCGCGGGGGCGCGGGGCCGGGGCCGCGGCCCGAGGGGCGAGCAGGGGCGCTCGCGGCCGCCCGCGCCTCCGGCCGCCCTCGAGCCCCTTCCCGGCCGCGGAGCCGGCGCACAGGGCCGGGGCTGTGCTTTTCTCCCTTCCTTAAAAAATGCCCCTGCGCCGTCCTTCCTTCGCCCGCCCGCTAGAGGTTCCGAGGACCCGCTCACGGGCGTGCTCTCTGCACACCGCTCGCGGCGGCTGCGTGCAGGGAAAGGCTGGGCGGGCAGCGGGGAGGCGGCGGAGGCTCCGCGCCGCGACGCCCCGAAACTCGCCGCACTTGGGGGAAGTGCGCGTGCACATGGCCGGCCGCGGCGCCCCGCGCCTCCGGGGGCGCTGGGGCGGGGAGGGGGGCCGGGGGCGCCCGGCCCTGCGCCGCGCAATGGGCTTCCGAGCTGTCTGCGAACTTGCCCTTAGATGGCAACTTTGGGAGCTGCCGAGCTGGTGTGCGAAAAGCGGGGCGGTGAGGCTATTTGGTCATTTTCCTTTCTTCTCTTCCCCCCCAGTTGAGAAAAAATGTTGGCGGGGTGAGAGCGGGGGTAGCGAGAAGGACGTGTCTGTTTCGGTGGCGGAGGGGGAGCGCCGTCCTCGCGGGCGAGGAGCGCGGTAGGGCAGCTGCAGCCTGCCCCGCCGGTGACCTTGACCCCGACCTCCTGCGACTACCCTCTCGTCTGAGAGGAAATTCAGGCTCCATTTTAGCTCGTGTGCGCGGTGGGCCTCTCCTGCGCGCTGGAGCCTAGTGATTAAGTTGTATTTTGAGTGTGGGCTCCCCCACCCCGCTCTCTAATTGAATACTGTTATCCACTCACTTAAAAAACCAGCTCGCTCTTGCAGTCACAGAAAACCACTTGGGCTGAAGTAAGAAGCAATTACCTTTTGGAAACACCAGCAAACGTCCCTCCCGGTTTTTCTTTCTTTTTCTTTTTCTTTTCTTTTTTTTTTAAAGGAAGCCTTATTCGTGAACCTTTTCCCACTTACCTATGCATTGAGTGGATTTTGTGGTTGTGCTGCCTGAGCCTGGCTCCCGCGGGTTTTGTAAGCGGTTTACATAGGGGGCAACGGTGTATTTTGCAGTTCGGACAGGGTAGCCCAAGGCCTGCTAAAGGCCCAGAGTCTTGAAGAAACTTGCAGTGGTGTGGAGTTGTAATAAATAATAACTTTGGTAAAATTAGTGTTCGCTTGTGTTTAATGTAGAATATAGTCCTAAATCCCAGTTGAAAGGCTACTTTCTTTGTGTGAGAGGGGGAGGAGGATCCTCTTGTTTCAGAGTGAACATACAGAAAATCTGAGGTCTCATTCCAGGGTTTTAAGAAGTTAGGTGAGAGCAGATTGAAAACGTAACTAAAACTGGAGGGATGTGTGTTGCTTTGTGGGTGGGAGGGTGGGAGGGGCTGTGTGGTGGGGGATTGCTTTTGAAAGTAAAGAGCTCTTCAGAGTCAACGGAGAGGTTAACAGCTAGCTACTAAGAATCTAGAGAACCTGTGAACACACATTTAAGAAGTTATAATGCAAAAATAAAAAAACTCATGAAAACTGAATCTAGGGACGATTTGGAGTGCTCCTTGCTTCCTGGCAGGCCCCTCTTGCCCCGAACCCCCAGGGAGGATGGGAGGATGGCTGCTCGTGGACCCTCGTGTGCCCATCTGTTTGTGCCAACAACAGCGTGGACTCACAAAGGCCGTGGTCCTCCCCACTCCCAGCTTGGACACCAGGGAACCCGAAGTCCCCCCCTCCACTGCGTTAGTCTTGGAAACCCAGCCTTGCTATTCTCTGCTACCAAGGCCGGGGTGAGCCTCAGCGCCTGGCACGCTCTCCCCGGCAATTCCCCAGGCTGGACTTGGGCCTGCTAAGGTTTCCTAGCTCCTTCTGTTCAGCTGCGTACCCCTGGGAGCTCCAGAACCAAATTAGCTTTGGGGATGGGCACGCCTTTAACCAGGCACTACTAGCCTAAAGCGTTAGATTTCTGATTTCAAGTCCTACACAGTCCTTTCCTCCTGGGCCTCTAGGGTGTGTGTGTGTGTGCGCGCGCGCACACGCGCGTGGGTGCGCGTGCGTGCAATGGGTCTCATAGGCTTGCAGAAAAATGGGGCCTATCTTAGGGAGTTGAACCATGACCCTACAGCATACCCCAGAGCAGTTTGTCTCCCACTTGGAGTTGACCCCTCAAGGAAGTATGTTAAACTTAACCTTTTCTTTTCTAAAGCTGAGGTCACCACGTTGGTTTACGACCTATACTGTTTTTGAGAAGTGGCTTTAAAGATCACGCACCATGAAGCCTTTCTTCTTGGACTAGAGCAGAAGTGATCGTCCTGGGATTTAAGCCTGGCTGCTGGGCTTGGTGGTCCTTCTCCTGTGTTCCTCCAGGAACGAGATCTCGTGCTCTGTGCAAAAAAAGTGCAGTGGTCTGGGCTGCCCTGTGCTGCCTTTTAGCAGAATCCCAGACCGCGCAGCTCAAAGATGCGTCAGCCTAGTAAAGAGGCAGAGAGGGGAAGAACACGGTGACTTCTGCCAGGAATGGCTGAGCATCTTGCACCTGGGATGGCCGACTCAGGAGGAAGAGGCAAGGAAAGCTTTGTTGTACTTCCTGTCGCTGTGGGCTCCATTGGCGCTTTTCAGATTTCCTCGTTAGTGTCAACGTATCCAGAAACGTGTGCGATTTCGATCCTGTTCTACTTATCGCTGGACATCTGCCTGGCGCCTCTGTCCCGGGGCAGCACGAAGGAAAAGTTAATGAAACAGTTGTTTTGCTAGTCTAGTATTTTCTTTGTTGACTCCGTTGTGGGTCAAGCCTGGAACTCATTGTGTTGTTCGCTCGCAAAACTTTGAACACTCTCTCTTGCTTTCTAGTAAAATCAGGAAGCAAGAGGAAAGGTGACAGGAGCCCTCCCTGGTATATGTGTTTTCTTGCCTGTTGAAAGATGGAGGGTAGAGGGCTGAGCTCTTTCCCCTACTTAGTAATTTTTGCAGTGATGAGGCAACACCTCTGAAGTATGACAGGACCCACAGGAAAAAAATTTTGAGCCTGGAGTAACAAAATATTTCCCTGCTCGTCAGCCAGCGGTAACTCCAGTAGCAGACAAGGTTGATACTGGGCACGAATGCCTGTGTTCTCCTAAAAGAACCCACGTATTCCTAACACACCAAGTAGGCTGCGCTGAGACTCCTCGTTAAATATAAGGGTTCTAGCTCAAAACCACACCCCCTCTAATGCTTCTAAATAGTTTTCTAATAAAATATTTTGCTGTTTAATTTGTCTCCTATGCTGTCGTCTAACTCAGAGGAGACACAGCTGGGGGCGTTGACACGTCTCCTACACGAGGTGTTAGTCCGTCCTGCCGGAGAAGTACGAATTGGACGGCTTTGGGCCAGCGTTAGCGCTTGCTGTGCACTTGACTTTCCAGGGTGTTCCATTAGGCCTCTGCTAGGATGGTTCTAAGACGGGGTGTGGGACATCTGTTCTTCCAGGCTGAGGACATGTAGGGGTAAGAGTTGAAGGGGTGTGGTGACCAGGCAGTCTTCTCCGGGGTCAGAAGTGGTTCAGAATACAAGGAGTGCTCATGTCAACAGGCAGCTCTGGCGCGCTGCTGGCTAGTTTCCTTAGTGAGCCCAGTGCTTTGGGTTTAGCTCATGTCTGGAGGAGTTGTCTCAACAAAAGGGAAAGCTCGCCCGGCTTCATCACCCTGGCCTCTCGCGTGCCAAGTGTGTCTGTGGACTCCGGGCTGGCCGGCACGAAGGCCACGGTGTAAGACGCGTCCTGGCGTCCCGCGCTGGTCTGAGGACTTTGGGGTGGGCGATTGGTCAGCGTGTCCCTGGGAGGGGTCGGGGCAGCCTTTGGCCTGCTTTGAGGCTGCAGGGTCCCCTTCCAAACAGTGCGGTGGTGTTGCACAGGAGGACAGAAGGACAGGACAAGCTGTGTATTAATAATTTTCTGTAATGTAATCAGATGGCTCCCAGAACAAGATAATGAGAGTGTGACCTACAAAACAGGACTTTGGGGGGCCTTTAAGGCTTTCCAGCCTGAGGTTGTACAAGACCATGGGCTTTGTGGGGAAGGAGTGGATTTTGAGTTGTCTCTTGCCGGAAAGACACCCAAACCAGCCCCAGTCTGGGTGAGAGGTTGCATGTCTCCTCGGATTTCATTCCAGTCCTGCTCAGGGAGTTAGAACCGAGTGGCTGGCGAGCTCAGATTGCCCTGGAGGTGCTGTGTCCGGTTCTGATGCTGTATTTCAGTTTCCTGCTTTGCTGCTGAACGGTGGCCCCTCCGAAATGCGCATGTCACGGGCCAGCGTCTATTACTTGGGATGCAGGGCGGCTGGGCCTGTCCTCTGTCAGGAATGAATGTGCAAAGCACAGATCTTTGAAATCACTGGAATTACGTGATGGGCTGAAGTTTCTGGCCCCCTCTCCCCTTCTGTTTGGAGCACGTTGTGTGAGACTATCCTGTCCGAAGGACGTTTTTTATGCTATAGAAGAACAGATGCTGAGGCGGGCAGTCTGGATGACTCACGGCCCCCGAGGGCCCACCTTAGGGTAGGATAGCTGTCGCAGGGTGCAAGGTGGTTTCATCAGTTGAAGTCAGACTTTGCTACTCATCCTCAGCTGCATGGGTGCCTGCTGCTGTTTATTTTGTGTAAGTCAGCTTCACCGCGCACACACATGCACTGTAGCTAATTTTATAAAATGTGCGTGATGCACGCCCACTGTCTAAGACCAGCACCAGCTCCGCGGCTCTGCTTTTCACAGACTGACCCAGGGCTCCACGAAGAGGAGCAGATGCCCTGTGTCTAAAAGGATACTGGTTCCAAGCATCCATTCCCTTCTTATTTATTAAAAAGCAAACTCCACCAACAAATATCCCTGTCTCCAGAATTCCGAAGTGGCTAAGCTTTAGATCCTCTCTGCTTCTGTTTTTGTTTTTTTTTTTTTTTTTAAGAAAGTCCAAATTCAGGCAACTTTGACCCACCAGCAGGGAGGCAAAGCCTGAAACTTCTTGAAGGCTGGTGCGCACAACAGGTTGTGTCTCTCTTCGTCTCTCATAATCTCTGCATGGGTCAGACACATGGTTAGATGTGTTGGAAGTGGGGTGTGAAGGACTAGAGAAAAGGGGTGAGAGAGATAGGGTGAGGGGCCCTGAGTGTTTTGAAGAAGTTGACCTTCAAAGGGGGCTGGCGGTAGCTGCACACCCCCACTTTTGAAATGGGCTGCCTACACTGCTTGGGGAGGGTGGTGGCGTTTTCTAACATTGCCTAGTTGTAGGCTCTTAGGTTGTGTGATGCTGTGCTTTGGAAAGCTTTGGTTGTTGTTTTACAATGAAAGGGAGAATATACCATGTGACTGCTCTTTCCACCAAGTCTAAGGAACACGGAGTGGCTGAAGTCAAACCAGAGAACTCACGTGCTTTTAACATCAGAGTGTAGCAGTCATACTCTGCACAGGCTCTAGCTCTAGGCCATTCAGATCCCGGCTCTGCCACTAGTTCTTTGTGTGCCCTTGGGCAGATTACTTAACTTCCCTCTCCCCTCCCCCCTCCCTCCTTTGCAACAGTGATAATAGTTCCTATATCTGGAGTTACTTTAAGGATTGGATCAACACACATATCAAATAATATTACACACGCACACACATACACACACAGCCATGTCTAATTAGTGGCTGCTGCATAGAAAGACCTTATTATTAGCTGTTATTAATTATTAGCTATTATTAATTATATAAAAAAATTTTCCAGTTACTTAGGGTGTGATTAGGCCACAAGGCATTTCTGACCCAGAACTTTTTGGCGATTTCTGCATTTTTAATATTTTTATTTTCCATCTGTCTCTTTAGAGTGATGAGTAGTAATGGGATATGTTAAAATTCTTTTATAACATTATTATGGGGCTTGACTAATATCTGTTTCATAGGTCAACAATATTCCATGAGGCTTTTACCACTGGAACGAGTTCCTCTGAGTATTTGATTTGACCTGAAATTGCTTCCAAAGTGTGTACTAATCATATCAATTATGACCGGGTTTTCCTGTTACATGAGGACAGTAACTCCACGTCCACAGACTCCTAGCAGGCTTCGAATGCCAGCATAGGTGCTTAATAAATGTTTACTTGCTCAACCACCAGTGCACTGATTAAGAGGATCCAAGGGAAATTTATAGCAAGCTTTCCACGAGTAATATAGGTAGTGGCTCCAAGTTTGCACAGAGCAGGAAAGGCAGGGCCTGTTGTTTCTGTCTGCAGAGAACCAGTGCTAAGGAGCATGTTCAGAGGGTGTGTGCATGTGTGTGCACGTGCACGTATCAGAGACCACAAGCGCATGGCCCACAAACGTGTTTCACCCCACACAGTACATTTAAGAACTTGAGACATTTGGAAATGGACCTCTCACTTACAAATCCAATTTCCAACTTCTTTGGGAAACTCAGAAGAGCCAGCAGCCCTGGGTCCACCTCCCCACATGGCTGCAATCTGCTGTCGTCTCGCGGCGGTCCCCGCTCCCCGGCTCACGCTGCCAGTCTGCCAGCCTCACTGCGCGCCCACCACATCCCGGTCTGCATGGACACCCGCCAGTCTCCCTCACCCATCTCCCTCTGGCCCTGCAGGCATTTGGGCTCGGAACTCTTCTGCCTTCCCCATCGCTCTGTGCTCTCAGTTTGCTGCTGAGGTTAAAGCATCGTCAACCCCACTCTGTGGCTGTGGCCGAATCAAGGGGGTGCGTAGAGACCTTGTCACAGACGCCCGAGTTCTGTGCTGGCTGCACCCTTTAGCAGTGCCCTGAGCGCGTGATTGCAGTTCTCGCTTGTTCTTCGTCTGTCCAGTGGGGGCACGTTGTTTGTCCGTGGGAGAGGAGTTGACTCACACTCGTAGATGTTACGACGTGGTCTGGCACGTGGTAGGCAGTGACTGCTGCCCACGTCGACATTTGAGAGGTGGGAATTCCTTTCAGCTCGGCGCCCAGCCAGTTGCATCGACCAGGCTGTGACTGCTCCGACACTGTTGCCACCTACCTGTCTGATCGCCGTCGGGCAGCCTGTGGTTCTCGACCTGGCTGCACGTTATATCACCGAAGACACTTTAGAAACGCAAACACCCCTCGGGACGCAAGTTTGGTTGGCGCAGAGTGGAGCCTGGGCGCGGACATTCTGAAGAGCTCTCAGGCTGATGCCAGGCGTGAGGACCCCAGAACTAACCAGAACACCTGCTTTGGGCTGGTGGCAGCCCAAAATGAGGACGTGTGACGCTGAGCTTGGCAGCTTGCTGAGGGTCGTTTGTTCCATTCATAACCCCCCCCCCCCCCCCCAGTAGCTCACAGACCCGGGCAATTAACTTCAGCTTCAGTTTGGAGACTGGAAGTGTGGGGATCGGCCTGCAGCGGGCAGGAGACGCAGGCACAGTCTTCTCCGCCTGCCTTCCCACCACCAACACTAGGCTACTCTCTAGCTCTGGGATGCTGGCTGGGCAAGTGTCTTAGCCTCTCTGTGCTTCTGGTATACCATCTTGTAAAATGGCTAGTGGTTCACGAGCCACACCTACTGTTTATGCTTTGGCTTATGGCTCACCAAGCACTTTCACTCACGTCAGCTGCCTATGAGGAAGGCAGGGCAGGGCCGCTTCTCCCACCGCTTGGAGTCCTGGAGAGGAAAGACCAGCTCCCGGTCACCAGAGCCAGTGCCGCCAAGGGCACGGCCATTTGCTGGTCCTGGAGGCCCGTGGCAGCCCTCAGGGCTGTGAATCCGTTTTGGAGTCACACAGCGGAAGGACACATCTTTGCCACTGGCCCTGCCTCTTGCTGACCTTCCCCTATGCGACTCGGAGCACCTGGCTTTGTGAGCCGTGATGCATGTCCCACCGTCGTGCTGCTTTCCTCAAAGACTGGCTTTGACCTTAGACTAAGCAGAGGCTACAGGATGGGGCCAGGCACAGCGGCGTTGTCTGGGCCTGGGCCGTGTTCCGTGTGCAGCGCGCTGGCCCCGTGTGTAAGGCCTAGAGTTACGAGTTGTTTTCTGGTCTGTGCTTGTTTGGGCCTATTTTTTAACCCGCCAGTCCTTTCTAGAGCATGAAACACAGCTGTCTTTGGGAGAAAACAAAGCGGGACTCCATATGCCCCAGGAAATATTCCTGAAATGAGCTATATGATTTCTCCCTTCTAGGGGAAAGCCGGTCTCAAATAATAACTTACTGGGTTTTCTTCTGACCTTAAGAAAGAGGGAAATCAAATCATAGTGATCTGCTTTTTGACATTTATAGGAAGAGAAAAATTTCCTACTCTAGTAGGGCTTGGGTTGGCCGGACTACTAGATCATGGTCAGAGAGAAGGCCTGTGTGCTGACGGCGGCTCGGATATTTGTGAGTAGGTGAGAAAACATATCTGAAAGAAAAAGAAAAAGAGCAGGCACTTTATTTATTTTTTTAAAATATACTATTTATGCATACAAAAGTTAGTGTATAGGCCAGAGTGCAGGGGGTGAGAGGATTCACCAGAGACAGAGTGGGGAGCAGAACAGGCAGATCCACTGATGTCCACTGCTGAGGGCAGCAGCAGGTGAGGCAGGAGAGGTTGGCTGTGCCATGTGGGTCCCCTCCCTGGGCTGCAGCAGGGATCTAACTCGTGCTGCAGTGGCTGCGGAAGCCCCACAGTGAGGCGCTCAACTCCCTGAGCCACCAGGAAGGCCCAGAACAAGCACGTTAAATATGAGTTAGTTGGTTGCCATAAAGTTGGAACCAATAACCACAGCTGTTCTATTTATTAATTTATTTAAAAAATGTCCACATTGAGTTGGGATGATAGAAATAGTATATCCATATTGGCAGTAATTAAAGCTATACGGAAATATTGAAAGTAAAATCTCTAAGTCCCCTTTCCCAGTTTATATCCCCAACTTGCACTCCTCACTATTAATCAACAAGTAATGTTTAAAATTCAGCCTTCGCTTGAAAAATGGATGCATTTCCACAGAGTTGGCTGAGTTAATTTAAGTACTGAATTTAGAACAAGGTGGCAATGTTGGCCTTGTAAACTGATTAGATCACTTCTGTAATATTGAATCCCAGATTGGGTACCCATACTAAAGGGGGAAATTGAGACACTGCTTGCTGAAAGGGAGGCAGCTAGCACGGTGCAGGCTCTTGAAATCACGATACGTGGGATTAATTATTGAGGCAATTGGGAGTGCCTAATTTGAAGATGAGTAAGGGTGGATAAAAATGATGCCTGGGACCGTATTCAGATACATGAAGTTCTGTCAAGTGAAAAAGGGAGTGAACGCACCTGAATTGTCATTCATCCAAGAGTCTCCACTTGTGTCTGATAACTAGCATTTGTTTGTTTCATCCATTCCCTCATTCATTCATTCATTCATTCATTCAAACCGTGGTAATGGAGGGTTTCTGTGCCAGCACTAGGAATCTGTAGTCCCTAAAGCTCAGAGTCAAGTGGATGGAGACAGAGACAAAACAATAGCTAAAATTGTCTGGAATAGTATTTTTTTAATAGATTTTTGAAACGCTGAGCAGATAATAGATTGGGACCAGTTGGGAAACTGCTATAGGGAAGGAACTGATTTCTTAAGACAAGGGCCTGTTGAATAAATGCAACTGTCCAAAAATGAAACAGAAGATCTTGTGTTTATGAAGAAACTGGTTCGGCCACCTTGTCAGGAGTGCTTTTCTAAGGACTTTTAGTACTGAGGGGTGGGGTGGGTAGGAGAAATGTCGACCTTTAAAATCGTTTGATTTTAACGAGAAATGCGAATACCGTACAGCAGCAAATACCGCTTGGCTTGGTTTCTGTTACAAATTGGGAAAGAAGTTCTCTAGCAGAAAGCATCCGGCTCCGAACTGTAAACCTTCTGGGAGAAAGGGGGTGTGTCTGCACACACGCAGTCACAGAGCGGTGGGGCGGGTTGAGCTGAGAGGTGTAGCCCCTTCGAGGCACCCATCACGAAGTAAAACGTTGAGCGTTTCTTTCCCTGGCTCCGAGAACTTGCACGAGTGCAGTCTCTGCTCCAGACAATGCTGACACAGAACTACGCAGAGGATGAGTCCAAATCTGTGTGCCGACAAGTGTGGCAGGCACACGATGAATCACAGTGTGAGTGGAGGAAGAGGGCGGATGGAAGACTCTGGGCCCTGAAAGCATCCTCAAAGAAGAGGAGAGTTCAGGAAGCGAGAAGAGAGGAGAAAACATTCCAAGCAGCAGAAATGGCATTGGCCAGAAGCGGACAAAGGAAAGCCCAAGTGTGCGGGAGACCCTGAGAAGCTGTGGGCCGAGGCGCCATAGGGTGGTGGAAGGACAGACGGTAGGAAAAACATGGCAGGCCCTGGCCCAGGCCAGAGACAGTACAGATGTGAAGTGGTTTGGATAGAGAGCAAAAATTAACTCAGAAATGCGGTGAAAAGGAGGATTACGGTCTGAGGGATAAATGGCCTTTTGAAGGCGGGGCGGCCGACAAGGATGAGGGCCCGTGTGTGTGACCTGCGGGGGCCGCTGGAAGAGGCCGGTGTGGCCTGGGCTGCGCTGCGCGTGCTGAGGCCCCTGCCGGGTCTGCCCTCCCTCAGCCCTCCCTCACCTCTTCGGTTTCCCTTGGCAGCAAGGAGAGCCCTGAGGCGGCGCCTCCTCGGGGCCGTGGTGTGTGGTTGCGGCAGTGATCTCTCTCGTCGGGGTAATATCTCCATCATTTACGTGTTTTCAGATATGAGCGACGGTAAAACGGACACCGGCAAACCTACCACCCCATCTAACTAGTTCCAGCACCGTCAGCCCTCGGTGCCTCTTCTCCCGCCCCCTGTCTCTCCTCTCCTTTTAATTTTATTTCTTATTTATTTAAAGATTTTATTTATCGATGAACAGAACTGGGATGCAGGCCGGAGGCGTGGCGGCGGGGGAGGGGGGCCGTGAGAATATTTACCAGACAGAGCGGGGAGCAGAACGCACAGACTGAGTGAAACGCACCGCTGAGGGGAGCAGCGGGGAGGCAGGAGAGGTCTGCTGTGCCATGTGGGTGCCCTCCCTGGCCGGGGATCGAACTCGCGCTGCTGTGCCGCGGATGCTTCATAGTGCGGCGCTTAACCCGGTGTGTCACCAGTGAGACCCCCCCCCCCCACTTTCATTCTAAACTTCCTGTTTGTCATTTCCCTTGTTTTTCCTTTATGACTTTATCGTATTTAGTTTTGCTTGTCTTGGAATTCCATGAAAATAGTGTCTGCCCGCATTTGCATCTTGGTTTCCAGTCCCTGGTCACCTGCGTGGGGGTTATTCCTGTTGATACCTGTGCCTGTGGCACATTCATTTTCACTGCTCTCTGGTATCACGCGGTAGAAACAGACCAGCAGTGAGGTGAGGCATTTCCGCTTCCAGCTGTCGTAAACAGCCCTGTACGGATCGCTTCAGCCTAAGGACAGAGCTTTCTAAGATGCTGGTTCTCAGACATTTGGGTCTCGGGCCTCCTGAGCATGACTGAGAATTCCAAAACTTTTGTTAGTGTGCACTGTATCTCTGTATCTATATCATAGTAGAGATGGAAACCAAGAAATTAAACTATCATTAAAAATGATAACCCATTATGTTTTGACTATAAATAGCATATTTTAATGAAAAATACATTTCCCCCCAAAAAAAATTTTAGTAGGAAAGGTGGTGTGTTATGTTTGTTGAAAGTGCCCTTAACGTCTGATTTAATGGAAGACAACTAGAATCTGCTATCTGCTGCTGAGGCAATAACCCGTGACATGATTTGGGGTGGGAGATATGAAGAAAATTGGGTTTCCCGCTGATATGTTAATGTGCTTTCTGATAACCGTGTCTGTTCTCTGATGCTACTCAAGACTGAAACGAGGTAGCTTCTCGACGGTCAGTGGCAGTGTGGGCTCTGCAGCCGCGTCAGGGAACCCTCTGTCGTCCGCTGCACTAACTCCTGGTGGTCTGTGTTGCACTTTGAATTAATCATCGCCATCCACGGGACATCACATGTTGGCCACTGGGAAGATGAAGCTCCCTCGGGTTATGCGGCCCCACCAAAGGTGGTCAGCTTACTTCACCACTGAAGAGCTGCTGATGCCGGCACTGGCTGCCTTGCAAAGTCCACTGGGAAGCGGGCAAGCGCGCAGCACAGGGCATGGGGCTTCCATAGTTTAACACGGTCAGTCTTGCCTCACTTTATCCACTTCTGAGAAGCAGCCTGCCCAGTGCCCACATCTGAGTGACTATCGCTTGTCACTATTCTTTCAATTAGAAGTGAAGGTGCATGGGGAAGTAGCTGGCTCAGCTCCCAACCCCATTGCACGCGCCCTTTTCCTGGAGATGACCCCGCGCTTCAGAGGTGGCCGAGGTGCCTCCTGCACCGCTCATTCCCTGCAGGGTTAAAAAGACACTTCTTTGAGGGTTGATCTTCAAGAAAATTAATTTTTACTGCTGCTTCCTCATAGACATTCTTAGTGATGCTGGCCGGGTTTGGGGTTTGTTTTGGGGGTGTGTATGTGCGATGGGGATACAGTGACTGTAGGTGGTCTGGTGCCTCGGCCTTGATGCCCGCTCAGCTGCCGGCGGCGTCTCCACTGCGGCCATCGGTGCAAATGTCAGCAGAGCAGAAAGGGCAGTCGCTTGCTGGTGTTATTAGGAAAACAGCTTTGATCTTGAGGATCCTGAAAGGGTCTCAGAGAACTCCTGGGGTCCACAGATCCTACTTGGAGAATCATAGTCTGGGGTGTCCACGCCATCGGGCCTGGATGTTTGGGCTTCTGCTTTACCCAATCCCATTCTCAGGCAATGCGTCCTGAATCTTTTCTGAAAAGCCCAAAAGGCAGTGGCCCCTGAGACAGGAAACCCGCTTCTCACAGAGAGTCTCAGCTTCTGTGAGATTTCTTGGACATCTCTTGTCCTCTTTGCAAACGTGGATGAGAAGTTTGCATTTTGCACTGTAATTGGTCTGGCTTAAAATGAAGCCAAGTTTTAAGTAAACGCGTTGGTTAAATTACCTTTCATCCCTACAAACACGTAGGAAGTGGGGCTGGTCCGAGAGCACCTTCCCGTTGACTGTGATGTCTGGGCCCTAGTTGGAGAGGGAGCGCCCAGCACCCGAAAGCCTGGCGCAGCTTACCTTGGCGAGGGCACGGTGGCGGATGACAGATGGCCAAGGTTTCCAGGCCGGGGAACGAGGAGTATTTCTGGCCTGAGCCCGCGTGTGCACTTGCTGCCGTTCTCTTCCTTTCCTCCCACATCCAGTTGATCAGAGTCTGGTGATTCTACTTACAGAATGTTTCTAGAATTCGTCTTGCCTACTCGCTGCCACTGCTCTAGTTTTTGCTCTTCTTTTCTCGCATAAGGATTGACCTTTGGCTTCCCTGGTGGTGCAGGGGGTTGAGTGCCTCACCGTGAAGCATCTGCGGCATAGCAGCGCGAGTTTGATCTCTGGCCAGGGAGGGGACCCACATGGCGCAGCAGACCTCTCCTGCCTCACCTGCTGCTCCCCTCAGCGGTGTATTTCAGTCGATCTGCCTGTTCTGCTTCCCACTCTGTCTCTGGTGACTCCTCTCACCTCCCAGGACTCTGGGCTATACCCCAGCTCTTGTATGCATAAGTAAATAAATCTTTAAAAAAAAATTGGAAGAAAACATTCTGTGTCAGCAGCCATTAAAAAATTTCATCTTTTTATTTTGCTCTGTCCCCTCTCCTTTCTTAGGATCTTCTAAGCATTTCCTAAAAACAAAAGGTTTGTCATTCTTACAAGTTTGATATCCTTACACTGTACAAATGCTTCATCACCTGTGCCCTTTCTCTCTCCCTCCTATACAACCCATGTTTCATGCCTGTTGAATTCTCTTTCAACCACCATGTTACACCTCCTTACCTTGGCAGTCTTTCCCCAGGTTGGAATGTCTCAAACTCACCCGCTTAGCTGATCATCTTCTGCTTATTCTGCAAGACGCAGTGCTCCATGAGGCCCTTCAGCTTTCCCTCCCCCCATCCCACATAGTGGGCAGAATTGGGCATAGCCTCCTCTGGTGCCCATAGACCTGTCATAATACATCCCAAGTAATTGCTTATTTGTATATGCCCTTATCAACTGTAAGCTTTTTAAGGACATGTACTATTTCTTACTCATTTTGGCATTTTTGTACATTCTTGCATGTAACCATAGCTGGTATGGGAGACAGTCAGAAAACATTGTTGAATAAATGAATGAAAGGAGAAATCAAGGAGAGGTCACAGAATCAAAGACATGGGAGGTGCTCCATAAACATTGTTGAATGAGTACATGAATGAATAAAATTAAGAAATTAAGAATCAAAGCGTTTTAGAGGTGGAGACGATTTTGGAGAACATCTGTCGTCTTCCTCTTCCAGAAACGAGAAAATAATTTGCCTAAATTGTACAACTGGGCTGGGAAGGCGGTGCCGAACGGTGCCACGGGCATCCCTTGGGTGTGGCCCGGAGATGGCTGCAGAAAGTCATGTGTTTCCGGAGGAGACTCCAAGCAGAGCAGAGGCCACGGCCTGCGCCACGGGGCTGGGGAGGGGGCACCCACAGCCTCAGTGCAGGAGACGTCTGTGGTTGGAAGTCTGTGGCACATTCCAAACTGGAGAGTCTCCCCTCACTGTTGGCTCTTGCGCTCTCTCTGCTCTCAAATTGTGCCAAGACTGTAAGATTTTCCTGATGACTGGGCATATTCTACATCTGGATTCCATGGTCATAACAACCAGCAGTTTCCTGTCCTCTCTGGTTAGGTGATGATGATATGGAGCTGGGTAGCAAGAGCAGCAGTTCTGAAGCCAGCCTTGCTATTGGAAATATCACGCCCTCTCATGGAGCTTTCTTGGTGCTGGAAGGGAGGGAGGAGGGAGAGAGAGCGCCAGCGCTCCCGAGGTGCTTTACTTACACAGTTCTGATGGCCTTGGAGAGAGCCCTGCATGGTGTCCGGGGTCCTGGCTCTGTGGGAGAGGGGGGCCTGTAGCTGTCAGGGGCTCCCGCAGCAGGGAAACAGGGTGAGGATCCTTGGAGCGTCTGGTGCTAAAGTCTGTGTCCTTTCTGTTTAGCCACCGTGCTTTGCAGCCAATTTTCCTTGCCATGCAAAACCTGTTGGGGCTAATTTTATCAATTCTTGAAGCTGCATAGATTTTATTTACTTAAAAGATGGAGAAACTAGTTTTTCTCATTTACGTTGTGGACTGTGGTTTACAAACACGTTGCCATTTCTGTGGCGCCACTGTGTCTGGGACAGGGGGCATCATACCCTCCTTTGCAGTGAGGAGTCTGAGGCGCGGGGCCCAGTGTCCCTCCTCTGTCAGCTTCATCTCTGTACAGCAAGTGCCCCCCTCTTGAAAACTGTGACTTTAAGCGAAACACTGTCTAACCAGGCCAGTTTCACCACAGGCTGCAGATACCAACAGGAGTTAAGTTCCTGTAACATGTTCCTGGACATGAGACCGTCACCAAAGTCCTCAATAAAAGCCCAAAGCAGTAGTCTGAAACAGTCATTTGTATTCGTGCTGTCATGCGTTTTCCTACCCACTTATTCCAGCTCTGGTCTCTCATGCCTCAGAAGCCTCTCCTGGCAACTGAGAGTCAAGGCAGGACCCCCTTCCCCCCAGAGAGGCCGCCCGTCCAACTCAGGCACATCACACACACACACACACACACACACACCTGGGACAGCTGTGAACCTCACGAGCACGTCTGTGGACTTAGGACGAACTGAGCCCCCAGAGCCGACTCCGCAGTGCCCCTAACGAGAATCCATTTGTTTTTTTTCTCGTCCATGTTATAATGAAAGGATGCTGAACAAAACGACGCCATGGCGGGTGTGCTGTATTCCTCACCCCCAGCCTATGCGTTTGTATTAATGGGCTCTCCAGTTTCTGTTAGGCAGACACAGCAGTAACACGGCCGGATCCTGGAACCCAGGTCTCCGAGTCTCAGCTCAGTGCTTCTGCTGCCGCCAGACCAGTTCGCTGCCCCCAGAGCGCCAGCCGAGGTGCAAGCGTGACACGCCCGTGAACACGCCGGCCGGGTTCCTCGGCTGCACCACCAGCTGGACGGCCACAGAGCCAAACACCTGCTGGTGCCCCTTAGAATGACATCTTTCTTGCTTTTGTTCCTCTTCTTTAATACTTCAATATTGGACTTTAAATCATGTCCTATCTGCCTGACACTTTCCCGATGAAACGATCGGAGGATTGATGATCTACTAATGGATTCCTAGAAGATTAGCATGGACAAGATTTCTGAGATCACGCAACACAGAGTTTTTCTAAAGAGAGGGAAAAAATAACGGACCCTGGTCTTTATGGGGAGCTCCAGTGTGCAGCAGGGCAGACCCAGCTGGGCCGGCTCAGGGTGTGCTGAGCTGGGAGGGAGGGGAGAGTCCAGAGATCCATGCCCTTCTGGAGTCCGAGGGCGCCTCAGTCTGGCTTATCAATCTCAGATCAGTTGCAACCCCTCATTTCAGAGGTGCTGAGTGACTTACACCGTGCCTGGATCCAGAAGATGAGCGCTGTCACCTTAGATCTGCGTCCTCAGCTGCTCTAAAGTACCAGTTTGCTTTCATTATAAAGAAGCACCTGTCGCTGAGGTCAGGGCCAGCAGGCTGTGGTCTGTTTCCAGCAAGGCCCCTGAGCTAAAATGGTTTTTATATTTTTAAGGAATTGCTTGAAAAATCAGCAACAGTAACACAGACAGTGGGGGAGAGCCTGCCGCACCCCACGATGGCCCCCCGCCCCGCAGTGCCTGCTGCAGCTGGTGTTGGCAGCAGTGCTAAAGAATTTGGTTTTCTCTCAATAACGTTCCAACAAGTGGATTTAAAACAAAGTCTGATTAATTGAGCATATTTATGTCAAATAGCTTTTCAAACTGGTATTCCTCGAAGGCACTTTCCTTAAATTACCCAATACATCTTCCTCTTCCTGTTCAAGTACCAGGTTTAGGTGGCGGCTACATTAGCTCACGAAGTCCTGAGAATACAGGGGAGACTTTGCAGTCAAGGACAGACAGATCTGTGCTTATTCAAATTGTAGACCGAGCAGCGCAGGACGCCCGCAGCGGCAGCGCTGCCAGCAGCCCCTAAGCAGTTAGTTCCGGAGGGATCAAGGTATAAATAATGTAAGACATCACTTCTGGGGAAGGGCGTGGCCACTCTGGGGTCCTGCAGCTGCCTGCAGAGGGGCTTCCTCCCGAGTCTCTACCTTGGTGCTGGTCTTTATCCCCATGGGGATAGTACTAACCTCATCCTTTCCACCTGGTGCTTTTCTGGAAGCATCCCGGCCTGGTTGGGAGGTGGAATGAATGTTTCCTCCTCTGGCATGGTTCAGGGTGACAGATAGCTAGAACACAGTCCAGGTTTCTTTCAGGTGAAAGACCTAGCAGAGCTTCCTGAGGGAACTCCCAGGAACCCGCTGGGGTTCCTTGTGTGCACAAGGATCCTGGTGGCTCATGGCTTGGTCATGCCGTCTGTCCTGGCCCCAGTTGGTCAGTCGTAGTTTTCATTGTCTCTTGGCCTCCCGCCGTTGACTTCTGATGTGTGTGCCAGAGCAGGGCTGGGAATGCAAGGAAGCCACGAATACGAAGCCCTTTTACCGCTTGCTGGTAGCCCAGAGCCTGGTGGGAGTAAAGGTTAAAACTGTTGCCTTAAGTAAGTGTTTAAAGCTATTTCGAGTTGGGGTTGCCCTTGGAAGCTGCTGTCCTTTGGTGTCATGGATTCTTGTAAGTAGCCAGCAGAAACATCCCCTCTCTGTTGTGATTATAGCACTGAGAGCCTCTGGAGAATAGGTGGGCTGGGGACGGCATCCTTGCGACCTCTGTTCCACATGTGTTCAATCGTGAAATGAAAAAGCAACTTCATCTTTTCTCTCTTGCTGACTCTCTTCTTCCCCAAGAACCTTTTCCTTCAGGATGCACATATCTTTATAGTAAATAAAGGACTTAGTGTGTGAAATTTCCCTTTGTAGGTGGAATGGTTATAGCCACGAGAGGTTTCATTACAAGGTGCATGATAGCCATGCTTGGAAAAAGTACCCAAGAAGAAATGGATCATTTCATGTGTTAGCTAAGATATCAATAAGTAGCCATTTAGCTTTCTATAGAGTGCTGTTCTTAGGCTACAGAGTACATTATGCTATTAGGGCTTTTTTGTTGTTGTTAAGTTCTTTTTTTGATCTATTAAGAATTTCCTGGTGATCTCTGTGGTTTGGTAATTTATCGTTCATCTTATAACAGGTGTTGGTAATGTTGGGATGAAAACATTTATACAAGAGGGAATAAAAGTCAAGGAAGCAGATAATCGACCGATTTATCAGCCTGAGCAGACAATCTTTTTGAAAACGCCATGGTAGTATGGTAGATTTCCTTCTGATGGCTCGAGGGGACAGATTCTGTATGCTTTTTTGTAACACAGAAGTGCATGAGAGGGTGGAGGGGCAAGTCATCAAGTCGTGGACTAACTGGTTCTGTTTGGTCCGGATTGGCCTTGAGGCCAGTGGACTGTGCTCCATTTTGAACTATCCCTTTTGTAATTAATTTGCTATAACATAAGTGGTGACAGTGGTTTTTTGTTTGGAGCGTTCTAAGTATTGTTGCTTCACTTATAGAGTCTTCTTTTGCATTGTGTTTTTTTTTTTGTTTGTTTGTTTTTTTCAGAAGTTTTCATTTGAATGAAATTTGGCTGAAGTTCAGAGACAGGCCCACATCACCTGTGTCTGCTCACGGCATCAGCCTTGGGGGTTTTCGTACTGAGCAGCAGTGGGCTCAGTCTGTGCATTAACTCCTGGGTGTAGCAAAAACTGCAGCGCTAACCGAGGCTACCATTTAGTATCTAGAAGCGACCAGATCCAGAAAAAAGTCTTAGGTCTTCATTCAAACTTAAGTGTGTTCATTTGGAGGTGGGGTGGGATGGCCGATGTAGCAAGGTACCCCAAGCCCTGGAACTGCAACAACAGAAATGTATTGTCTCATGGTTCTGGAGCTCAGAAGTCCAAGTTCAGCAGTTCAGCATGTGCTGCAGAAATAGGGAAGGATCTGGTGCAGGTTTCTCCTAATTTCCCTTGTTCCCTGACTTGTGTTGACTTCGCTGCAGTCTTCGTGCGGCCTTGTTCTGCTCTGCCTGTCTTTGTGTCCCGATGTCCCCTTTTGCAAGGCCAGCCATGCTACTGGATTCGGGTCCACCCTGCAGATGTCATCTTAACTTGATCACCTGTGAAGAGACATTATTTCCAAATAAAGTCACGTTCATAGGCCCTGGGGTTAGAACTTCCACCTTTTTCTGGAGGGACATGATTCAACTACGAGGCCAGGTTTTCATGCTGGCTTTGCACAGCTTTAATAAGCCTGGTGATTGCTATGTCAGCCCTGGCAGACAAAAAGGTGCAAATTTAGAAAGATGGAACTGTAATAGAGCATAAAAGAGAAAGAAAAGATTTCAAAAGAACTACTAAAGTAGGAATGGTCACTCAAAATGCATAATTGTGGGCCCTCCCTGGTGGCGCAGTGGGTTAAGCAATGCACTATGAAGCAAACCACAGCCACTGCAGCACGAGTTTGATCCCTGCTGCCGGCTGGGGAGGGGATCCACATGGCACAGGCAGACCTCTCCTGCCTGGTCCGCTGCTCCCCTCAGCAGTGCGTTTCAGTCCATCTGCCTGTTCTGCCCCCTGCTCTGTCTGGTGATTCTCTCACCTCTCTGCACCTCTGGTCTGTACCCCAGTGCTTGTATGATAAATAAATAAATCTTAAAAAAAAAAAAAAGCATAATTGCTTGGGGCCATTTAATAGGGGCTAAACTGTTGAAAAGTTCCAGTAGCTTCTGAGGCACACACATACAAATAAATCAATTCTGTAGTGCATCATTTTGAGTGTGCCTGCATTTTAAAATCCCATTAAAATAGCTTAAAAAAAGGGTTTGGTAATTTATTATTCATCTTATAATAGGTATTGGTAATGGTGGGTACTTGGTACTTTCTGGTTACCTGAAAAACTATGTTTTTGACCAGTTGCTCTTGTTAAAGCCTGAAGATTTAGGTTTGAATCTTGCTCTCTCACTCTCCAAGCGCATATTAGGTAAGCCGTTAACCATCTGGAAGTTTGGTTTCCTGATCTGTAAAAAGAAGAGCATATAGTACCGTATACAATTATTGTTAAGGGCGAACTTTGTTGATAAGTGTTAAGACATGTAATATAGTACCAGCTTTATTGTCTGTGCCTTTATTTGTGATCGTGTTCTTCATTCCACAAAAGTTCACTCGGAGCCTGCTATGTTCCAGGCCTTTTTCTAGAATTCAGTCCTTTGCTTCATGATTTAGGAGTAGACGCGACGGACTGCAGAGGGGGGTGTCGGAGCTCAGCTCCTGTCCATGTCTGTAAATCAGCCACGGGACTTTGGGCTGATCGTCGGCGCTGGCTGGAGACTACCTGTATGGAATAGACCTCCAAGGCTTTTCCTTCTCGAAAAGAACTCCTGTAACACCATTCAGGTTCAACAGCCAGAGGTGTGTGGTTCTAGAAATCCTCCAGTATTTCTAGAGGAAGTTACCTTGTGTTGAAGAAATAGTCCAGTACTACTCACCATAATGACATGGCCATGATGGTGACAGCCGCCCTCAGGGAGCTCTGACCTTCCTGGTACTTTTCACACGTTCTGTACTCCAGATAGAGTATGTTTCTCCTAAGCAGCTGGTAGCCAGAGAAACATGGCGCATCTCCCCAAGAGTGAATTTTCCTGAATGGTTTGCGGGAAACACCCGTCTTACTAAGGACCAGCACAATGCTGGTGTAAAGCAGAATGTGGAATTCACTTGAAGTGTTCAGCTCAAACTCAGAGAAATTTGGGGTTTCCTGGAGGGCACTCAGCTTCAGTCTCAAGTTCCCCTAGGATGCAGTTCTCTTTTTTTGGCCACCAGGGAGACTTGTGCGGGAAAGTTTGCAAAACAGGTTCTTTCCCCAGTTTCATGGTTGACTCACATGAGAACTATAGAGTTAGAATATGTAATTTTGAAAACACTTCTCTTTTCTCCTGCTGTCAGAAAGTGGAGCGTTCCTAATGAAACCTTCCTAAGCTGAAGTGGCCTAACGTGAAGAAAAGTTGCCAATAATTTGTATTAATTTTTTGAGCATTCCCAGACCCAAAATAAACCTACCAAATCATACCAAATACATATAACCTAAAATCATTCTCATGTAGAGTAAAAATCAAGAACATATAACCTAAAATCACTCTCATGTAGCGTAGAGTAAAATAAACGCATAACCTCTATACAGTAGTCCCCAGGGAAGGAGTTTGGTTGTGGGGATCATTTCTCTGGGTGTGGCTGCTTGCCTCCACAGCAGCTGCTGTAAAACCGATGCTGAGCCCTCTGCAATTTTGTCATAAAAGCTGCTTTTATGGCAAAGAAATTCTTTCTCATAGCAAAAACAGGTACTCATGTAGTTCTGTAAAAGCAAAGAGGCGTAACACAAACTTTCAAAAGTAGGGGAGACCTCTTACCAAAAGAGGCTACCTTTGTGATAGTTAAGCTCATTTCTTTTTATCATTTACACATTTGACAAATCCTAATTGAGTGGCTGCTCTGTGCTCAGAACTGGCTTATTTACTGGATATAAACAAAACAAAGTTTTCTCCCTCATGGAACTTCTGTTTAAGTGATGTTTGAGGGGAGAACCAGTGCAGTGAGGGGTCACTCATGTGACCTAGACAGCAAGAAATCTGGGGATCTCAGGCTTCCTTTGTCACTTCCTCTTAGGTTTTTCTCTCCTTGTCTTTCTGAGCTAGGGCATTCGGAGTTCAATATTGGTCCAATTAAATGCATCTGATAAAAAAGGAATAGCAAGTTCAAAGGTCCTGAGGCAGGGGCCCACTTGATTATCACAGAAGAATACTGATTATACATAAGGCCTCGAGGTCAAGGTAAGGGTTCTGGATTTTACTCTATAGAAATGTAGGCCCCGTTGTGCAGGCTTTGGGGTCACAGCAGCAGAGTCTGACGGGGTCCTACTCCCAGAAACCTGCTCTGGCTCACGGTTGCGTGGGGCAAGGATGGGAAGTAGGGAGACCACATGGGAGGCAACTGCCCTACTGCAGGAGAGGGCGGTGGCAGACGTGGTGAAAGGGACAAGATTTGCCGAGTGCCTTAAGTAAAACCTCCCGACTTGGCTAGACTGGGGCGAGACTGGAGTTGGCCGCAGGCAGTTCTGGCCGGAGCAGTGGTGAGCATGGGGGAGGTGCCCTTTCTGTTGAGCTGGGCAGTTTGCTGGCGGAGGAGTTGGGCAGCTCGTGGGTCGCTGGAAGTTGTGGCTCAGAAGCAACTTTGTATGAGAATATTGAAACCGCTCGGATACTGGGAGCGCCCTTTGAAGATAAGGAGTGAGGTGCTACCTTTGTTTTCCCGGGGCCTTGCACAGCCACCCCTGTGAACGCGGGGGCTGGAACCCTCGTGGTGACGCGGCCCCTGCTATCTCTTATCCTCTCCAGACTTCCTCTCGCTTCCCCATGCCCTCGCGCCACCTTTTGCCCAGCTGGACTGGTGACAGGAATCTGGCGTCTTCTCCCTGGCAGTTTTAAGTAACTAGCAGTTCTTAAGTTTTCGTCCCCATCCCGCCGGCGGCGTGGGCCGTCCCCGTGACTGATCCGCGGCTTGTCCCGTGGAGCCGAAGTCCGTCCCGGCCTGTGGACTCAGAGCCTGAACTCCACTGTCCCCTGCTCGAAGCCCCCTCCCAGCCAGGTCCTCCTCTGAGGCAGAACTGCTGTGGCATGTGCCGAGACTTTCGGCCACAAAGGGGCCATTGGAGGAAGGGCAGGTAGACGGGGCCATGTTTCATGCTTAAAATCATAAATTCGGTGCTGGGCAGCCTGACGTGCAGCCCATCGAACCCCTGTTGAACGTCAGGTTGTGTCTTCTCGCCTTCCATCTTACCCCACGTTGGGCTGGTTTTAGAGCCCGCCCTCCGGCTTCCCTGATAGGCCGGGGGAGGGCACGTGACCCCCAGCAGGCCAATCAGAGGGGAAAGACCTTCCTCCTGCGGCAAGTCTTTGAGAGTGACAACCCAGAACCTGGGGCCGCTGGCTAGAGGGGGCCCCAGAAGATGGAGCAGACCGCAGAGAGGAGACAGAAGGTGAGAGGGGACCCTGAGTGTGCCTTCCACAGCCTCCCTGTCATGCTCCGTTCGTGCCCCCGGGCATTACCTAGGGCGTCACGTGGTCCTGGTTGTCAACCCCGGGAGCCCTAACACCCTAGGAGGGGCGGGAATCCAAGGAACCCCAAAGTGACGACCTCGTGGTCCTGCCTGGACATTCATCATCGAATGGTTTGCTTTCAAAACTAGAGCGTATGGTTACATGATGGGTAAAATCTGCCCTTCACAAAAAGCAATATATGGTGAATTTTTAAAGTGGGAGCTATATAAACACTGTTCAGTAGCTTAATGTCTGTCATCGAGTGCGAGTTCCCTCACGACTGGGCTATTTCCTCTTGGATGGTTTGCAAAGAGGAGCAAGAGCCGATAAGGGGATCTCCAGCGCCATCCTTTAAAATCTTCATCCGGCTAACCTGACGGGAGAAACCAATTACTGTACAGAAATGAACAACGATGTAAGAAAAGAAATAAATTAGAGGAAAAAAAGCTTCATTCTTCTAGGTGGATTCCCAACCCCCCTGCACTGCGGCAACTACTCTTTCCCTCTTTGGTACCCGTGGCCTGTGCTCTGTACCTCTGTGGGGGCACAGTGGTTGTGCCCCAGTGTGTGTGGAGGTTGCCCTCCTCTTGAGCATAAACTCTTGGGTCAGAGGCTGCTGTGTCTGTGAGAGTCCCAGTTGTGGACTTGGGTCCCTGAAGGTAGCAAATGTGCAGGAAATATTTGTTGAATTAAATCAACAATGACATTGGCTTTGTTGATAATTTCTACAACCTCTTTGGTTTTACAAACCACTCTTGTCTAGAATTGCATGGGGACATTGGTTTCGTGGTATCACAGGTATGACTGATAAAACTGAGAGGGACGTGTCGCCTTAAAAGGTGGATGTCTGTATTTAGCTAGAGATGTGTAGTTGGTGGGAAGGGAGAATGTGGAAACCTTTTAGATAAAGATGATCTGAAAGGTTACTTAGTGGCAGCCCACACTCATTGCCCATCCAGGCTAGTCTGCAGGTTTGAGCCTCGTTCTTCTTCAACACCTGCTGGTTCCATTCCTGTGGACCCACTAGTGGATTAGTTTGTGGGTAGATTTAGAAATGGGCTTTTAGCGTCCTTCTCCATTTGATTTAACTTCTGCCAAAAAGCATGACAGTTAGTATACTTCTCTTCCATGCATTTTTTCCTATTTGCTTCCAAACTTCCTAAGCAAGGATGTTCTGAGTTCAGTATGGGTCCAATTAAATGCATGTGATTAAAACTGTCAAACCAAACAGGAAGTGAGTTGAAGAAAGATGCAGCAAGAATAGTGGATCTTGCGTTGCCGAGGTTCTGCCTGAGAACTGAATTATAAATAAATGTGTTAGGTAGTGGAATTTTGTTTTGTTTTCCCCAAAGGAGAAATATTCACCACATGGAAACAGAATTTATTCAGCATATTTTCATTCTGTAATTGCACCATTTTCTATTCTTAATTCTTGGAGTTTCTGACTTAAAGTGAAAAACACCAAAACAGACGGTTGTGAAAAACCTTCAGGAATGAGTGTGAACCTGGCTGTCAGAGACATAGGTTTTTGTAAAATTAGCAATGGAAACAGCTTCCTATTCTGGAGGTTAAAAATAATGTATTTACAAGGAAGTATTTACATTGGCCGCTTAGAGGCTTCCCCGGAGCTGGAGTTAGGAAAGCTGTGAAATCCACGGTTGCTGTTTGCAGGAAGCATTTCCGGGAGGCTGCCTGTGCGGGGAGGGGTGGCCGCCGGGCTCAGTGCCTCTGCCGCTGCTCCTTCCTGGTGACAGCCAGGAACACGCGATGTCTCCATGCCCTGGGACCTCTCCGATTGTGAAAGAAAGTCAGCCATCAAACCGTGCTTGTTCCAGAGTTTGTGTCCAGTGAATCGGTCCCTAGATTTCAGGAATGTTTTGCTTTGAGCTTCCCCGTAAGGGAACGTTTGTCCCACGTGGTACTTGAGGCGCCACTACTGGGAGCCCACGCACCCCAATAACTGGACCAAGGCAGCCTTGCAGAGAAAATCACCTTGATGAATCTGAACGTGAAAATAGCCTCGCAGGGGGAGGATTTGTGTTTGTGGGAACAAATTCTTGTTGCTGCCGCCGTGTTGTGAACTGAAAGCATTTTTGAGCCGCTCGTGGTTTCTCTCTAACCCCTGCACGCCCCCACTCTCTCGCATTCACTTCTCTGAAAGCTTTCCTCACCTTTTGCCTGACCTCAGGTGATGCCAGAATATAATTTCAGATATGTTTCTCCTCGGGTTCCTACTCTGCTTCTTTGTAGGCCATGCATTAAAATTATTTGGTGGTTTTATTATTTGAATAACCTCAATTTCAGTCGCAGCATCTTCGGGAAAGTGATTAATAAAGTATTATGAGATTAAAAATACTCTTTCTGTATCTGAGTTTCCTTGCAGTCCAGAACAGAGTGTATCTGAGTGATTGTTATCTGCAAAGAATGAAGGAATGGATGGTTGAGAAATACCTAGGTATTTTAGAGGACTGAACTGGTCTGTTCAGGAAATGTTTGGTTTGCTTCTTGGCTTGTTGGGGACTCATGTTTTGGCAAGACTGGGAAAGTTGCTTGGATGTTAGAAATCGTCTGTTTGTATCATTCAAGAATGTTCTTGTGTCGTGACCACTGCTTGATAGATTTAGAGCTTGAAATGACTTCTTGGGGTTTCGCCACACTTACCCGCTTTAGCACATTTGGAGGGGAATGATATACTTGTTCACTGAGAGTATAGAGGGGGCAGGAGGCTAAACTTTGTTTTGGGGACTTTGCCAATGGATGTGCTGAATTCTTTAGGTGTTTGAGTCAACTTCTGATGGACTACAAGAAAGAAAAGGAAGGGGAGAAGGGTTGGAGAGGTTTGAGAATTAGGGTTATGGAATAGTGGGTACTTAGCTGATAATGATGAAGCTCAAGGTCCTCATCTAAGGGAATTCTCTATTTCCTTCTCAAGGTGGTAGAAGCCTGAATGACGGGAGTGGGGGAAGGATGAGCAGCTGCTCAGAACGTTCTAGAAGTTGTCACTTAGAAGGTGTTTAGCTCGGTGAAGCATCTGGGCCAGGTGTTGAGAGATTTGCTTCCTGGTTCTTGCATTAAACAATAGGTCACCTGTGTCTTTGATTCAACCACATGCCCCGTAGAGCCTTTCCCAGTCTCAGTAAAATTTCAAGACTGGACCTGTGGTCGTGGTTTTGTGGTCAACAAACCCCGTTTTCTGTACTGTGTTAGCTGACCCTTTTTACAGTGGTTCTAGAAGGCTCTTGACAATCTAGAACTAGTCCAGTTTGACAAAAATAAAATCTAAAAGTAGTTAGTTTTGTGTCACGTATTTTCCTGTGTTATTCAGTTAGTGAGTGTTAAAAAAGATGAAAGGAGAGATTCTCGGAGGAGACGCTCAACTAATTCTTACTGTAGTGATTTTTAAATCTTTTACTTTCTTACTATTTACAGGATAACTCCCATGTGATTCTCCTGAAAGATGAGATATTTAATCTGAAATCAAGAAAGGTGGTTTGCCAAAGGAACATAAAATTAGCCCTGTTGTGGAAATTGATGTTGACAGGTTGGTGTTTGGTGAAAAGCATCTCGACGCGAAGCCACTGGAGAGATGGGGAGTTCAGGGTCCCGCTGGTTCAGGAAAGATGAAAAATGTTGAAATCAAGTGGGGAGAAGGGAATGGGCCAAATCACAAGAAACCAGACTGTTCTTAACCGAGAAAATTCAATTCTATCTGCTTTTTTTCCCAGCAAATTCCATTTGATATTTTACATTTTCTTGATAACTTAATAAAGGATCCCAAGAAGGAGTTGCCGAACTTTAGCTTAGTGAAAGAGAATTTGTCATGTGTGACATTTCTTCTCTAAATAGCATGAGAAGATCAATGTATTAACTTGTAGTTCATACATTACTAGTTCTAGCTGTTTCTATCCAGCAAGGAAAGTGCAGCGAACAGCAGCCTTGGCACAGTAGGAGGTGCTGGCTCGCTCCCTGCGGTCACGAGCTGTGCTGGGAGCGGGCGTTGTGTTGGGCAGGGGTGGGAGCTGGAGGTGGTCGGCCCAGTCTTTGTCCTCGCGGAACACCATATCAGCAGGTAAGCCGACCGCTGGCAGGTTGCCGACTGTGACGGGCCATCAGTGTGGACAAACCAGGGGGCACCTCCTCGAAACCGGGTCCCGCTGCTTCTCCTGACCAGACCGCCATCACTTGAGTCTCGGCCAGCGTCTCCCTGCCTTGGGTGGGGACCTGCGGTTTGTTTCCCGCTGGACAGCCTGAACTGCCCTTTGACCATGGGGATCACGGCCACCCGCTCCCCCCGCCCCAGGCCTCCCAGTGCCTCCCACTTTGACCAGATGCTCGAGACCTTGCAGAAGACGACCGTGTCCCCTGACGCACGTAACCGTCCTTCACCGCTCTCTCACACACTCACACACACACTCAGTTCTCCCTGCTCTCCACTGCCCCGCTCCCTCTGCTCTTTCGAGTTAGCTTCCCTCTGCTCCAGGGGCGGTCCAGGCATGTCGCCCCTCAGGGCTCCACAGGCGACAGTGTCCTAGAGGCAACTGCGTGGCCAGCCCCTGGCTTCTTTCAAGTCTTTGCTCAAATGTCACCGCCTCCTGGCAGCCTCACCCCCAACACCTGTTTGAAACGCAGGGAGCCTCACCTCCTACCCACCACACAGCCTCCTCGCCCAGCTCTTCGTCTCTTTCCTCTTCCTTTCTCCTCCCGCCACCCTCTGACTTAGTGCTATGTCACTTAATCCTGACTTTGGTTTACCATTTCTTCCTGCACTGGAATGTACGTTCCAGGAAGGCTGGATCTTTGCTCAGTTCAGTGCTGTTCGATCTAGAACAGTGCCAGCTACTCCAAAGCCACTAGTTGACTAAGGGAATGCATGAAAGGACGAGAAGGAGAGACGAGTTCTGGCTGAGACTTCTGGGGAGGACCACAAGGAAGAGGACTTTGAGCTGGGTTGTCGATGGCCACGTTGAATTGGACAGTCAGGTTTTCTGAGGAAAGACAGTCCAGGTGGAAGGAATATTTTGACCAGAAGATGAAAAGTGACAGAGGTCTTAAGGACTCCTGGAGGGATGGATGGAGTTCCCGCTGGCCAGGGCTTGGAGGCAGGGAGAGTGGTACTGGTGGGTATGTAAAGGAAAGAAAATACTTAAAGTGGCAGGGAGCGAGGGGTGCGTTGTTAACCCCTCCCCGTGGCCAGAGAGCATGCCTGTGGGTGGCTGGAATGCAGCACTCTGGACGCAGGGACACCTCGAGGCCAGCATTGGGCCACTGGAAGAAACCAGCCAGGTGAAGAGTGTGCTAGCGAGACCTGACCTCGATACAGGACTTGCCATGGTCACCTGCTTATTGTGCTTTAAACTTCATGACAGCTGGGGCAGTGAGTTTTGCATGTAGCCAATCTTTTCTGATAAATTAAAAAAAAATGCACTGCATCTGATGTCAGCCAGCTGAGGGCCCTGGAGTTCCTGCGCGAGGATCGGCTGACCGCATGCTAGTCTGACACCACCCTGGAGGCCCACGCCGAGGGCTTCCTTTATCGCTTGTCGAGAATTTGAGCTTCTTTCCACTTCTCGCCATCGTTGAGATGTCGGTGCCTTCGTCCCGTTGCTTTACCAGGCCCGGGTCTCGCCTTCCTTTCCCACTTCAGCCGACCGGGGGTAGTTATTAGTAGTCGTGGAGCCAGTGCTGGGAGAGGGGTTCACCTTGCCCTGGTCAGCACTTTCCCCTCTTTCCAGCTCTGCCAGGACCGACGCGGCCTCGGCCTTCTGGGGCGGGCCGGCTGCGCGCCGCGGCTCGTGGGTGGCAGGGAGGCGCGTCTGGGCGCCGGGTGTCTCAGGCTGGCCTGCTGCTCGCTGGGGAGTAACCTGCTCTTCTTCCTTCCCCCAGATGTTAGTAGGCAGGACGAGGCGGAGGGCGACCTCAGCGAAGGGGAGCACTGGTATGAGAACTCCTCCGAGACCCCCTCCGAAGCGTCCTATGGAGAAGTCCAGGAGAACTATAAGCTGTCTCTGGAGGACCGGGTCCAGGAGCAGTCCACCTCCCCCGACACCTCCCTGGGGAGCGCCACCCCTAGCAGCCACACGCTGGAGCTGGTGGCCCTCGACGGGGAGGTCCTGCGAGACGCCCTGCCCGCGCAGGACCACCTCTCTCCCGGCGTGTCTTCTCTGTGTGACGAGGACCCCCCCGGCTCCACCAAGCCCTTGAGCAGCAACCTGAGGCGGCTGCTGGAGGCGGGCTCCCTCAAACTTGAGGCCACGGCCACGGCCAACGGCAGGGTGGAGTCGCCGGTCAGCGTCGGCTCGAACCTCTCCTTCTCCCCGCCCTCCCACCATGCCCAGCAGCTCAGCGTCCTTGCCAGGAAGCTGGCAGAGAAGCAGGAACAGAATGACCAGTACACTCCAAGTAACCGTTTTCTCTGGAATCAAGGTAAGTGGTTGCCAAACTCAACCACCACCTGCGGCCTGTCCCCGGATTCCGCCATCCTCAAACTGAAAGCAGCGGCCAACGCTGTCCTGCAGGACAAGTCTCTCGCCAGGACTGAGGACACCATGCGATTTGAGTCCTTTTCCTCCCCTTTTAGCTCCCAGTCTGCCAGTTCCACCCTGGCAGCTTTGTCAAAGAAGGTCAGTGAGAGAAGCCTGACGCCTGGCCAGGAGCACCCGCCCCCGGCCAGCTCTTTCCTCTCCCTGGCCTCCATGACCTCCTCGGCCGCCCTCCTGAAGGAGGTGGCGGCCAGGGCTGCTGGCAGTCTGCTGGCCGAGAAGTCGTCCCTGGTGCCTGAGGACCCTCTGCCGCCGCCGCCTTCTGAGAAGAAGCCGGAGAAGGTCACCCCGCCGCCGCCGCCGCCGCCGCCCCCGCCAGCACCCCAGTCCCTGGAGCTGCTGTTACTCCCGGTTCCGAAGGGAAGAGTCTCTAAACCCTCCAACGCAGGTACGCCGTCTCTTCTTGGTTCCTCGCGCGGGTCTTTGTCACCGTCCGGGCGACATCGCCCGCATTGCTGTGGCCTGCGGGGTCCCGTCTGGAGCTGAGGCAGGGATTTCAAAAAGCACAACAAAATCCTTGAAGTGAGCGGGGCAGGGGCTTTCATGCATGTGGCCCGCAAAGCCTTCGCGAATAGCGCGGCTCTGAAAGGTGCAGAATAGTCTTGGAGACACCAGCACGCCTCCCTTTCGTGGAGATGATTTTTTTTTTTTTAATTTTTCTTACCAAGTTCAGGCGAGGTCCATGCAAGCTATATTTAATGGGGGAAGATGAAAGCATCGTTGCCGTGGAGTGCACGGCACCCCCGAACAGAGGGGACAAAACCCCACTGCTTTTGAGACAGCAGACAAGGGGGAGCCCACCCTCCTGCTGTCTCGATCACAAATGGACTTTTGTATAATCAGGAACTACTCTGCCCTAATTTATCACAGCACACACTTTTATGTGAGCATTTTTATTCCCTTTTTGTGGAATTTAAGCCTTTTCCATTTATCCTGTGCTTCTGTAACTTCTGGTCATAGAAGAACTCTAAAGAATATTGTCATTCAGGCATCATCAAAGCGTTTCCTGCAAAGGCTTAATTTTATTCCAGCCCAATCCTATTCTGGAGGAATGTGCATGTGGGATATTTGAACCGTAAGTGTTTCTTGGGGGGGCAGTCTTGCCAGAGGAGCGTCGGGGTCTTGGAGAGTCCTGACACTCACAGTTGTTCATCTGCTCGAGCAGGGAGGTCCGTGAATCCTCCACGGAGCTGGGCTCTTACACTGGGCTCTTAGGTTGTGCTCGGATAAATCATGGCCTCGGGCTGGGGTCGGGGCTGCAGACCGGGCTCTCCCGTCCGGCGGGGCCAGAAGAGGCACTGCGCGTCCACGTTCAGTGTGGACACTGCAGCTTTGGAGCATACACTGCCACTCAGCAAGTGTGCTCAGCACGGCCAGCCCACGAGTGGACGGTTGCCGCTAACCTCGATTTGAGGCACTGGTGACAAATTTCCAGTTTTAATTGCTGAGCAAGCCATAGGCAATAATTATAATTAGATACTTGTGTCAGCTGCACAATAGAACTAGGAACATGCGTACATGAAACTTTTATGACCCTGAGTGATCCGAACTTCTCACTGCAGAGTTTCTAAAGTCTCAGTAAAATCCTGAATGCTTGCCAGTTGGAGTTTCGCTTCTCCCATCTCACCTGCCATCTGGTGAAGTAGAGAAATGACTAGAAGTAGGAAGCAAGGAGATGTGTAAGGGGGGACAAGCTGGGGAATTTTGCAGTGGGGGTGATGGCTCCTGAGGGAGTGAAATTTCATTTAGGAGTTGCAACAGGGAGGTCCGGGTAGGTATAAAATGTGATTTTATATGTGCTCTCTATCTGGTTGTTGAATAGACTTATTGATGGTGTTTATGCCATATACTCACCTGGACGTTAGTTAGAAAAGCTTCTACAGCATGAATCATAAAGTTTAGTTGACTCAAGAACTCACTGATAAAACTCTCTCCTCACGATGGGCTACAGTAATGTTTCTCAGAGTGTCTTGAACGCCGTCAGCCGTGCTGTGAAGCATCCACCCGCTCCACGACTAGCTGTGTGCAGCGGCAGCAAGACTGTGCTGGGCCTCCGGCTTTGGGTAGACTTTTTGCCGGTTTTGTGGTGCAGATACACCCCAGGAAGAAGATGTGCTCCCTGCTTGGTTTAAATGCGCTAAATTCATGCCACCTCTCCATGCAGCTCCTCGCAGAATGTATCAAGAGGGTCATCAGAAATGGGTTTTTCCTTATCTTTTTACTGAATTTCTTCTGTTGTTGAGTCACTTGATATTTCAATCGATGAGTGTTCAAATCAAAAGAGGAGGGGAAGGCACTTCTGGGGTGTGGACTCGGTGGCCCTGCGGATGGGCTGGAGCTGGCTCCCTGTGTTCCCCTTTGCTCTGTGCAGTCCGAGAGCTGGCGAAACGGCCGCACGGCTGGATAATGGTATCAGAAACAGTCGTGTAGCGCTCACCCAGGAGATCACTGCGAAGAAAGGGTCCTCGAAGAGAGCGCGGGGTGCCCACGTGGACACAGCCTGGATGGGGAGCAGGAGGCGGCCTCTGTGGCCTGGCCGTGACACTGACCGTCACGGCTCCCCCGTGTCCCGTCGAGACGTCTGGTTAAGGAGTAGGTGGCTGTCTCGTCAGTTACTTTGCTTCACGAGGACGTGAATTGACTAGATCACAGATTTTTGAATCAGAGCGGTGGTGGGAGGGTCGGTCTTCACCATCAGCCTCCCCCCTTCCCCCCCCCCCCCCCCCCCCNCCATCAGCCTCCCCCCTTCCCCCCCCCCCCCCGCACACTAAACTGTTGGGGCCTGGACGGTCCCTTCGCTTTACTTGACACCGGAAAAACCTGACAGCAGCGTGCTGAGAGCCCTCACCCCCGATTCTCAACATTTCTCATTATTTTTCCTTTACCTTAAAAAGTAATCTGAGTTTAATTCAAAGTAGATGTGTTGGGGAAGGGTTCTTGTTGCTTAATGACTTACACAAGCAGATATCTTCCCTGTCCCCCCACAAAACACCCCAAGAACAAACTGCATACGCTCCTGATTTCAAACTGGGCTTACATTTGAAAGCTGTTTCTCAAAAAGCAGAAAGGGCATATAAAGTTGATTCTGAAGTCAGAGAGAGGTAGGTGCTGGAAAAGGCAATCCTCTATTGAGTAATTTAGACTCCAGCATTTCTTTGACCTTCTTCAGGTCAAGAGAAGTCCAAACCATGGCGGGAGAAATGTCTTTTAGGTCTGGCCTCATTCCCCTTTTTTGAACAGGTTTCTGTCTTTGCCAGAGCAAGGGGTATTTAATTCCTTAAAGAGTCCGCCCCTGGGTTGCCTTTTCCCCAGGAGAGTTACGTGACACTTGAGGAGAGGTTCCTTCCCTGTGACCCTGTGACCCAGCACATGCTACACGGCTTCTCTGAGAGAGGACACGCTAGAGAGGAGATTATGTCTGTTTGCTATAAAGATAAATGTCACACATTCACTCAATTCTCTTTGAAGCTACTGTTCTGTCACAGCTCCGAATAAAAGAAATGGTTTTTATTTTAAAGACAAGTTTCTTGTAGAAGGCCAACAAGATTTCCCGGATGCCAGGCTCGTTAGGAAAAAAAAAAAAAAAGATAAAAAGAGAGTTTCAGAGAGAGGGTCTCCACATCTTTCTATCCTAAATACAATTTAAATATACTTCGAAGCAAATAGGCCTCAATCAGTTGAAGACTAAGAATATTTTCTGGGCCAACAGATATTGTTTGCTGGCCGCTGTTTTCTTTCCTACTTTATGTGATGTTATTATTATTAACTTTATTGCAAAAGCATAGAAAGTCCAGAAAGTGAGGTAACCTCTTCTGCTACTCCCATCAGGTCCATGGTTATTAATAGCTGGGTCTGGAAATGATCACCTAGAGGGACTTGTTTAGAAAATTCACTTTTTAGTCAAGATGCGGAACTATCTGTTAGTCAGCTCAATGACATTTCCCCAGGGGTTTAAACTTAGGGCAGCTCTAGATCTGCCTCTTCTGTATTTTTCTTGCCTGCTCACCTGCTGTGTATTTATACATGGTTAATACCCATGTCAGTGGCTGCAGGTGAACCCCGTGACACTCTTTGCTAACAGAGTTTTTGGGTGTTGCTCTGAAATAGCATTTGCGAGACATGGCCAAGAAATTTCTCATTGAAAGTGATGAAATCCATGGACATTCTTAGGAAGAAGGATGGGTCTCCGCACGTGGTTACGTACCTTAGTTGGCAGGCCTGGGGGGGTGGTGAGAATACAGACTGCGCACCCAGAGGTGCTGGCATCCGGAAGTCCTTCCGTATACATGGTCAAGTCTGTTTGCAGAAGCTGCCCACTCGCAGATTATCTTGATTTTCTACAAATGGGATCTAACAAAACAACCTTTGATTTCAAAGTCTACAAAAACAGCTACATTTGCTTTAAAAACACTCTGCCTTGAGTTGAAGCAATTAAGGTAATACAGACCTTCCAGGTTGTTGTTTTTTTAAGCCCAAGGAAGTTTTGTTGCTGTTGCTGTGAGTTTCCGCAAAGATGGTACAGCAGCATCAGGGATACTGGCTCCTGCCCCCCCCCATCAAGGAGGGCCCTCACCCCACTTGGTTTACTCTGCTGTAAATTGAGCTGGTTGGGAATTATCTCCAAATTCTCTCCTGCTTTGAGATTCCTTGCTTTTTCTCTCTGCTTTTCTTTAGCTCTGTTTGTCCATCAGTTCCAGACGAACATATTATCTTTTCTATTTTTGAACTTAGTATGTTACTCCTTGTAAATCACTATCAAACCTCCCACAAAGTCGTCTCTGCCTGAGGCAGATCTCGTCCATTGTAAATGGTTTAACATATACCTTTGCACCATGGCCATTTTTAATATAATCTGCTTCAAGTTCACGGTGGAGCTCGGTGTTTACACGCGGTCCTTCAGGCGTACTGCGGCAGTGTGACAGCCGCGCACTGGTGGGCTGCGTGACTCCCAGAGCCTCCCTTCCCATTGCCATGTCTTTTTGATTCTCTTACCCAACCCTCCCTATTTAATCGCATCACACGAGTCTCGTACTTTGTCCCCAGACTGGGTGTGCGCTGGGGTCACAGAGGTGGAGGCCCAGGCCTGCTCAGGTAGGCCCCTCCATCTTCTCCTCCCCTACTCCTTCTCATTACCCTCTCCGTGCCCAGCTGAGCTTGGCCACCAGAGTCTGCGTAGGCTGGCCCAACCCTACGTGAGCAGTGCTGAGCACTCTGGCCCCTTTGTCTCCTCCTGGCTCTGACAGTGAGCCAGGGGCTGGGCCTGTGTTTCCTTATGTGACACTGGCCGCGTCTACAGATGCGTGTGGTGGGGTGTCTGCTTGGGGAGCGGGGGGCAGGAGTGTATGATCACTACTACCATCGCATCAGCTACTACTGGTGCTTTCTGCTGACAGTATGCCAGGGGTTGACACGGATTTGTTATCTCTTTTAGTCCAATAATAGTTTTCCTCATAAAGAGAACATGTTTTCTCTAGAGGAGCAAAAGAACAGCTCTCCTTCCTCTTGGGTCTGTTAGCACTTGGTGGGATTTGGCTAGGTTTGCAGTGATACTAACTAGCTGGTGAGAGAGTTGGGAGAAGTTAGGAGGCTGTTATCAACTAGGTAAAATTATGAAAAGTTCAGTAACGCCGCCTCAAGACCGTGTGGTACGTTCTGAGGAAGTGGTTCTGTTTCCTTCAGCTCTAAATTTGAGTGAGAGGTTCAGTTGTCAGTTCCTTGAAAACAGTTGGGCATACAAAGTAGAATATCCTTACTTCCTCCCTGTTCTAAAGTAGTTCATGACATCGAGGCAAGGGAGGTAGTCTACTAAAAGAAGAATTTATTTTCTTGAGTAAATAAAGATGTAAATGTTACCAGGGAGATGACAGGCCAACTTGGAAATTCGGCCATGATGTTCTGCTTATTTTTGTTTATTTCTGTTTTTACAATTAAAGTAGTGTTAGTTAAAAACCCTGCATGTAACTTAGGAATATAGGACCCCACCTGTTCATGTGTTTGAGTCTACACCTCACTCGCTACCAAGGCACCCCGGTCCGCCGTTGTCCTGCTTGCTTTTATCCCGGCTCTGTCTTCCTTTCCTGCCATGACCAGTTGAAAGTTTCTGGCAGCTCCAGTAGTGTGGCTGTCGACCACGTAACTCACAGTTTGTTTCTCTTCATTAAGAGTGTCCTTGTTTTTGCCTCGGTCACTCTAAGTCCACGTCCATGTAAGCCTTGGTATCAGCTAAAAGGAAGGAAGAAATCTCCAAAACGAAGTCGAAGCGTATGGACCTGGCGTGTACTCTGTAACTTTGCAGCAGCCGAGGCGGGTTGGGTTGGGGTGCTCAGGAAATAGGAAGCACACCGGTCTTGTCGGGCAGGTCCAGGGGTCTGGGGGAAGCCGGAGACCCTCCTTTGTCAGCTGCTGTGTTTTTATTGCCTTCCTGGGACATGCCGTGAGGTGGCCGGTCAGTGGAAAACACGTCCTTTTTTCTCTCCTCTGCTCACAACTCTGCCAAGTTGGGCAAGTTAGAGCGCAGGGAGTGGGAAACGCGCCCCAAGACAGGACTGCTGGCTGCCTGTTGCTCTGCCTCTTCTACTCCTTTGATGTTCTTGTACCCCAAAATAGGCATTGTTATCTTTTTTTTCACTCTAGCTCATGACAATAGTCTCACCTGGCGGTCTGATTTAGTCCTTTCTCTCAAGTCTGTTGTCCGCCTGTCGTCTTGCTGATCTAGATGTCAGATGGAGGAGATGGTGGTGGACGCCGAGAGGCGGCCAGCTGAGGGGGAGGACTCCGGGTTGGCGGAGCGGCCAGCACAGGCAGACGGCGGGCAGCGAGCGTGTGTGAACACCGAGCTTGTCTGTGGACCCTTGCACGGGGGCTTTCTCCAGCGTGAATGGAAACTCTCAGCCCCGACCCTGCCCCTCCATCAAAAAAGGAAATACTTTTGATGGAACACATCCCAGGTAGAAGTTCCAGACTGGAAGACTCTATTTTTGGATAGAAGATTCTTTTGCAGGATGCTTGGTTGAGCTAACCACGATCGGTATTAGTTAGGTTGCCTTTTTCAGATGTCCTCATTTTATTCCAGAACCCTCTGGTCCCATTCACTTAAAGTGGTTCATTGCCTGTAGAGGCTCAGTCGACTCCATGAATTAATAATGAGATGATTTTAAAGTTTACCCTGGAGAATAATTCCTTTTAAAATTATAAAAGTAATGTATGTGTTAAAAAAATTCAAATAATCCAGAAGACTATAAAATGAAAACAAAAGTTTCCCTCCCTGACCCCCTTCCCCTCTTCCATTTAATCCATCATCCTTCAAGGTTAATTGATTAAAGGTTTCTTGGGTACGCTTCCAGAAAATGTTGATGTTAGTAAAAGGATATCTTTTCTTGTTTGTTTGTTTCACTTATCCATTCCATTCTCCCCCTTCCTCTTTTTTTCCTTTTTTTTTTTGCTCAAGTGTTCTAAAGCAAATTCCAGGTATCATATCCTTTTCTGTAAATATTTCCATATGTATCTCTAACAGATGAAATAATAGCCACAATGCCACCATCGCATTGGACAGGACCAAGGTGAAGTCACAGAACACTCACACTATGGTCTGTATTTCTGTGATTACCTCAACAGTGTCTTTTCATAATTGCTGTGTTCAAACGAGGATCAAAATTAGCTTCACACCTTGCATTTGTTCTATGTGCCCCACACTTGTCTTTTCATCCATAGCCCTTTTCCTTTTTAAAAAGCCATTTACTTGTTCAAAAACTGGGTCATTTGCGCTGTAGAATTTCCTGCCTTCTGGATTTGGCTGATTCCATTACTGGTGTGTTTAATAAATGTTGTTTTAATCGCCTGCATTTCCGGTAAACTGTTAATTTATAGAGAAACTGGATGGCTCGTTAAGAATCTTTCTGATGGTTTATCAGAAGGCACACCACATCAGATGGTCCCATTTTTTTCGTGATATTGAGACTGAACAATGGTTTTTGGTATCATCCGCTTGCTCCATCCTTTATAAAGTTCTCCATCAGTCTTTCCCCTAAAGGTTTTAGCAGAGATTGCTTTCCATTTTTTAGAAAGTAAAAATAGCGTCATCCTAGACATACAGTTTTGTATCTTGTTTTATCCACCTACTCTCATATCTTGGACGTGTTTCTGTATCAGCATCTGTAGATCTAGTTCATTTTAAAAAATGGTTTCGTGTATTTTTATGGCATGTGTGCCTTACAACTTATTTAGCCTGTTTGAAAAGATTGAGAAAGTAACGACTGAGTCCTCAACTCTGCGCTTTCTGCGTCCCTGACTTGCAGGGCCCGCGTGCACTGAGCGGTACCTCGCAGGCCGAGCACAGGGAGGAGCAGCAGGCTCAGGCCAAGGCGAGCAGTCTTTCTTGGGAGGCCTAGTTGGGACTTTTTGCTTTCCTGAAAAATTAAAGCATTTGTAGCTGCCTGGATGCAGCGCTTCCCAAAGAGGCCTGGGGAGGGATGGGGGGGTGGGAGGACACCCCTCTCCCAGCACCGGTGAGGGTGCAATGCAGAGGCAGGGACGTCTTGTTAGTGGCAGTCAGTGGACAGAAATAAGAGGGTGAGAAGCCCTGACCTTGAGCCCCTCCGATGGCTAAGCTGGCAGCAGCAGCAGCTGAAGCCTTAAACGGCCATTGGACGTCACATTTGTCTCTGTGGGAGTTCGCTTTGTGTGGCTGTTGGTCTTCACCTGGTACGGGACCTCAGTCTCTGTCTTCTGTGACTTGTCTTTATTTCTTGCTGGTTTTCAAGTTCAGGAATTCAGATCTAGACCCGCACCTGGCAGTTTGCTTCAGGAAACAAAGCCCCTTTGCAGATGCCTTCCTAAGGGTGGGGTGACCTTCAAAGTCAGACTTCCCCCGGGCTGCATGATCGGGTTTGAAAAGCAAACACAGGAGGCAAGAACGCGATGAGTGTGGGTTTCTACCTGAAGAACAGCAGTGATAAGACCTGGCTGCATCAAGTCTTGTCAGTGTCAGGGGGAAAAAAAACAACCCCCGACCCCGATCGTGCTTAGAGGATCTTTCTAGAACCACATGTGCCACGCGCGCCGGATGCCCTGCTCTTTCTCATTGCCCTTAACGTCCCTTTCTCTCTCCTTCCAAGCCTCAGAAGAAGAAAGCGGAAAGCCTTTCCAGTGTCCAATATGTGGTTTGGTTATAAAAAGGAAGAGCTACTGGAAGCGGCACATGGTGATTCACACAGGTTTAAAAAGTCATCAGTGTCCGCTCTGTCCATTCCGGTGTGCTCGCAAGGACAATCTCAAATCCCACATGAAGGTAAGCCGGCCGCGGGTGGCCCTGAAGGGGCAGCCTTGGCCCGACTGCGCACCTGCAGGAGGCGGGAGAGGGCTCGCTGGTGGGGCTGATGCAGAGGGCGCCTGAGGTCAAGCTGGGCAGTATCCAGGGTGCCCGGGAAGAGAGTCTTGTGGGAGGGTCCCAAGGGCCCTTTTGCAACCAAAGACTTGGAGGCAGAGAAGCTTTGGCATCTGTTTAACGTGTGTTGTGTCGAACCAGCCCTCCTGTTGGGGTGCAGCAGCCTGGCCTGGTCATCATTTCTGGGGGCCTGGGAGGGAGACTTGGGGAAGAGCAAGAAACCGTGACAAGTCCAAGAAGGAACCTGCTCCCCGCTGGACAGAGTGGCCTCTGACGCTGCTGCCTCGCCCCCTGGCTCAGCGCTCCAGAGGGTCACGCAGACACCTCCGAGGAGGTACGAGGACACTGTCAGAGGCCTGGGCTTCCCGTGGCCCCGTGGGTGGCTCGGGGCCACTCGTGACGAGGCCCTGCCCCCAAGGCCGCTGGTGCTGAGCAGTCTGATTGCCATGTCACGCTTCTCAGGATACTGGCTTCTGTGTTCTGGTGAGGTCAGTTGGGCTTGGTGTGGGTGCCTGCGACAGGCACAGAACTAACTCCTGGCGTCAGTGTTATGGGAGATGGCAAAGCTCATCTAGAAATCCTTTTAGCAGTCCTGCGGTGCGAAGGGTTTCGTCTAGTTCAGAGAGGAAACTGATGAATATGATGAACCGAATTTAAATCTCATTGTGCAACTTACCAGCTAAGTGGCCTTCAACAAATGAACCTTTCGGCTCTCAATCTTCTCATCTGTTTCGCGGGGACCGTAACGTTTGCCTAGAAGAGCTGTCATCGGTGTTTATCAGCAGAGTATCTCAGGAATGCGGTGGTGGTCATTATTTTCATTAAATACCATTGAACATCTTACAACCACAATCGTTATATTGATGTTTTTAATATGTTTTGGCTGTTGACATTGTTTATAAAATATCTATTTTCCTGCCACAAGAAGTATAGTCTGTGTACATCATTAAGATATTGGCTCTTTTCCAAATCTTGTAGGCTCGTTCTTCTGAAAAGTTCAGTAATCGCTGTTGAGAATTGTAGCGCTGAAACAAGTGTGAGCCAGTAGAACTCCTCACCGACTTTAGGAAATAGCTTAGAAGATTTAAGAAAAATTAAATCCATGATGTAATTTGTTTTCTGTCATTTGCCTTTTCTCCCGGGAATAACATGCCCTTCATCTTCAGAATCCATTTAACCAGGAGTTCTGGTTGGCTGAATTTACTGAGCTGACTTAGTTTTTACTTTAACTCTCCTCATCCTCTATCACCTCTTTCCTAAGTAAAAATCTCTTATTTTACACCTGCAAAGAGGATTTCATTAGCAGGATGAGACTTCAAAAGGAAGACCTTTAAAACTAAAATGTGTTTCAGTGACTGTCCTGCACTGTGTTTAGAAATCAGGTCTGGCAAATTTAAAGCTTCAGTGAGCAGAAAACTTGCATCAAGCCTGACACCTTGTAAGCTTGGTTTCAGCTCAGGGTCACTTAAAACAACCTATTTATAAATCCATGGGGAAAAAAAAGCCGGGTTTTCAATAGCGGGGACTGCTGACCCTGAAACTGCAGGGAGATGAGTTGGGCGCCTTGATGGCCCCGACGCCAGCCGTGACAGTGTGACAGACGAGAGCGCAGGGCCCGGCGGGTCACGGGGGCCCGCGATGCTTTCAGAACAAATCAATAACCAGAACAATGAAGGGTGGTGCGAAATGACTACTTTATTCAAACTCCTGCGTCCTAACCTGTTGAGCTGTGACGGGAGCTCTCGCAAGGGAGTGTGAGAAGGACCCCCGCGAGGTTAATGTTATCAGGTGGCGCTCGCTTCCCGCCGCCTCCCTTGGGGGCCCTTCCCCGTCTATTTTGAGGGATTCATGATTTTATTTTGATTAGACATCCTTTCATTTTTCTAAATTTTGCAGATAGAGTCTACACAGAAATGGAGTAGCCTCGTCTGGTGACAAGACCCTTTTTTTTAAAGATTTATTTATTTATGCACACAAGAGCTGGGGTACAGGCCAGAGTTGTGGGAGGTGAGAGGATTCACCAGAGACAGAGTGGGGAGCAGAACAGGCAGACTGACCGAAACACACTGCTGAGGGGAGCAGCGGGCGAGGCAGGAAAGGTCTGCTGCGCCATGTGGGGCCCCGACCTGGTCAGGGATTTAACTCGTGCTGCTGTGCTATGGATGCTTCACAGTGCGGCACTCAACCCACTGCGCCACCAGGCGGGCCGTGACAAGACCCTTTCCGACAACAAATTCGACCTATGAAGTGGGGGCAGTCGGGCTTGCAGATTAAGGTCGCCCGTTGTATGGTCAGAAAGACTTTGGTTAGGGTCTCGGTTCGGAGACTTTGAGGAGCTGTGGACCTAGGCCAGTCATTTCCCCTCGCCAAGCCTCTGTGCTCGTGGAGATAATATTCCTATCATCTGCCCCCTGGAGTTGTTGTAAGAGTTCAGTGAGACGATGGACATGAAGCACTTAATAGGGCGCCCGTGGTGAAGAAGCACTTGAAACGTAGCTAACGTAGCAATTACTATTCAAAAGCCATCTGCCCATATATTAACGTTTACATTTTGAGAGATTGTTCCGGTCTAAAAAAATTAGCCTGAATTTATTGCTTCTCTCTTTTTTTGTGATGCCTCTTTAGGGTTGAGAATTTAGACGAGCAGGAAAATATCTAAGATTGACCCTTCGTTCCTTCCCACTGAAATAACTCCTACCATTCTAATCAGGACCCTCTATGTTGATTGTGTAGATTGTATAGATTTTTAAAAAATGGGGTTCCCCTTTCTTTGTTGGACAAACACAGAGGGTGGCCCTGGGGGGGGGGCAGCCGTGTGTGTTCTTTTAAGCCTGCCTTTTTGTGGCATCTTATCATGCAAATGTCTTTACGGCCAGTAGTGGAAGGAGCTTGTTACCTCTGCAGCATCCTCAGGGTTATCTTAGATGTCCATTCAGAATTTGCAACCTTCCTGGGTGGGAAGCATATGGGAATTCAATGTGAAATTCTTAAGCTAAAGTGGAACAGAGGAGGCGAGGACTGCTGAGATAAAGGACGTTGTGAAGGAAGGTAAGATGCTGGACAAGAACTAGGGGTTCCCGAAATTTCCTCACATGCATGGGCTTCCACAGGAGAGGGACCTCAGGATGAAATGGGCTTCCGTCCCCCAAGATTTAGGGTGGGTGACACGTAGCCTTGGTTCAAAAGGACCAGTCAGTCAGTACATCTCCCCATGGCCTAGAAAGAGTGACCTGCTAGGCTGAAGAGAATAAAAATCGTAACAGAAAGTGCTTTTCAATCAGGAGAGACTAAGGCCTCATGTGACCTGCGACCCATAGGGAGGCCAGCCACTGTTTTTCCTTTAAACAGTCACATATTTTCCACACTGAAGACACCGGGGGTAGGCTCTCGTGGAAGACGAGTCACAGAAAATACACTCTTTTTATTTTTTTTTTAAAATTAAAAAAAAATACTTATGCACACAAGAGCTGGGGTACAGGCCAGAGTCGCAGGAGGTGAGAGGATTCACCAGTGACAGTGTGGGGAGCAGAACAGGCAGATTGACTGAAACACACAGCCGAGGGGAGCAGCGGGCGAGGCAGGAGAGGTCTGCTGCGCCATGTGGGTCCCCGACCTGGTCAGGGATTTAACTCGTGCTGCTGTGCCGCGGATGCTTCCCAGTGCGGTGCTCAACCCACTGCGCCACCAGGGAGGCCCCAAATACACTCTTTTTAATCTGGGGCTCCCTTTCAGTTTTAGTACTTGGGCTTGATCTCTGTCCTTTTACTTCTTCCAGAAGCTGCTTCCGGGGCTTCTGTGCTGGGATTAGCTCACTCCTCTCCAGGGTGCATAGACGTCAGGCCGTTTCTAAAATGGAATCTGCCCACTGCACCACTCCCAGGGATGCCAGGGGCCTCTGCCTGTGACCTTTACCGCCTGGTTCCGGACGTGCTTTCGGTGGCACCTGGCTGGGTCCCATAGGACTGTGACCTTAGGCCTCAAGGTGCCTGCCTCTGCTAAACTGGGTGGAGGAGGAGGTGGAAAATCCTGAGAATTCTGGGAGAAGGCAAATGAAAGGGTCAGCTCCAGAGTGAAGTCCCTTTGTTGTGTGAGAGCAGGGAGGTGTGATGTACACTCAGGGACAAGCTAAGGGTCCTGTCCCCAGCCCCTCCCGACCTGGCAGAGCGGATGCCTTTTAATGAGCGAGGCTTGGCTGCTGCAGAATTAAAATTTATATGGTTATTTCTGCTGAGAAGCCCAGGCTTTGGGGGACCCAGCCTCTCCTGTTGTTTTTTTCAAAAAGCCACAGTGGGGTGCTGTAGCGACAAGATCTCACCATTAACTTTTAATTTCTTTGCTTTTGTTGGTTACTTAACATTATTTAAAAGTGTGTTTTGGCTGGTGAATAATGCTTTTGGATTGCATTCAGAAGGCATAAACAGCTGTAGTAAAACTTGCTCTCTTGGAAAGGAAGCCGAGAAGCAGAGGGGCCAGGTGGTGTAGCAGATTAAACAACTAACCTTTAACCTTCCCGAACCCGGGGTTCAGGTTCTGAAAGAGGAGGTGTCCATTTGGATTTGGTCTTGAGTTCCGACCACATGTGCGTCCAGGATCACAGCTCCCCCAAATCACTTGGCCGAGAGCTACACAATTGGCAGTTTCTAGTCAGGGAGGGCCAGGCCTGGAATAGCAGGGTGGAGGCTCTCGGCTCGTGGCTCGCTCCCCTGGCAGAGGTGAATGGGGAAGTTACAAACTTAGAGCACCTGCCAGCTCCAGGCCGGCTGGGGCCGACGCAGTGATGTCCTCAGTTTTTCAAGCACCAAATTTGGTAGTGACAGGAAGAAAAAGGTTTCTCACCATTTTTATAGGTATTTGTGCATGCGAGATTGCAACTGGCCGAAAGGTTGCGTCCTTTCATTGCACACGTCAGCGTGGGAGCATGACGGAACTGCATTTGGAAAGCAGCGGTTTCATTTCTCTGAGAGTCCTTGGCGGCGACCAGACCTCGGTTTTTCTCCCTCTCTGCTCTCGCCCTATGTCGTTTTGCCCACGCTACTTCCTCGGGGTCTCAGTTTCCCTGTCTGTGATACAGGAGTACTGTGGAGACGTGATTTTCCACATTCTTAACTACCTAGAGAAGCATCCTGAAAATTGAAATTACGTTTGCAAAACCATAGCTAATTCTCTGGGTGACGATCATGGGGAACATGCAAAGAATTATGAGTGAGTGTGAGGGGAATTACTTGACAGATTACCTCTTTTGATCCCCAATTAGAAATTGTGTAAGTCAGCATTGTGCTGGGTTCTTAGCATTTTCTCTGAAGACACCGGTCGACTGGGCGACTAGAATAATAGGAGAATTCTACCCAAAACGGCCTCCACTGGCGGCCAGCGTGCTCTGTTGTGCGCGTGGCTGTAATCATGGACTCTTCACCTGCCCGGATCCGCGTAACCGTTAGGGATTGCCCTCGTTACCTGGAGCACAGCCATGAAACGCTCCTCTGGTTCTTTTATTTCTGGGGCCGACCCTCTGCACTGTGAGGAAGTGTTGATGAGTAGTCTGGATGTACAACAGGCGTCTTCCGTAAGCGCACGGTGGAGAGCTCATTCTTGTTGCTTCTTCGCCAGGTTCATCAGCACCAGGACCGGGGAGAGACCTTTCAGTGCCAGCTATGCCCTTTCACTTCCTCACGCCACTTCAGCCTGAAGCTCCACATGCGTTGCCATCAGCACTTCCTGAGGACAGAAGCCAAGGTGAAGGAGGAGATCCCAGACCCAGATGTCAAGGGATCTCCCCACCTCAGTGACAGTGCCTGCCTGGGGCAGCAAAGGGAAGGAGGAGGGACAGAGCTAGTGGGGACCATGATGACGTCCAACACTCCAGAGAGGACTAGCCAGGGTGGGGCTGGCGTCTCGCCTTTGCTGGTGAAGGAGGAACCCAAGGAAGATAACGGCCTGCCAACCTCCTTTACTCTGAATGCTGCTGACAGGCCAGCCAACCACACAAAGCTGAAAGACCCTTCCGAGTATGTGGCCAACAGTGCGTCAGCATTGTTCAGCCAGGACATCTCTGTTAAGATGGCGTCTGATTTTCTCATGAAGCTGTCAGGTACTTGAATAGGGGTTGTCTTCTCCCTTCCCCCACCCCCGCCCCTGCCAGGGTCCTCACCTGTAAAATGAATCGGTTGGCCCGGGCGACTTCTGGGGCCTGGTAAACTCCAACAGTCTGTGCTGTCATGTGCTTTCCCCATGACTTTTTGGTTTTTAGCAGGCCTTTGGAAGTAGGTCTCGCTGTGGTTTGGACCTGAACACAATAGAGATTGTGCATTTCCTTCTGGTTTTTCCCCATCATGGGTTCTTGCTGTGGGGCAGGTCACACACTGAGACAGGTTGGTGGCGGTTCTCGGTGGGACGCTGGGCCTGTTTAACTTGTCTCTGCGACGGGCTTTTTACAGTGCTGTTAAGGAAACGTCCGACTGGTTTACGTATTCAAGCTTTTCACTGTCTTGATTCAAAAGATGTTTAAAGAACACAGAGACTGCCATCAGGAATTACAGACTTGGCAAATTTGAGCAAGGAGCTGCAGATTATTTTCCAAGTTTTACTCCCAGTGGGAAATAGTTTATTGTGGTCAGATGTACCCAGCATGAAATTCCCAGTTCAGCCATTTTGAAGCATGCGGTGTCTTTGGTGCTGCCACGTTCACGCTGGTTTGTCACTATTGTCACCGCTGCCACCGTTCAAGCCCAGAGCTTTCTCACCCCAGACCCAGACCTTCCACCCAGTCAGCACTAGCTCCATGCTCCCCCAGGCCCAGTCACCACCCCGGCCAGGGCTCTGTCAGTGTGACCCCACCAGCGCCTCATGTAAAGTGGAATGGGCGTTTTCTGATTCTTCCCCAACAGTCTCAAGGCCATTTAGAAAGAAATGGAGCTAGAGGTTGTCAAGGTTCCTCCTTGGTTCATCCAAGGTTCGCCGCCACCACCAGTGATAGGTGGCGTTTCTTTCAGCTTTTGTTGCTTCTCAAGGCCCTCCTTGTGAAGTTGTGGCGTCGAGCAGAGGCCACGCGTGCTGGGGGCGTGCGGCTTTCTGACCCTTCGGGAGCGAGCAGAGTGGGGGGGCTGCTGCCTCTGCTGCTCCTGACGTTTTCAGAAGTGTGATTTTAAATGTGAAAGGAGATGTGGCGGGCGGGGAAAGGTCGGGAGAGAATGGGTCTGCCTCTCCGTGAGCCAGCCTGCCGAGATGGTTTCCAAATGCCACTTCAGCGCTTTCGAGATTGACAATACCCTTTTAAAGGGAGAGTAATTGGTCACCGCCTTCTTTTAAATGGACTCTGAGTCGCGTCTCACTAAATGTCACTGCCAGGTGGATTAGAGGAGCAGCTTCACTCTGAAGTCCCCGGGCTTGGTGACGTGTCGCTCGGTCTGCTGGACCGGACCCCAGGCCCTGACCCGGCCTTGACCCCTGGACGCTAGTTGGAAGCAGTGAGGACAGGCGTGGGGAAGTGAGTTGAGGAGGGAAGGAGGGCACGATGGCCCCAGGGAGGGACCAGCCTGGACTGCAGTGAGGATGTTGTCCTGGAAATGACCAGAAGCGTGAGCCCCTGACTTTGGCACTGGGAAATGGGGGGCTCAGTTCTCTTCCCCGCTGTCCCCCATTCCATTCCGATGAGGGAAGACTTGGAGTTTTCCATTGAAATGTTTTTGAACGTTTCGGGGAAATACGTGTTTTCGGTTTTCCTTTTGCTGCTGACCCTTTCAGAATGCCCCGCCCGGAACCCTGCTTCTCCCTCCTCGGTCTCCCCTAACGTGCCAGCCACAAGGACCCTTTCCTGGGTTCCTCGCGCTCTCCCGAGGGGATCATGTGGGTGACGTGCTTGCTTGGCACAGCTGAGAAGGGGGCCTCTCCTGGCTTCACAGACTGGGGGTTCGGAGGGCAGAGCAGCTCTTAGAAGCAGCAGCCTCGCTGAGGTCTCCTCTGAGACCCAGAAGTTATCAAGTACAGAGGTGGGTGGGAGGGAGGCAGGAACGTTCGGCTTTTGGACAAAACCCCGGTGTGTGATACTCGAGTCGTCTGGGCTCAGCGCTGGGTGCCCCTGTCAGGCTGGTGTCTGCGCCAGACCCGTCTCCGAGCGCGCAAGAGACGACCGCGGCTGCTAGAGCCAGGCTTGCAAACAGAGAGGCAGAGGCGAAGCCAGTTGGCGGGGTGGGGGCGGGGGTGAAATCCTGCACCAAAGCTTTATAGTGTGATCTGTTTTCTCACTCGCTATTGACGCGGGCTTGTTTACGGTTTGGCAGTCTGAGTGTTTACTGACTGATCAATGGGCATAAGAAAACAGATAACAAATGCACACTATTTATGCAAAAGGCCCATGCAGCTATTTTATGGTGGCTTACTAGAGGTCCTGGAACCTGACTTGTATGCACTGTTACCTAGCAACCTGTTATAAAGTCACCAGGGAGTGAGATGCATAGGTAATTTTTTTTGTGTGAGCATATTTGGATGTAAATGTAAACTTGGTGACTGTGGCAATGCAGCCCACGGGAAGAGAAGATATGTCAAAGGAAAGGAATACATTTTCTGGAGGGCTTTTTTTTTTTTTTTCTTTCTCATTCCACTAACTCTGGTTGGCCGGGCCCTGTAATCGATGGCTGCTGTCACTGGGGTGCTGTACCTGGCTGTGAGTCCAGGACCCAAAGGCCAAATCCCGGGGAGCTGCAGCTGAGCTGCTGGCCCTTCCCATTGTCAAGTCCAGCGAGGCCCCGGTTAGCCTGGGGTCTGGTCCCTCGGTGTCATAACGGCGCCATTGTTCTCGAGACAAATTTTTGAGCTGGACTCTGTGCGTGCACCTGCTGGGGCGGGCGGGTGCAGCTGTTGGTGGGCACCGCGTCTGTGGGTCTCCGTGCCAGCCACATCGCTGTCTGCAGAGCTAGAACACAGTGACAAATTCAAGCGTGTCCGTACCTACTTGTTTCCAAAAGAGAGACGGCAAACACTTGCTTCTTTCTTGCTTGCTTATTAAGGGGAGGCTTTCTTGCTCCTTCAACTAAAACTGAGCATAAAGATGACTTAGTGGAACCCAGTGCAATTAAAAATCGCTGGCAGAATGCTGTTTTTAAAGGACTCGAAATCTATCACCCACCCCCAGCCGCTGTGAGGTCCCCCAGTACGAGTGAGGGCTAAAGCAGACCCCGTCTCTGAACTAGCAAGTCTTCTCTGCCCGAACCCACACTCGACATTCCCTGGTCCTTCAGCGTGAACACGGAACCCAGTCTCGGCTGGCGGGGGTGGGGTGGGGTGGGCAGCCGTGCTGCTGGCATCTGGGGTGATGGAAGAACAATCCTGCACACTTCACTCGAGGTGTCGGTCTGGGGCACAGGCCTCGACGGCCTGCGGCTGCAGGTGTTTGCACGGGTCTTTGCTGGCAGGAGAGCTGCACGGGTCGGTCAGGCCTCAGGTACTGGAGGTGGCCTTGAGGCGAGCTGCGCGGCCCCCAGCACCCCAGGTGTCTGCTCCTCTGTGCTGTGTCCCCCTTTTCCAGCGCGATGTCTCACCTCGGCTGCACATTAGTTTCTTCAAATGCCAGGCCCATCCCGTCCCCAGAAGCCATCGTCCCATTGGTCCAGAGCTTAGAGACTGGCATTTTGGGGGAAATCCTTGAGTAATCACTGGCGCAGCCCAGACAGAGCCCCCCTGACGTGGAATGTGAACTTGGTGCCTGCTACAGTGTCCCCATCACAGTTCTCTTTCCTTGTTTGCTTCCCCTGGAGAGGGCTCTGCTATGCGAGACGGCCTGCGACTTCAGACTTCAGCACAGGTTGAGGTTGGCATGAACAGAAGCCTGAGTGAGCCATGGCTACTGAGCCCCCCCCTTTTTTTGTGGGGCCTCATGACCAGGGGGCTGGGAGTGTTACCATTAGAAAGTCAATTAAAAGTTCCTAGTAGGGCCATTCTTTCTGAAAACAGCACTTTTTAAGATAGAAAATTTAATTCTAACTCTCCACATTATAACCAAGCAGTTGACAGAAACTTGGCTCCTCAGCTGTTGACGAGAATAACTTTATGTCCCTGTTTTGCGAAAATAAAAGATATAAGTCATTGCAACTATTTTTAATTTGAAAACTGGCAAAAAGAAAAAAACTTTTATACTGTCTCCCACATTATATTAATTTCATGAGATTGAGGCCAACATTTTAACCAGGAGAGAGGGACTTCTTAAAACAGCGACTCACGAGCCTGAGGTGCTAGGAACTCAGCCATAAAGCAGCAGAGGTTTCCTTGACAAGTAAAGAGGAGCTGGCCAGCGTGCTTGTGCCTTCTCGTCCTGTGGTTTCCCATAGGCCTTTGTTCCATCTCTGTCACCAACTTGATGTATCTGCCGTTGCTTTCTTTTTTTTTTCAAGAGGTCTGTTGCACCATGTGGGTCCCTCCCGGCCCGTGGTAGGGATCGAACTCGTGCTGCAGCGGCTGGGGTCTGCTTCATAGTGCGTTGCTTAACCCACTGCGCCACCAGGGAGGCCCTGCCGTTGCTTTCTAAATGGCATCTGCTCTGAGTGCTGCTAGAGGGGGCGGGCCGGAGAGGCCCCGCCGGCCAGGGGATCCTCGCCGCAGAGATTTTCTGTAAAATCTCTTAACCCACAGCCCCCCTATGCTCCCATGCCTCCCGGGGCCACTCCGGGCCTTACCTACGCGGGGCTCACCCACGCGCCACACCTCAGGGTACATGCCCGGAAGGCTTATCTTGGACAGCCTGCCCTGCCTCTTCAGCCGGACCCGTCTTCTTAGCCTGCCCTGGTCTCTTCGTGGCAGGCACTCACGGGCCGTGCGACTGGACTCAGGAGTGCGCGGCCGCCCCGAGGAGCCTTGCATGCGGCGGGCAGCCTGAGTGCCCGCAGCCCAGGTCTCACTCAACCTGGTGGTGGTGCATCTGAGAGGCAGAGTGTGGCTCTCCTGTTGTCGACGACTTGCTTCTCCGGAACACGAGGGCTGGCTGAGTCACAGAAGGGAGCAGGTGGCATTACCAGAAGGTGGGGCCCCGAGTTACCCACACGTGCCGCCAGAACGGCCTGGGACGGACTGGGTGACGTGTGCTCGTGGCTCATTATTTCTCCTCAACAGCCACTGCTGTGGCGCTTTCACTTCGTGCCATCGAGTCACGCCGAGTTCGTCACGCCCGTCAGGAAGCCAGCACTCGGACGGTGTCCCGCTCTCCGAAAGTTTGCTTTATGCCACTTCACATCTGCCTTTGCTGACAGAAAATAGTCTAAAGGGGGTTGCGAGTTCATGATAAAATGGGAAAAGCACGAGTAACGCTGGTTTGGCAGCAGGTGTTCTAGAGAGCACGGCACCCCAAGTAGTGAAAGCAGCCCCCCAAGATCCTCCCCAGGAACTCCTTTATACAAGTTGTGTGTTTTATCACAACATTCCTGCTTTTAATGTCTGTTTGTGTTATTTTAGGTTTTATGTGTTATGCGGAATGATCTGTCTGATTATGTGGGGTCTGAGAGTAATTAAAATCTTCTCCGTATAAGCTTCTTCACCTTAAGCCATTTCAACTTAACAAAGCTTTTGTAGAAGCATTCTGTTTCGGGATAGTGAGGGAAGCCTGCGTTCCCATTTTACAGCTGAAAACTGAGAAACAGAGAGGGCTGCCCAAGTTTACATAACGGATGACGGAACTGGAATTGGCTTCTAGGGGACCTGGTTCCAGTGCCACCCCTTTCCCACTGCCTGTACCCCAAATGACAAGAAGAGGAAACAGCAAAACCCGAACTCGGCTCTGCACTCTGTCCCTGTTCGTGAACGGAGTTGCCATAAACCCCCGAGCTGTTCTCTGAATGGTCTCCGGTAAACAGCATTGGAAGTTGCATTACTGTTTCTGGACTTCTCGGAAATTACGTATCGTGAATAGAGGGGGCAGAGTCCAGCCAGTTTATAATTTCATAGAACTCTTATGTGTCCAGTGTGTTTCCAAATACTTTGTCTTGTAGCAAACTTGTACAGGAATAAACCAACACTGCGTGAATAACTGTAAAATGGTGGCCACAGGAATCCACATCTTCCTTCCTGGTTGTGCTGGAACAAGTATACCCAGTTCTAGAATTGCCTCCATTCACTCCCCCCGCCAAATAATTTTGCCTCTTGATAGGCCTTGGGAAAATTTATGAACGCCTGTTTGCAGACGTGTTTCTGCAAAATTAAGTCCCAGTCTTTTTCTCCCTTCTCTCGGAGTGTATGTTTTCTGTTTTCTAGTGCTGTAACTACGTCCACTATTATTATTAGGAGCTTATGACTAAGTAAATGTGTTTTCACTGAACCAGGCACTAGGCCAAGGACTCATGTAATTTCTCCTTTAAGCCTTTCAATCACCAGTGGGGTCAATAACATAAGCCTATTTTATAGATGCGGAAGCTGAGGCTCCAAGATTTCGGCTGCAAGGCACAGAGTGAAGCTTCAGCTCTGTCTCTCTGAAAAGCTTTGGCTCGTGATCACTTAATTAGCTATTACCTAATTTTTTTTCTCAGTTGAGGGAACTGTCTTTTGACCTCCGTCTGCTTCACTGTTTATTTTCCTTGGCTTCAAACCATGGCATCATCCCTAACGCATGCTAGCTCAGTCACTGATCTGGATACATTTTCTGTGGCTACAAAATAGATTCACATCTATCTCTGTAGCCCTCCGGACTACCCCTCTCACCTGGATAGCCTCCCCCTCTGCTCCCTCCCCAGCTTCCTCTCCACCTCCCAGGCCTTCAGCCTCACTGGATGGGCTCTTTGTGGATATCTCGGTCTTGGCTCCTTTCTTCTGAGGAACCGTATTCCCACGGCTCTCATGGTGAACGTGTCCCCTCCCGGTAGGCTCGATGCCCCTCACCTGGCCATTCTCGGTCTGCTCTCATGTGGTCCCAGGGAACTGCTCATTTAAACTGTAGCGTTTAAACAGCATGAAACTTCCTTATCTAAGGGAAAATGAGTAAAAGTAGAACTTTTCTAAAAAGAATAATAACGTTATTAAGACTAAAAGAACGGCCTTCATGCGCCTGTGACCAGCCATGTTTCTGTGTCTGCAGAGAATTTCTGAGGCCTTCTCTGTGATGTCCTCCGGCTGCTGTCCGGCCTGTGACCAGGTTAACCGTCCTGCCCAGCGGTTCCCACGTAGTCAGTAAAACCTTTTCCTGTTATTCTGAGCTTACCACACCCCTCTCGCAGGGAATTCCAGTGCTATTTGCAGTCTTCACCACCCAGGCTGGTGCTTGTATCATTGCATAATTCATCCCATTGTTTGTGTATTACTGGTCTTGCCTCTTCAGCTATATTTCAAGATGCTATGGAGGAGATTAATGTTTCTTTTATAGCATCTTTATCTTTGTACCATCCACAGTGCCTTCCCAGATGGATTGTAAGAAAGAGCTCCCATTTTCGTGTCGTAGAAGTCAGATTTTCAGAAGTGGTGGTATTATTTCCCTTAAAAAAGATTTGCAAATTCACCCCAGTTCCCTGCCTCAGTGGTGTCCCGCAGATGGGAAGCGCCTGTTCCAGGGTGCTCCGAAGAGCGTGCGGGGCTTGCACTGTCTCCTGTCCCCGTTACAGGGCCTCGGCGTGTAGGCCCAGGAGTCTGTCACACGGTGAGTGACAGAGTGTCCGCAAGTGAGCAGCTCAAAACCCTTCACTTGGCCTGTGTTCGTGGCTTACCCACCTGGGCGTGCTTCGGCTGGGGGCTCCTTCTGGGTCTCTCCCGGGCTGACTCACCGACTAGTGTCCGTTGCTGGGATGCACTGAGCTGCGGCTGTCTCTGCTGCCCAGGGTCTCTCCTTCAGTAGGCCAGTCCCGGCCCGCCCCACGGCAGCTGCACAGGCTTCCACAGGAGAGCGGGAAAGGGTACCAGGCCTCCTGAGACCAGGCGCAGCACGGGCCTAGCCTCACTGCCTCCACCGCCTGAGACCAGCGTGCCTTCAGCTCAGCCCGGATTCCACAGCTGGGAACGTGGGCTCCACCTCCTGCAAAGTCGTGCAGTCGGGGGTCTCCAGGGAGGGGCGTCCTCGGACCTGCGGTGCACCAAGTCTGAGCCTGCAGAGTCTCGGCAACAAAAAGCATTAACCATGTGGAGGAGAAACCAGAATGCCAGCATAGTAATTAAACATGACAAGTGTAACAGTCAGGAGGAGATGTCACTTGGGGCAGATGGTCATCAAGTTCCCTGAAAAGTGTTGGAAATATATTATCCAATCTTTAGGTTTTCTTTTTCTCTAGGCTCAAATCACTTCAGGCTGTTCATACATGCAAATCACTTCACTGCTGTTCATGCATTTCATTCTTTGGATGTGTAAATAGTATGAATTTAAAAACCAGCTTTCCTTCGCATTTACTCAGGGCTTGATCGGTTTTCCAGAACTTGTCCTTCCTGCTTTTGACAAGGGAGATATCCTGTCTGTTAAGCAGATTACTGTAGATGTTACTTTTGCTCATTATATGCTGGTTTTAATAGCTTAGTTTGCAGAGGAAACCCTTATTTATTTATTTTAACGTTCTTGAGGCAAGGATCACGAGAGCTGCCCTTGACCTTGCCCCGTCACCGTGTCTGCAGTCGCCCTCGCTGTCACAGGAGACCTTGCAATGTTGCTTTGGGGACAGACCCTGCAGGGCGACCAAGGATTAGCTCAGGTGGAGACTAATGAGAACTACGAGATGGTTGAAACTTCACCGAGCACTAATTACAAAGCCACCGAAAGCAAATTAAGTAGTTTACTTTATTAGGAGTGAGTTTTAAAAAAATATTTGGCTAATGATTTAAACATTCTATTTTAATATAATAAGCTTATCTTCTAAAAGTAATACTCTGCTATCATTATTATTTAATTAAATCTTGGCTTTCTTTTGATTTCAGAAGGGAGTTTTGTTTTTTCATACACAAAATGCATCAAAACATTCCAGGTCTTCAACCAGCTCTTACATACTAATAATATATATTTATAAGGGAACTTAAGTAGTTGCACGAGCACTGATTTGCAATCTGGAAAGTTGAGTTCACTAGCTGTGTGATTTTAAAAGTTTACATCATCACTTGCGCCTCTGTTTCCTTATTATGAAACAGTTATAGTTTTCATTGGTTTGTTTTTTAAACAGTAAACCCATTCCAACATAATTTTAAGTGCAGGCACAATACATAAAACACCCAGAATATGTGTTTTTTAGTATAACTTTGAAGTTCATATTTATTACATTTATTTATTTTAAACGTCCAACAATTAGGAAAAAACTGCTCTTTGAGAAGCAACAAGAAGTCAGTGGGGTGTGGGTCTTTGAGCAGTGTAAGCGCCTAGTATATTTCTACCTTATTTTGCTGATTGCCGTTTCAAGGAATGCCATTTACACAAGGATCTTGTGGCAAAGAGCTTTAACACTTCACCTTAAAATCTCAGGACCCCGTCAATTAAGTATATTCCAAGACTTGAAAGAAGGCGGAACGATTAAAAGCATGTGCTTCAAAGTTGGCAACATTTAACCACCGCCTTCATTCTTCAACATAATCCATGGCAGAGGAGAAGCCTCCAGAGTTTCCTATAGGCACCAAAGCCACCTATAGTCATGTATTAGTGACTTGGTTTTCCTCATTCAACTGCTCTTTGGAAACGTATTTCATCCCTGCAGGCTCAGGGCCTCTTCTGCAAAGGGATAATCGTTGCACCTACCTCAAGAGTGCTGGCGAGGGTCAGATAAATGAAATCCTGTAGAGATGCAGCTGCTCCCTGGCACGTGCGAAGTGCTGTGATAGAGCCCAGAAGAGCGCCACGTCTGTCTGTCGGCTGTGACCGAAGCCTCAGCAGGGCAGATGACCTGACGGCTCCCGTTGGCATTAACAAGTCTGTGCTTCTCAGTCACATGGTTCCCAGCAATGTCTGGAGAAACCTTTGTTTTCACCACTGGGAAGTGAGTGCTGTTGGCCTCGAGTGGTTGGAGGACAGGGATGCTCTTCGCAACACCTTGCCATGCATAGGCCTGCCCCCCCAGCAGATAACCCAGCCCAGAACGCCAGTGGTGCCACAGTTCAGCAAGCCTGATTTACAACACTGGTACAACCCCTGTCGTACAGCTTTGCGTAGACGCACATGCTTAGGCCTGAACTTGCTGAAAACTCACAGCCAACCACTCCTTACCGATGACACATCATTAGAGATCCACCCCTCCCAACGACACAGGGCACCTGCCTTGCAGAAAATGCTTCATTCATGAAAACGAATTAAGTCGTGGCCTTTAGTGAGTTGACATTTATATATAAACACAATAGAGGGTGCATATTTTCAAGTGAAATTTCAAGTCAATTTAAAAATAATCTTCAAGTTTGAAATTTGAAACAAATAGCTGTTGGAAGCCCTGACGTTTACGCTAGGGTCCCTTGGAACGCTGTTTGAAAGCCACTGAGCTGGTGACTTCTTCCAGGCCTGAGAGTTTTTGGCTCTGCTTTGGGGTGAGTGAGTAAGGAAAAGTCTCCAGGGCCTAGCTTTCTCACGCAGCAATTCAGCATTCACAAAGCCAGCAGATTTTGATATTCAAAGGAAGTGTCATTTTCCTTCACCAGAGGGAAGCCACGGCCTGAACAGAAGCAGTTTTGCTAGAGCCCTGTCTTCTCCTCTAAGTCACATCCTCACCAAATTCTCCCCTTGGTGCCCGGCCTTCCCAGACCCTCGGGTGGTGCCCCACCACCCTCTCCTCACTGCTATCCCTGAGTCTCAGCATGTCACGTGTCTTCCAAAGCTGAGCTTAGTGTCCTTCAGGACACTGCTGAGAAAGGAAGGCGCTGGGCGCATTTTCAGCCAGAAACCCTGAAGTCTGGGGTTTCTGTAATGGGGACCAGTCTGTCAACCTCTTGGGACCTTCGTTCCTTCACCTGTAAAACGAAAACAGAAATAATACCAATCTCCAATCTCCAGTGGCTGGCGGCAGGGCTGATTTCAAAGTGCTGGTTGTATGCATTGTTAAAAAAATAACCATTTGTTGAATTTAAGGAAATTGCATAGAATTTCCCTCAAGGTGAGGCAGGCGCTGGGAAGGAGTGTCCCTGTGAACTAATGACGCCTTGCTGTGACTCCGCTTCCAGCTCAGGAATGCTGCCTGTTCCAGTCATGTGTTGCTGAACAATGTTTCGGATGGCGGTCCCGTGAGCGCCACCACCCAGCTAGGGCCTCTGAGTTTATGGGCACGCCCGCACCGACGTTCCCACGACAAAACCTGTCAGCGACACGTTACCTAAATGACGCCTGACAGTAGAATTGGAACCGTGGAATTACTTTATCCCAGTGCTTTCCCATTCCTTCTCCACATTAACCTTTATCTCGAATCCTTTATAAGTCCTCAAAAAGCCAGTTTGTTCCTTGAAATGGCAGCCCGACTCCATTGAGGGCATGAGCTTGCAGAAAGACTCATTTATAACTCAGCTAACGTGTCTGCAGCAAACACTGAGGAAAGGGGCCTCTTGGGTTTCCTCAGTGCATCAAAAGTGAAGTATCTGGAAACTTTAAGGTACATGAACGGAAGTTCCGGTAGGTGCTGTGGAGAAGGGATGCTCCATTTGGGCAGAGTCTTGGGTAGTATTAAGAATGAAGCCAAGACTGCAGTGAGTCATAAATTACTGCCTTTCTCTTAACAACTTCCCCAAAGAAAAAAGGAAACATCTCTAATTTCATTCTCTTTTTCTCTATAGAAAGAGAAAGGAGTTTTTTGTGTTTTTTTAAAAAGTAAGATAAAAAACAATGGCAATTATTGAGTCATATTAATTTTAAAATACAGGTTTTAGGTACGGTCTCAGTGTAAATATTTCTGGATATCCTTCATATTTCTATTTTTACCTCTTCTATTTAGACCCAAATGCTGGGAAGTTAAACTCTGGCACACAGGTATTTCCCACGTTTTTTTTTTTTTGATATGCCATTCGTTTTATTTACATTCTCCTGGTGAGTTGTTAGTTTTACGCCATTGTTGACGTGCCTGGGTGAGCCCCAGGTATGCACATTTATAATCCAGCAGCATCCAGCTCACCTGCTGTTTCTAAAAGTGTCTTATTGAAGTTCTGCTAAATGTGGGTCGCACAAACAATGCGAGCTAGCGTCCCCACTTGGGTCTCCTGCAGCATGTATTCTGGCCAGTGCTCCTACAAGCCACTTCCATCTTCAGAGAGCATCCGCGCAATGTTGTCTTTTCCAAAAGCTGGGATTTGCTGCTAGGGCCTCCACTGTTTCTTATCTCTTTCCTAGCCTCACCTTAGATTTTTAAAAAAAATCTTAAAAATAAAAGATACAGCACTGAAGCATTTTTGAAAATACGTGTAACCATTACTTTATACTACTCCTTCCTAAAGAATCCAAGTTACAGGCTTAATAGTTACCACATCTTTCATTCCTCTGTTGTGACTAATGAGGTTGCTCGGGGAAGAGGGTTTTAAGAAGCGTTCTGGGCAAAAGGCTTAAGGCAAGAGTAAGTTTTTAAGGAGGTAGCTGAAAATGCCCCCCTGGAAGTGGTCGAAAGGCAGAAGCCCACCCAGAAAGGCCCTGGTAGGCATTCCTTCCTGGTGGAAGTGGAAGCACTCCTGAACACTGCTTTAGAGACTGTCCTTGTTCCCTTAGGTTCAGACACCTGTAGATGTGCCCATAGGGCTAGATTTTAAGCACTTTCCTTGAGATTTCCTGAACTCCTCCTTAGTAGTGCTGGAGTCCAAATGGTTCTTTAGACACCCCTGTAAATGCTAAGTCTTGATAGAATAGCTTTTAGCTTAATCGCTAAGGACTTATTCCCAATCTAATGATCAACTCCATGGAAGGCTCTTCGGATTGCATTTGGTGGCACACTTGGGTGCTCTTGGCTTTCTTTACCATAGGCGATTTGGAGCACTACCAGAGGTCATATTTTTGATTCACTTCGATTCATTTGTAATTTGTAGTCAGTGTATGTGATTCAGTCAAAAAATAAATTCTGAGCACCTACCGTGTACCAGGCACTGTTCTAGGCACTTGATATTGCGTCAGTGTTAGACAAAGCTCATTGCCTTTGGGAAGTACTTTTAAGTTGGAGGAACAGACCGTAATGGTTCACATAATAAGTAGCATGACATAGTAAATGATTTGTCTGTTAGGGCTGCTCTAACAAAATACCACAGACTTGGTGACTTAAACAACAAAATCTATTTCTCACACTTTTGGAGGCTGGAAGTTCAAGATCAAGCTGTTGACAGGTGGGGTTTCTCATGAGACCTTTTCACTGTGTCTGCACAGGGCCTTTTCTCTGTGTGCACACACCCTGCACCCTGCGGTCTCTTCTTCCAAGGACACCAGTCTTGTTGCAATAGGACCTCGCCGATGACCGCGTTTAACTTTAATGACTTCCTATCTCCAGATGCAATCATAGTGGGGTTAGGGCTTCAACATGTGAGTTTGGGGGAGTGTGCAGCATTCGGTCCATAGCAGTATGGTATTAAGTGATGAGTATTTCGGAAAAGAAGCAAGATCAGAGTGGGGAAGACATTGGGTGTACTGTGTGTGTGGGAGAGCGTGTCTCAATTTTGGGTGATCAGGGTGAAGGTTATTGAGAAATGGTATCTTAGGAAGACTTAAAGGTCAAGTTACATCCCAGCGTTGCTATAACTCAGAGACCCGGGGTGCAAGAGAGGTGTGGTGGAAGGAGATAGAGGCGAGGATAGACACGGGTGGGCAGCTCTGTGCCTGGGTTCTAGCCCCAGCCTTTCCTTCTTCTGATAGTCACACTTCCAAGTGTCACTTTAGCCCTCTGAGGTCCAGCTTACAAATATGCTGGTCTCTGTGAACTTGTGACTCCAGAATGTACATTCTCAGGACGTGCGGTGGAAAGACAGGACTGGGTGCTGTGCATTGAATGGGAGTAGGTGGGGGGAGGGGCGGTGGGTGTTTGCTTTGGGGATTTATTTTCATCCTTTTATTTGTTCAGCAAGAAAGGGTGAAGACTCATTCTAAGAATCATTATTAAGAACTCGGTGTTAGGATGCCATCTTTCTCTAAAGACCACCCGGTATAACCAACCTCAGGTTACTAACTGGCCCTTTAAAGGGGAGCAAGAGGCCCGTGAAAAGTGACGGTGGTGGAAGGGGATGCTTGCCTTCCCTCCTGGTCTTTCAGGGGCAGCAGCTTTGTGGGTGAAGGTCTGGAATGGCGCGGCCACACCACAGAATCCATCCCATAATAGACCACTTAGCCCTGACCACAGACCGACCAACCATGCTAAAAATGGAAAAAGGACAGTAGTGGAAAAACTGGTGAAATCTGAATAAAATCTGGAGTTTGGATCATGCAAATGTGCGTGTGCGGGCTCTTACCGATGTCCATGGTTTCGTAAAGTCAGACCTTGGGGCGTTGAGTGAAGCGCAGATGGAACGTTCAGCCATCTTTGCAGCTCTTCTGGAAATCCAAAATTCTGCCATTTTTAAAGAAAATAATACCGACACGGCTTCGGTGACGAGTTGGGCCACAGCCATGATAAACCCCGGCAGAGGCAGGCCCCATCTGTGCGTCGGTGGCTTGGGCTTCCACAATCCAGCAAAGTAGGGGACAGGCTTTGGGCCTGTTTTGGTCCCCTTACCCCTCACCCCCGGGTACCCGCCTTGGTATTGCCTCTTTGGTATGACTCCTATTATCTCCCTGATAGGAAGTTGCAGGCATTATTTAACAGTAGGCCTATGCAGAGAGGGGCTGCTAGGTCGGGGGGCCACAGCTTAGACAGAAAAGACATTCAGGGAACCACAGAGAACGCCCCAAACAAGGAGAGGCCGCCTTCCTGAAAGGACAGTCGAAAGCCCACACCTGCAGAGCCCCACATTCGGAGTGGGTTGTCCAGCCCTGCCCAGGGCCCAGCCTGTGCGGGTCGATGGACTCACCGGGTCCTTCCTGCTGTTAGCACAACATGGCTGTGCATTCGTGTGGGGCAGCTCAGAGGGGTGGTGCTGCCTGCGTGTGTGTGTGCGTGTACGTGTGTGTGTGTGTATAATCCTTTTCTTCTTTTGACAGCTGCAAATCAGAAGGAGCCCATGACTCTTAATTTTAAAGTGAAAGAGGAGCCTAAGGAAGAGGAGGTGCTCGCTGCCCCCTTGCCTCGGCCCAGCTACGTGTTCAGCCCGGAAGCCGAGGCGCCGGCCCCAAGCGTCTCCGAGGACACACTCAAGTCCCAGGACGGGAAGGGGACCGCGCTCAGGCGGGACATGTCTGTGAAAGCCGCATCGGAACTGCTCATAAAGTTATCAGGTATGTGATTTACTCAAAAAACTCACGTCGGTGATCGGTGCAGCCGCCCTTTGTTGCCAGCCCATCGGCTGCTTCCTGCCTGGGTTACTGCTCTGCCAGCCACCGCCATGTCCTGTCACGGCGGGTTTGGGAGTGACGGGGTAACTCAGCCAACGTCGGCTGGTTTGCGGGTGCCAGCTGTGTACCTCTCCTGTGCAGTGTAGCCTGTTCTCCCGACTAACTGCAAATTGTGGAAGATGCGGCTGCTTTCGCAGACGACGTCGGTCGTAATTTTAAATGGGTTCTAATGACATTCAAAGCACTTCTGCTAATTGATCAAAATATCTATTCTTTCCTCCTAAAGGACCTTGCCTTTTTTGTGTGTATTTATACTATATTCCTTAAGAACCATTAAAAATATTTTTCTTAACTTAAGAAGCAGTTGAGATGGCACTTGAAGTAATTACTAATAGAGAAGCAGTGAGATCTTGTGAATAGAAAATTTCATAATGGAATGTTACAATAATTAATCTAAGTTCATAAGATGAATGAATAATTTTTATTAGTATGTAAATGTAGTCCCAGCCCATCAAGTATGGGAGAAATGGGTTTTTATTTGAAATTTATGTGTGGTGCATTCTTTTCCACCCTATCTCCTCCATCAGCCCCACCCACTTTGGAACAGGGGAAAAATTAGTGTCTCTTAAATTCAAAGAATGGCTCTCATAACAGGGTAAGAAATCAGATCAAGAATAACACTGTTTGTTACTGCCTAAAAGTAATTTTTAGAAATTGCATTCAAAATGCTAATGGGAATAAAAGTGTTTTCAGTAACTTGCTGTGCTTAGAGGGTGAAAGCAAGAAATGCACTAGGGAGAGCCTCTCCCTGTAATTTCATTAGTGATTCTGACTGTGTTTCTGGTTGACCAGTAGCTTGGAAAGTAAGAAATTAATAATGATTTACTTAGAATCATTTATTTCAGAACAGTTGAAATTCCTGTATTTGCCAGTTGGTGGGGTTAAGAATTCTTTCTTTTAATATTAATTCAAAACACACCAGAACTTCAGGAAACGTGATTTGTTGCAGATAAAACTAATAGAATTATTAGGTCCCTGTTGTAGCCTTGTTTTTCTAAACTTTGCAGTAAATCTGCAGCTTCTTCTATGCAGATGAGAGGCTAACGAGATAGTCCTGAAAGCTCAAAGCTTGAAAATAGAACGTTGAAGCCAACATATGTTTGTGTATGTGAACCTTCCCTCCCAGGTCAAAAGGCCTCAGTGATGTGATCTGTATGCTGTTTTCCTGTCAGTTCCTAGAGGTCTCTGATCTGCCCCCCATGGCACTGCCTTTCACAGGACAATGACTAACTCTTCAGTGTGACTCCCGTCCCCTCCTGCAGGTTAGATGCGAGTGGATAAAATTCCTGTCAGAGTTTGCTGTGCTGCCAGGATGATGAGCAGAGAAAGCTGGGATGGTGCTAAAAGATAATGAGGTTTCAGGAAAGACATTCTTTAAGAAAACATTTGATCTTAATCCTGGATGAGGCGACTTCAGACACTGAAGTATAAAATCATCCCTCGATAATAAGGAGAACCCACAAGTACGGGGCCGTCAGGAAAGTCAGGATGCTTTTTTGCTTGAAAAACAGAAAAAAATACGTCATGGCTTTTCCGACAACCCAACAGAATAGGCTGTTAGCCGGGCACGGGGAACAGCACTTGTGGAGGCAGGGGCCCTTCGTACGCGCCGTCAGGTGTCACGCTGAGTCCCTGACTCACCAGTCATCCTGCACATGGCTTGGTGATTTTTCCAGAAGGGCCCTGCTTCAACGGACGGAAATGAAAACTTGTTTGAAGACCAAGGTAGCTTTTGTTGTTGTTGTTTTTTGCCCTCAGAGAACTAAGTATCTATGCTCAAGATGCTTGGTTATTCAGAAGTAATCCAGGGCAGTGGGGCCCATTTAGTAAGCGATTTGCACTTGGTACTTGGTAATTCAGACGATGGTTAGGTAAACCATGAAGAAGTTTGTAATTTATGCTAAAAATAAGCATGTGACTTCAAACATGTCTTTTCCTTCCTAAGCCACAAGATTAAGAGGACTCACTCTTTCTTAGTTTTTTTTTGTTTTTAAAGGCTCTCACTCTTCATTCTTCTAATCATTGGTCTGTCTGTGCTCTTGGAAGAAGAGGTAAAGGGACAACTTCCTAAGCTCCTTCCCAAGTTGCCATTTGACTATTTCCGTGTTCTCACCTAGAAGACACACGTGTCGAGGTCTTGTCTGTGTTTGCCAACCCCCTTTCTGGGGTTTGTCTCGCCCCCCAGGGCCCGAGTGTAGCCCATTTCTCTAAGCTTGCGATGAGTCGGGCTGCTCCAGGTTCTCCAGGCCCGAAGCCCCCTAACCGAGCTGCAGGCCAGGTCCTGGGCAGGGCTCCCTCTTGCTTCCCGCCTTGTTGATTTTCATTCACAGTCTTCTGTCATGCTGGGGAGGATGTTTCAGAAGAATTGGGTGAAAAAAGTATGATCCACACATTGTCATCCATTTCTTTCCTTCTTTCATTTTTGACTCAAGAAATAAGTAAGTCGAACAGTAAAAGGATTTTTTTCCTTTTCTTTCCTTAGGATGAGAAGCCAGATTTAGGCCCTTGCCATCTTTTTCTTGACGTAGTAAGAGGAAGCTAGTCAACCATTTGAGCTGCTTCCTGCCCAGGTCTAGATTATTTTAACTCCTTAACGATGACTGTTGGGCACCAGGCCCAGTCAAACATCACTTGAGGCGCCCCTCAGTGGAGGGACCTCTATAGGTATGTTGTTTTCCAAACTGACAGAGGAAAAACACAGATGAGTTAGAGACTAGGTTAAAGTTTTCATTAACTGTGGATGTAGGAAAACATGAGTTTTCTTCCTTCCTGTGGCTCCAATTAGATTTCCAGTTGTTAATTGGGAAATCAAGTGCCTGACAGCTGGGCTAAGGCAATTGGTGACCACGAAGAAAGCCACCAGCTCTGAGGACGCCAGCAAGTAGCCAGGTGGTCAGATCTGTCTGCCGAGAGGACAGTTGTTAAAGGTAACTCCCAGAAGTCTCGGATGAAGGAGGCCAAGAGCCTGAAGTTTAACACAGAGGCCATATCATGTTATTCAGACTAAGAGAACCAAATTGCTTTTAAATTCTGACTTGGCAGTGTCACCTGGCAAACTTAGGAACCAAGTGTATGTTATCACAGATGTGACATACTGCTGAAAAGGACACAAAATTTTATTGGCTCCGTCTTGGCTGTGCTTTCAGAGAAGTTGCTAGACTCGAAGAGATAAAGAAGTACCCTCTTCTGTCTTTAGGGAGCCACAGGATATATATAAAATACATGCATTATATATATTGTGTGTGTTACCATAATATATGTGTAGAATATGTACGTGTGTATATACACATATGTATACACACATACATACACAGGATGACTATAGAAACTAAATCAGGTACAGGGTAGAATTTAGAAATAGCAGATCAGAGTGGCATTTACAAGTAGGAATTCCACCCAAAATAAATAGCTGGAAGGCTGGCGATACTCAGAAGTATCAATTAAACAGAAAAATTAAACATTGAAATGTATCTACCATTGTAAATAATACTCTCCAGAGACTGGAATTTGTACTTTTTTAGATTTCAGATGTTTTCAATGATATTTAATTGATCTATTGCATTATATTAGTCCCAAATGGACAACACAATGATTTGCTATTTTTGTCTATTTCCAAATGATCGTTGTAATACATAGTGACTTGCTTCTTGTGGTAATTTAAGATCTTCTCTCTTAGCAACTTTCAGATATGCATATGGTATTGTTAACTATAGTAACCATGCTGTATGTTATGTCCCTGTGACTCATTTAATTTATAACAGGAAGCTTGACTTATGACTACCTGTCATCCATACCCTCCCTAACTCCCTACCACCAGTCTATTCTATCTGTGAGGCTGGTTCTTGTTGGCTTATTTTAGATTCCACGTATAAGTGAGACCACATGGTGTTTGTCTTTCTCCAATTTATTTCACTTAATAACATGCTCTCAAAGTCCTTCCACGTCACAAGTGGCAAAATTCCCTTCTTTTTTCTGACTGAATAATAGTCCATTGTATATAATCATATAATCACCTTAATTTGAGATATGTCTATTGGTTTTATTATTTCTATGCTCAAAGAAAGAAACTAAATGAGTTTCTATTCATTTCTGATTTATATTCATTTTTCTATCCCTGCTCAGACTTGGAGAGAAATATAATTTATAATTGCCTATTGTAGAGGAATCAGCAGGCCCTGAATTTGGAATGCACTGTGATGTGTGCTCAGGGAATTGCTAAATAAGATAGAACTTCAGCTATGAGGTAAACTTATGAAGAATGAAGCTTTCAGATGACTTTAATCTGAGGTGCCAAAGCAAGGAGGAAAGAGACCTGAGACTGACTTCATAACCAGGCTCAGTGATGTTGCCAGCAGTTTTGGTTGTAAATAAATCCTCTTCAGGGGCCTCCCTGGTGGCACGAGGGGTTAAGCACCGCACTATGAAGCCATCTGCAGCCACTGCAGCACGAGTTCAATCCCTGGCCAGGGAGGGGACCCACATGGTGCAGCAGACCTCTCCTGCTTCACCCGCTGCTCCCCTCAGCAGTGTACATCAGTTGATCTGCCCGTTCTGTTTCCACTCTGTCCCTGGTGAATCCTCTCACCCCCAACACCTCTGGTTGTACCCCACTTCTTGTATGAATAGATACATAAATCTTTATATATATGTATGTGTGTACATATATATATATTTTTTTTTTAACAAATAAATCCTCTCAGTGTGTTGAGGCAAGAAAGGGGAATTTAACAGAAGACACAGGTTTGGAGCTGGCCGAGGGCAGGGAGGCAGCAGGCCCTGTCCTCAACTGCAGCAGGGGCTGGAGGACACAGGACGCCCATCTCCACTTCGGCCTGCCTGCTCGTAGACATGGAATTTCCTTTCCCTAATCCTCATGAGAGAAAATGCAGTTGCTAACAACTTCTGAGTTGACCTCTTTTTCAGACAGACATTTCTAAACAGAACTGTCTTAGCCCCAGTTCCTAATTCAGCCATCCTCTGACGAGACCCTTCAGGGGAAACCCCTGTGCCTGGGGCTAGGCCCTGATGGGCGGGCCTGGCTGTTCTCACCAGGATGGCTGTGGGGGGAGATGGCTTGGTCCAGGAGCGGTAGTGTGGGGCCTGGAAGATGAGCAGTATGTACGAAAGACAGAAGTGTAGGTGCAGATTGTGGTCGTCATTGTTACGTCAGTACTGAATGTAGGTGTGTTTTGGCCTTTGGGTGATATTTACCTTTCCTTTCTGATGGCATCTGGAAGGAAGACCTTTGCCTAGCCAGTCCCTACTCTGCCTCTGGGGTGCTGAGCCAAGGCCCTGGCCTGTCCCTATTCCTCTGGGCTGGGGAGAATAAGGAAGTATTAGAAACGCAAATTCTCAAACTCTTCTCTGGACCCAGCTGAAACTCTGAGGTTGGAGACCTGGCTGTCTGTGTTTCCACAAGCTCTCCATGGGATCTTGACAGCTAAGTTTTGAGAGGCTCTGTGCTGAAGAAATGACTAATTGGAGAAATCAGGTTTGTCCGTTTGAAAGGAAGCCTTAGGCTGAAGCTGACAGAGAAAGCTCTATTAAATGTACATTTTCCTTTTCAAAAAGAACCATCTCTTTTCAGTGGTGATTCTTTTTAATTTATTATGAAATCATGGTATCTGGGAACCTTTTTTAGAAGAGCGCATGTACCTAATAAGTCAAGATAGTGTTGGTGGTGTGCTTCAGAGAATACTTTTTACCAAGTTCTTTGCTATTAAATGTCGTGACTTAATCCGGGAAGTGCTGGCTTTCCTGTAGGGGGAAGAAGGTACCTACCTCCTCGTCACTTCCAGCCCCCAAATAAATCAAAGATAATGCTCAAGACAGTGAATGGATTCGAAGCAAGTCCTTGATAAATAGATGTTTTTAGCTAAGTAGCATCAATTAGAGCAAAAACTTCACTGTCCCGTTTGGTGTGTCTCCCTTGGAAAATAGAAGTTTATCAAACTTCATAAGCAGCCTGCCTCCATCTACAGGGATGGAAAGTATGTGTTTTAGTGTATATTAATGTCATCTCACATTTGCCTTCTTCAAATTCACAAATTATCAAACAAAGGTGGGAGGCCCAGCTGGCCCTATGTACCTGTGATTCTGCTTACACCAGGCTGAACGTGAAGCTCAGTCCTCACATGAATAGGTAGGAATGTTAATCAAGTGACTTAAAAGAATTAAAGAGTCTTTTAGAAGTATCGGCAGAAAAGTATTCTTTTCATATGTTTTCCTAATATTTTCTATTCAACACGTTCTCAAATACATGGTACTGAAGAATGTAACAGCATAAAAGGTCCAAAAGGGATAGTCTAATGTTTTAAATACTTAATTTTTCACTATAGCTTTTCTTTTTTTGAGCTCCCAGAGAAACGTATTGAATCCAGTAATCTCATTTTTTAGAATTTGTATGTTTTAGATGGTTACATTTGGGGGAATTTCTAGAATGATTATTTAAGCATCATCCCACTTCTACAGGCATCTTTACTGAGACAATTCACACGCCACACAATTTACCATTTAAAAATGTACAACCCACCTTTTCACAAAGATGCCACGCGTGTCTGGCCATCACCCACCTTCGTGGGCCCAAGACACTGAGACTCCAGAGACAACCAGATGCCCTTAGAAGACCATGCCCAGGAGAAAGAAGCGCAGCCCTGGGCCATCGCCAAGTTCTCCCGGCCACAGAGTCCCCAGAAGAAGACTGAAGACAACACACTTGCATGTATGGTAGACGTCAAGGCCAAGAAGCCCCAGATCCACCAGGCTGTGCAGCTCTACGACACTGACCTGGCCGAGGTCAGACCTGGTGGGAGAAGGCATGTGTCCCACTGGCTCCTGCCTGAGACGCCTTGGATGTGGCCAGCACAACTGGGATCATCCACGTGCCACCAGCTGAACTAGCATTTCATTGTGGTTTTACTTACGCTTACCTGATGACTAAAGACGCTGAGCATATTTGTCTATTTAAGCTCTAGCTAAGCTCTTTCTCCTCTTCTAGATTCAGTGATTTGTCCTTTTATTCTTGAGTTGTAAAAGTTCTCTATATAGTCTGGATAGAATCCCCTTATCAAATGCATGATTTGCAAATCGTTTCTCCCATTCTTCAGAATGTCTTTTCACTTTCTGGATGGCTTTCATTGTAGCCAAAGAGTTGTGATTTTGATACCATCCAATTTATGTCTCTACCGTGAGCTTATCAGATTTGCCATAATTCCACACTTCAGGGCAAAGTGCAGGCTTAATACTGAAGGGGAAGCCCATCTTTACTTACGTTACTGAAGTGTTTACTTTTCAGATATCAAACCAGTGAAACCTAAATTATTGACTAAGTACCTCCTTCGTGGATTTGGTCCCTTGCTGCTATGAAGCTTGTACTTTAGCTGATGACAACGAGTACATGATGCCAACTTTTTAAATGACTGACAATGAAGCAACTGCACTGAATGCCTTCTCAGGAGGGGCAGATCACTTTCCTCAGGGCGTGTCCATCCTCAACTCGCAGGGCATACATACCTCTACACAGCCGGACACAGAAAACCCATGGCCAGCAAGTGAAATCTCAAATAGGGAATTACACATACACATGCACATCTCACCTGTATCATCTTGAAAACTCGATGAGCGCTGGAGACAGTGTGAAAACGATATCTTATCCAAATGGAATAGATCACCTTATTAAGGCAAAAACATAACTCGTTTATGTACCGAAAGAATTCTTTCCGTGAAGGTCTGGCTCTTGTTAGGCACAGAGGACCCACGGCCATGTTACCTAGTTGACCGCCTAGGTGCCACAGACTTGGAAGTAGCTGTCTGCAACTCTGCAGGGGCCGTTGCTTTCCCGGCAAGAAAAGAGCTTATCTTTAACAGACTCTCCCGCCATAACGGGTGTTCCAGTCTCTCTTTCATTAGGAAACTTCTGTTTATGTTGTAATTCCACACACAGCTTACAAATGCTTCAGGCCGCGCACCTGAGCGGCTGTTGTTCTCCCTCCGGCCTCTCGGTGGCGCTGTTCCAGCCCCCCCCAGCCCCCCCCTCCCAACGGCCCTCACCCCTCCAGCCTTTTGCTTTCTTGACCCGGCTTCCTCCACCTCCCACGCTGAGGCCTGGGACTCAGAAAGGCCAGACTCAAAGGGGCTCTTGTTTTACTATCATCCCCTGTCGCATAGCTGCATATGTTAATATAGCCACGAAAATTTGTATTGGCTAGTGTTCCCCGAAACCAGGGAGAGCTTGAAAGGAATGCCATATGCTCCACCTTCCTGCGGGACTCCTTGGCTGTTGGCCGGCTGAGCCTGAGCGAGGGGCCTGGGTCACCGCGGGAGGGGTGGGGCCGTCGGGGCGGTGGGCGCGGGCAGGGCTTTCTGGCCTCCTTTACAACCACAACGAAGAATGGCCGGGGGGGGGGGGGGGGGGGGGGGGGGGGGGGGGGGGGGGGGCGGGGGTCGTCGGAGCTGGGCTAGCGCGCCTCTCTCCTGCCTCCATGCTGTCCTGTTCCCTCCTGCCTCCCTGCTGTCCTGCTCGGGTACAAGCCGCCGCGACCCTCTCCCTTCCACGGCACAGGCTGCGGCACCACCAGCGGGTCACGCCTGTGAGCTGCTCAGTGCTGAGGACGCTAAGGAAAAGCTCCCTCGGCCGAGGACCGCAGCTGCAGTGTGGGCGCCCACACTGAGTGACCAAGCAGTCCGTTTTCCATTCGGAGGGCAGATTCCCCTCAGGTAGACGCTGCCTGCCGACGGCGCAGTGTGTGATACCTCGTGGGCCCCCCAAGCCTTTGGCCATGTGTCACCTCAGTTACCGGTTTGTGAGGGAAGACACGAGCGATGTTTTCCTCAGCTCGCTCCACAGTGCCTTTTCGTCTCATTGACCTTTCACCTGTAACCCCAAAGAAGAGGAACGTCAGGGTCTATAATTTAGCGCCATCTGGGGACACACAGACTGGTATCATGGTTTCCGACCCCGCTGCGACTGCCTGTGTGCTGGGGTCGTGGCTGAGGGGTGGGGAGGGGTGATGGGTGTGACCGTGTCACCCACTGGGTAGGGTTTCCCCTAGGTGCTGGAGCCCCGGGCCCAGCACATGTGAGTCAGAGAATGCACACATGGCGGGGCCTGTTCCTGTGGGCAGGGGCTGCCCATATGAGCCCCAAGGGAAGACTCACAAAGACATGAGTCTGTATTCTTGGCTCCCGCTATTCCTACAGAAGGAGCAACGACTGAAAAGTGCCATTTTCTCTCTGTGCAGGCTCTTGACCTTCCCTTCTAAGGAGTCTTGTATTTACTGCACCCATATGTTTATTTCCCCCACAGTTAGACCATCCCCAAGAGATGATTTGAGCTGACTTCCTGTTTTCGAAATATGGGGCTTCCTCTGAATTCCCTGTTCCTGGGTCCTCTGGCTTGCCCTATGCGAGTGTCACTTCTCTCTGCCACTGGAAAAATGGGGACTCATGGCCTCCTGGACACCGTGGTCCTAAACACAAACACGCCTCTCCCTACTGTGGCCACCAGAACTTCTCCTCTTTCACGCTTGGACATTCATGGCAACAACCTCATTGGAGGCACCCTGTGGTCCCCCACATGCTGCCAAGGGCACGTCGTCCTGACGTGGTCTCCAGAGGGAGAGAAGGGGGACTCACCAGGCCCCACGTGAAGTCGCAGTGATTTCTGGGCTGAGTTTGCGAACAGAATGCCCGCGTCTCACACTGCGCTTGAGTGCTGTTGGAGGAATCTTCTGGAGTTCACGCGTGCCTACCTAGCCAACGTATTAGGTGATAGATAAATAATGCTTTCTCTTCCTGCACTTTTTAAAAAAGATTAGGGCTAATAAGAACACCGGGGACTTGGAGGATAATTGAATTGAGATGATGGTTGTCTGGTTGTGTCTTTTCTCGCTAGCACTAAAACCTTTACTCCCACATGAGCGCATTGTGTCATCGCCAGTATTTTCTGCTAAAATGTTTCTGTAGGAAGCCCTTCCTCCCTCACCTTCCTCAGCTCTCTTGGAGACGCCCAGAGCTCAGGGAACAGCGAGGGCGCAAATACGAGGGCCGGCACCTTGGTTTTGGGGTGACCATCCTTTCTTCTCCTGTTGGGGGTTGACTAGTTGCCCCTCACCTTTGCGCTAGGGAGGACACAGCAGAGACAGGAAAAGAGGAGAGGCAGTAAAGCGAGTCCATGATGCTATTTGGAAGTAGTTTTGATTTAAATCAAACATTTGGAGGGAGCAGAGTGGGAAGGGGCCCCCGGGGCTGAGCGGGGGCCCCGTGGGTGCCTTGGTGGTGGGGCGGGTGGCGGCATGCCTGTGGGTGTGACCTCGTACCTCTGAATCACAGACAGCCTAGCCAGCCAGTGTTACTTCAGCTGAAACAAGCAAGCGTGATTAAACACTCAGCATGCTATGTTGTGCTTATTAAACGCTTTTCATCCAATAAAGGAAGTTCCGTTCTGTTCCTAAAAATACGAGAAAGAAGGTGGAAACAAGCAGAGTAAGTTGAGAGGGTCCCATGTGCTCCTCCTGACCTCCAAGAACACATGCCAGTGTCCGAAGCCCCCTCTCCACGCACACCCTGCACGAGTCCCAGCAGCTCCCACCGATACTGGCCGTTCCTGGCCAACATGTTGGCTACCAGGGTTTTGATTGTTGGCAAAAGTTTGTAATTATTTCTTGGAGTTCAACTGGAACCAGTGCTCTGCCTTCCTCTACATCTCATGCTATCTTTCCAGCTTTTGTGGTCTCTTGTCTTCTTTACTTATTTAACAAGTGTCTCTTGAGTGCCACTGTCCTCCCAGCCTCGTTGGGGTGGGGGGAATACTTCGGGGGACACGCGTGAACAAGGCAGAGACCCTCCTTGCATTGTGTTTGGTCATATCCCGACAACTGCTCCCCATGCCGCACTCCGGGGGGCCCTTCTCCAGTGCCCGCTGCCTGGGGTGCTCCGCTAGCCAGCCCCTCCCTGCCCGCCGACATGCTGACCAGCGAGGAGAAGCGTCGGAGGCGCTCGGCAGAGATATCCTGTGACAGGACGCAGTCATATTTAGCACCACCTAAGAAAAGCATTTTAGACGCGTCTGCCTCTCTATGCGGTGGTGAGGGCCCCTTACCATCTGTTAGTGGAACACGCTCCGCGTTTGGTGGAAGTCTCAGTTAATTGAAATAAACCTTGGTTTGCTCCTTCCTGTCTTTGGGCGTGAATGACTCCCTCTGCCCTCCTCACTGCCACACCCCCCTCCCCGAAAACTCCAGCCACCCCATCACTTGACAGGGGCGGACCTTACTTTCTGGTAGTTTTTTATGTCCCCAGGAATTGTGCTGAATCTTTCAGGAATATTCAGCATCCAAGTTCATGGATATTAATCATTAATAGATGACATGAACAGGCCCTAGATTTATTAAATGGCAAAGGATAATAATGTTAAATAGCTTTAAGGTTAGATCAGATATTTTAATTGAACTTTTTTTTTTTTAATGTGAGACAAGAAAAGTATATTCTGGACATTAGATGAAAAATAGGTTAATTTTTTCTTAATGAGATCATCTGGAATATTACCAAATGGCACACACACAGTTTAAATGCACCTCTTTAGCTAATTTCTAGTGAAATCATTAAATGAAAAGAAAACAAGGTGATTAGGTGAGACTTGACATTAACACGCCACACTCAGAGTTCAGCAGATAATGACCGAGCAGCCCTGCATGGTCTGCTGTGGGGGAAGTTGGGCTCCAGGCCCTGGGGACAGGAGGATTGAATTCTCGAGTGTCATTTGCTCGAAAGTGAAATCGAACGCTGAGTTTGTTGGGGTGACAGCGGCTTCTGCTCATGGCCTCTCCCACGCCTCCACTTGCCAGCACCTTCCTTTACACCATGAGGCTCCGTGTGGTTTGAACAGGCTAGTGTCATACCCAGAATTGAACCCCAGACTTGTGGTGCCCCTGTAGCCCCGTTTTTTGGTCAATCTGAAAATACTAGAAAATGCCTCATTGAGTTATCTGCCATCCCCTGCCTAGTTCAGGGGATATGAAAACCACTTGAAAACCCACAGAAGGGAAAAATACAGGCGCTGGCTCTGATGCAGAGTGCGGTTGTTGGGCTCCACAACGTTTCTGGGTCTTGCCAGTTGTCTACTTGAACTCTGTGACTTAGGGCGTCTTTGCTCCTGTAGATTGAGAAGAAGGGAAGACGGGATGCTCGGTGTTCTTCATGGCGTTTTTTGAACACTTGATTCTGACGAGGCTCTGGTCTCCTCTTCCCCCTCACGTGAACTCTGGTGTGATAGCTGACTCCTCCGACGCCCGTTAATGCTCCTTCTGGAGTTGCCAAGTGCAGTACCGACGTAGATGGGACAGAATAGTTCATGATCTTGGTGATTTGATTCAAAAGATCAGTTCTGATATGATTTTGGTGTTGTTTAAGAATCAAAACTACGGTGTGTGTGTGTGTAAAACTGTACAGAGAAATCTTACTCCTGTCATTTTGAACAAAGTTCTCCTAATGTTTACATTACCGTGAAGATGGGTTTCTGCACCCGGGTGATTTTATTTAATTAATTGATTAGCTGTTTAATGAATTGCTAGAGTAATACATTTTGGCAGATCTTTCGCTTGTTTTCCTTATAAACATCACCTTGGCTTCGTGGTTTGCTCAACGCTGCCCTCCTCGCCTCCTCTTGACTCTTCCACTTCCTCTCTTCGAGCAGGTGACACGGTCCCGCCCCCGTTCCTCTTTGCTTGTCCTTCCCTGCTGCTCTTGGAGCACTGGGGTTCAGAGGGCTCTCTGTTGCTGGCGATTCTTCCCTTACTGCCGCCAGCCGTCACCACCGCCACGCATGCAGGCACTGCAAATGCTCGGAACGGGTCTGAAAGTCTTCTCCACGTTTCTGCCCAGCACGTCTATTTTCTCACTTCCAGGAACGTGTCTTCCAACATTCAGAGGCTCAAAGTCATCATTTGTTTTAACCTCCCCGTTTGCAGACCATGCTAAGGCTGCTTCATAATTACTCCCATATCAGTCTCTCCTCTTCTCTTTTCCTGGAAATGTACAGAAAACACTTACTGAGCTATAACCAGCATATAAACGTGTCTGAGTCCCGGGTACGGCACAGAGCAGTCCAAGGCGTGTACCCACCCAGAAGGAACGCCACGGGGACCCTCATGTCGGCCCGTGCTCTCTCCATCTGGGCTCAGACTTCTCAGGCCCCACCGGTTCCTCCCCAGTAACCTCTGGACCATTTGATCAATCTTTTCTTTCGTCACGGCTTTTGTGTCTCTTGCTTAGATAATTATAACAAACTCCTCGTTTCCATTCCCTTTGGTCCCGTCACAGTGCCAGCGCCAAGCAGACTTTCTGAGCGCATTGGCCCCGTGACCCGTCTCCCCGAAACCTCCCAATGACTGCCCCCCCACTCAGTGCAGGCCGCCCTGCCCAGCACCTGAGAAGTGTATCTGCCCCACCTTTCTCTCCAGCTTTATTTCCCTGGTACATCGCTGACATGTATGTTCAGTGGAAGCTTTGGCTCTGGCACCCCGGTGCCAGTATGAAATTAAAAAAACAACTCTTGGCATCGAGTCAGGAAGTGGGGTGATGGCTGTCAGAGGCTGGGGGAGGGGGAGGCGGAGGGTGGTGTTCGCTGGGGAGAGAGTTTCCATTGGGGAAGATAAAAAGTTCTGGAGGTGGATGCTGGTGATGTGAACACAGCACTGTAAAGGCACTTACTGCTGCTGGACTCAACACTTACAAATGGTCACCATGGTTAACTTCTATTGTTTATATTTTACCACCAGAAATCTTGGGCCTCGTGGCTGAGTACAGAAGTGAGGGGTTATTGAAGACTGGGGTAAGGGGATTTTGGAGAGAAATGTGCTTGAGTCCCCCCTAATGTGGTAAGGAAGAGGAGCTGGAGCAAGGGGTACCAGCCACTCACCCTCATTTTAAAGAGCATGATTTATTTTTTTATTTTTAAAGATTTATTTATGCATACAGGAACTGGGGTACAGGCCAGAGGTGCAGGGGGTGAGAGGATTCACCAGAGAAAGAATGGGGAGCGGAACAGGCAGATAGAGTGAAACACACCGCTGAGGGGAGCAGCGGGCGAGGCAGGAGGGGTCTGCTGCGCCATGTGGGTCAGCCCCCTGGCCGGGGATCGACTCAGACTGCAGTGGCGCGATGCCCCACAGTGTGGTGCTTAACCCCTTGCGCCGCCAGGAAAGCATCATTTGAAGGGAACCCGTCCGGGAGTTTGTCATGTGCTTCCGCAGCAGGGCCCCTGGTGAGGGTCTGACTTGGGAAATCTGCAGGTGAGAAGCGGCAGGCTGCTTGTTGGCGAGTGGAGGCTGCTGTGCCGCGGGGCCTAGACTGGCCCTTTGTGTGGCCAGAGAAAGAGCCCACTGTTCCCGGGACCCCGAAGTGGAGCCCTGGCCCGGTGCGGTCCCCAGTCCCCAGAGGACTGATGGAGCCAGCGGGAGAGGCAAGCGGCAGGTGGAGCCCCGGGCACTGCCTCTGGCTACAGGGATCCAGCCCGGCCAGGGTCAGGGACACTGCAGCGGAACGTTACCTAGTAGTTAAAGGTCCCTCAAGACCCCGAGGCCCGTGCGAGAACCAGCTGCTGGCCCACAGCACAATACCAGCTGAGACCAGGACCGGAGACCTCCTGCCCAGGCGGCCCAGCGGCCCCAGCTCCCCTCGTCCTCGGGGTCCTGGAATGGTAGCTGGTGTGTTGGGCGAAGGCCACAGGAAGGGAGACCAGCGACCTCCTTCCCTGAGGCCTACGAGCTGGCACCCCATGAACTCCCACTGGGAGAAGAAGGCGCCTTTCAAAGGAAGCTTTAGCTGGCCTGTGGCTTTTTCCAGGGCTGTAAGGCCTTGCATTGTCTGAGCCCGATCAAGTTACAGGCCCGCTGGGTTTTCACTGGGCAGCAGGAAGAGCTCTTCCCACCGGGCAGGTTTAGAGGGACAATGGAATTCAAAAATAGACCGTCTGTGCGTGCTCTGCGGTCCCAACTGCCAGGGTCCCAGCTCCAGCGCCCAGGGCTGGCCCGCAGCAGACAGTCCTGGACACCTGGTGGGGCACAACGACTCTTTTGTGCTCCTGCACCTGCCCTGGGCGCCTCTTCCCACTGTGCTTCCTGTCTGTCCTTGTCCTAGAGGCCGGTTTATACCTGTCAGGTCACTGGGCTAGACTTAACCTGCTTGAGGACAAGACCCTTGTCTTGCTTACCACCCCCTGCATCATCTGCATGGACTTAGCGCATCATCGCAGGTATCAAAAGGGTCGTAGGCTGGTGAGGGCGAAGGCAGTGACTCAGCTTGGCCGCGCTGCGCTGTTGCAGGTAGCAAAGGAAGAGCAGGTTCTCTTTGCTTCTCCCCTTTCTGTTGCCAGGCAGGGTATGAATAGGATTTGGGACTTGCGTCCTAAACGTTTCCAAAAGGGAGTCACTTTTTAACGGGTGTGTATGATTGTTTCTCTCTTTCTAAGTTTAGACAATCGATGAACTGTGTATTAGTCACAGAGAAGTTCCCCGATACAGGGGAGCGTCTGGGCCATCACCTGCTTCCCTCTCTGGCGTGCTGTGCCCCATCCCTCACTGCCCAGTGCAGGCTCCTTCCTCAGCAGCGGAAATGGGCCACCTGGGGTGAAATTTTGATTCCCCCTATTGTTTCATTTCGGAAGAAATTCTAAAAGGATTCACAAAGTGTGTGGAGGAGAAAAGGATGGGAACGAGGAAAATCCTACACAGGGTTGTGGAGACTTGTCCCTGGATGTGGACTCAGCTAGGAGGGAAATGATTAATTCAGCCATTGTTTCCTTGGGGCGCCCCGGGCGGAGGGAGGGAGCTGGCCCGACTGAGCGGGATCTCTAGGGCCGGAACTGTTCTAAGCCTGCCTGTCTCCATCCCCACCAGCCTGTCTGGGCACCTGGCAGAGAGGGCGCGGATGTGCAGGAGGAGTCCAGGCAAGAACGAAGAGGAGCTTTTTTGGGCGAGTGATAACAAGAGCGCGGCAAACGCTCGGCTGCTGTGGTTTCCAGTTGGATGATCTCTGAGGAACGCTGGCCACGTCTGGGGTTACGCGTGGTTGTCACAGCTAGGGGCTGGAGCTCACGGTGTGTCGGGTGGTCTGAGGCCAGAGATGCTGTTCACCGTTCTACAGTGCACAGCACGACCTCCTCCTAAAGAGTGGCAGCTGGCTCCAGGGGTCCGTGTGCTGAGGTGGAGCAAACCTGCTGGAGGAAAGAAAGACCAGAAAACACTGTGTCAGTGCTCTTGGGTAGAAGAGCAAGGACTGAGATACAGTGCATCGTGTCTCGCCCTTGAAGGTGCCAGCTTGGAGCGCTCCGTGACCGGCGCACCCTCGGTGGATGCAGTGTGCCAGGGTTTTATCAGTGGTCAGGGTTTGGTGCATTTTTGAAAGGTCAAGAGTTGTCCTAAGAAAGGGCAGAAAGCACTTCATGCAAATCATACTTGAAGTGATCCCAAGTGGCTTTTAAAAGCTAATTTCATTAAATTTAGTGGTGCAAATAGCCAGGTGGTTTCTGATGGAGAGATAGAGCTGGGGGAGAGGAGTAACCGGAGCTGCCCCCTGGCTGTGGTCTTGATGTCGGGACATTTTCATGTTCAGTGCGGAGAACATCTCTGGCCCTCCTGTGTTAGCCCTCAGGCCTTGGGCTGCTCGTGGGGCTCCTGCACATCTTTGTGCCCCATGCCACTGCCCACACTGTTGACACCCCAACTATTCAGCCTCTCCAGGGGCCCAAGGGAGGAAACCATGTTCCGACTGAAACTTGGGGTGATCGGCTAGAGATCAGGACACTGTGGGGTCCCCCAGCCCCTGAGGGCGCCGTGCCAGTGTTCTGAGAGGAATTAGATGGGCGGAAGCAAAGGCATTGAAGCAGAGCACCGAACTTGGAAAGCTTGCTATTCTCTTCTCTCTTTTTAGCATAATTGAATCAATGAATTTGTTTTATGAGCTTCACAGACATGCAGAGGGGAAAAAAAACCAGCTTGGCTGGATTAGGGGAGGGGGAAGGGATCCCAATTAAATACAACAGTTGTCTGTAGTTTAGTTGCTGACAAAAAGCAAGTCATTTTCCTGAGAAGCATGTGTAGTATGTCAGGAAGGAAAAAGAATAATGAGCGTAGTTCTTACATAAGATCTTATCGGCAGCACCTTATTAATTTTAATAATTTAATTAAAATGCTCACTATCTTCTTTACTGCGAATCAGTAACTGACATTTACCTGCTTCATAATTTGCCAGGAAAGTACCGATTTCTACGGCCACCCGCGTACAGCGGTGAGCTTCCCTCTGGCATCTCCAGGAAAGACCAGAGCTGCTGCTGAATGTCCTGTAACGCACAGCACAGCTTCCCGCAGCAAGCTCTGTCTGGGTCCAGAGCGCCACCTGCTTTGAGGCGTTTCTTGACTTCGTCTGTCTGCTGTTCATCCGTCTCTCCATCTGTCTGTCCTTCAATCCTTCCATAGTAAAATTGCCACAAACTTGGTGACATAAAACAGCAGAAACATATTTGCTCATGGTCTGGGGGCGGGAGTCTGAAATCTGAAGGTTCGAGGGCAGATTCTTTCCTCACTCTTCCAGTTCCGCCAGGCCACCCGTGGCTTAAGGGCGTCCAGCAACAGCCCCTCTCTGCCTGGGTCAGTTCGAGCTGCTGGTCCAGAACGCCACAAACAGGATGACTTATAAACAACAGAAATTTCTTTCTCACAGTCCTGGGCTGGGATGTTCAAGGTCCAAGGCTGGCATCTCTGGGGACTGGTGAAGCCTCTCTCTTTTTTTTTTACTTCTTCCTCCTGCGCCCTCATCTGATGAAGCAGCAAGGGTGCTCTCTAGGGTCTTTTTATAAGGGCACCAATCCCATTCATGAGGGCCCCACCGTCTAGCCTCATCACCTCCCAAGGGCCCCATGTCCTAGTAGCAGCACATCAGGGACTAGGTTTCGCCATACTGATTTGGAGGTGGGGAGTGCACTAGGCTGTCTTCACACGACCTCTCCGCTGTGCCTATGTCTTGTCCTCTCCTGACTTTATAAGGATACTTGTCACTGGATGGAGGAACTACTAGGCAATCCAAGGTTAGTGCGTCTCGAAAGCCTTAACTTTATCTTATCTGCAAATGTCTTTCTTCCAACCATGGTCCCATTCATGTGTTCTTGGGGTTAGGACATAGACACGTCTTTTGGGAACCACCTTTCAACTCACTGTTGCATTGTCTTTAACTGTGTGTCTATTTATCCATCCTCTCTCTTTTTTTTTTTACTTTTCAGGATGCTGAATACATAGTAGTTACAATAAATAAATGCTTATTGATTTGAAAGTATGGCCTTACTTTAAATTGGCCCCAAAAAATGCAGGACTAATTGCCCCCCATCTCAGTGGTGTTTTGTCATCAGCTTTGACAAACACCCGCATATAAAGACACTCCAGCCTGGCAAAGTGGACATAGGTTTCAGAATAAAGACCAAGCATCTCACAGCCACCCCTAAAACAAGAACAGTCAGTGAACTGAACCATTATTATAACCTGTGAGATTGCTCTCTTTTCAGTGTTAATCCTTAGCCTGCAATTAACTTCCTAGGTGGCCTGGAGAATTACCAACTCCCAGCAAGGTGTCCATGTCCCAGTTGAAGCGACCCTCTTTATCCTTTATTAATTTAGGTGCCCTACAAGGGAAAGGAAAATTTTGGCTGGAGCTTTGAAGTCAGAGGGAGAAAATCATAATATTAATGTGCTTGTTCTGATTTGAGTCACTGAAATCGAGTAAGTTACTACACAAGGACAGACAGTCATTCTGTTCTCTGTCAGTTCTGGAAGCGGCGTGTGGAGAGGGAGGGTGGAGCCTGAGTGGTCGGGAGACCCCGGTCCAGAAACCTGACCGGCTCTGCACATTGGCGAGACTTGGCCAGGCACTACTTTCTCCAGGCGTCAGTTTTCTGGCTTTTCTGGACACCAGATGGGTCTGACCCTCTTCTAACCTGCGCCTTGACACGAGCTCCCCCATTTTGTGTCTGTGACCGGAAAGTGGGTTTGCTCGGAATTCAGAAGCCTGTGTTTTTGTTTCTCTGCCATGACCTGCCCGCAGCGGAGAGCTACAAGGAGACTCAGATGGTGAAGATTAAAGAGGAGCCCATGGAGGTCGACATCCAGGACTCGCACGTCTCCATGTCACCCAGCCGGAATGTGGGCTACAGCACTTTAATCGGGAGAGAGAAAGCCGAGCCCCTGCAGAAGATGCCAGAGGGCAGAGTGCCCCCGGAGCGGAGCCTCTTCAGCCAGGACATCTCCGTGAAGATGGCTTCTGAGCTCCTCTTTCAGCTGTCAGGTACGTCTCCACCAGAAAATGCCAGTGATCTGGAAGCTTTGGAAGGAGAGCCGCTCCGATGCAGTGAAAACACTCGCCTTATAGGATTTGCGTAGACAGGAATCTATTTTGTTACTTTAACATGCAGACTGACACTTCAGACTAACAGTTAATTAGATGTTGCCAAGTGGAATTCCTGCCAAACTTTCTTTAATAAACAGTTAAGAATCATTTGAAATTAGAACTCTATTCAATTCCGTGCAAATGATCCCTGTTCACCGGGTAAACACCTCACCTCTGATTTTGTTGAGCCAGTTGATCTGATTAACAGCCCCCCCCACCTTTTTTTAATGTGCAAAAAATACACTTCAATTTACTCCAACAGTGACTGAGTCATGGTGAGTCCAAATCCGTGTGGTCTGAAATAATGGAACTTTACTATATCTTGCCCCCCCCCAAAAAAAAAAAATCATGCAAAGGGAAAAGCAAAAGATAAAAGTATGAGGACTCCTTCCAGCTCTCCCTAGCAGGGCATTTTCTGTAAACCAGCTTTGCCTCTCTGAATCCTGGGCATCCAAAGGGGAGCAGCCCCAGTTCAGCAAGGGTCTTGTAGCAGCAAGTTCTGCCCTAGCTCCTGCCCGATCCCCGTGAGTTCCTGCGCAGTGAGGACCGGTAATCTCAGCGCTGGCGCTGTTTGACCGTGGCTGAGATAGACACACGTGTGAGACTTGTAGAGAAATGCACAGTTCTTGTCCTGCACCCCAGCTTTGGCCTCCATAATGACGTTCATGCTTCAGTCAAGTTCGCCACGAATGTTTGATAAACCGTGTTTGGTATGGTTAACAAATGATGCTTAAGTGCCTCTTTCTGTAAGGATTGACTACTTACCGTCCCCTCCCCCCTCCCTGCAAGAAGGTCACCTCAGGTGGACCCAGCGACTGACCTCGGTAGAGAAACTCTCCGTTGGTGCAGAAAATGTCCCCTTCTGGGTTTGCAAATGAGGGCCGTGCATGTGACGGGCAAATAGTTAATTCGGTAAATTGAATAGGTTATATAGATCTTCGCAAGCGCCAAAACATGCCAGATGCTTCCCCTCCTGCCCCCCCATAAGCCTATCTAAGAACAATATAAGTTTGAAAATGACTTGGCAGCCCCAACTTCCCAGAGTGAGGCCACGTGGCTCTTTCTGAAGCCTCTGCCTCGCTCCAGCACACCATCCGCTATCACGTCGACTTCCCTAGAAAGTTTGCTCTGGGGGTTCTCGCCCTGGCGCTGCCACCGACTGCGGGGTGACCTCAAGTGAGTCTTTAGCCCCGATTTCCTGCGCGCTCACAAATACCGCCTGTGGATTCAAATTCTGCTTCGTTGCCCCCGGCACAGCGGGCGGGAAGGCCTTGTCCAGCGAGTGTGCACAGCCAGAATGGTGCTCCTCGGTGCAGGACGGGGCGTGAATCTTTGGTTAACTTTTCCCCCAAATCCCTAAGATTAGGAGTTGTTGTTTTTTCCTTGGGCCTGCCTTGAAATCTGAAACCTTCCCAGTTGGCCGGATTCTCTCAGCACTCAAAAGAAGCCATTGAGAGTTGTGACTGGCAGGGCCAGTCCTCACATTTGAACTGGACTGGGGAGGTCCAAGTTCGACTTTTGTGTTCTCGAAAACTAATTAAATAATTCCTGACGGCTGGTAGAGACAGACCTCCAGACAGAGCGAGGGAGGGTTTACCGCTTCTTGTCTCGTGATATTTTTTGTCCCTGTGACATTTATCGGAAAAAGCGCCCGACGGTGGTGGCACCCAGAGGTCCCAGCCTGTTTTATATCCCCTCTCACAAAGGGACCTGACAATACTGAAAGCTTAAAGGTTGTCATCAAAGTCAGAAGCGGAACACTTGCAACAACTGCAGTTTTCATGCTGAATCAGAGGAAAGCAGAAATTTTCAGCTGGGCAGAGAGAGAGTAGAAATAGCTGCCTTTGTGTTCTTAGCTGCGTCTCTGCACGTATGTCCTGTTCGCTGGAAATAGTCTCACTGATGGACAAAGAGCCCATTCGGGAGGACTTGAACCCAGGACACAGTCCCACGGGGTTTACTCCGAGGGCTGTTTGAACAAGCAGGACTTTGGATTTAGCTTACAGAGTAGGGACAGTGAGTCATTCACATTAAGAATGCAATTCGTCTTCACTGGCGGGGCGGGTAATTCTAAGTTGTCCCAGCCTAAAGATACTCTAATGCTCCAGGCAGGCAGCGCGGGATCTCACGTCTTCCTTTTTGAAGGGCGCACCTTAAGATGCCAGGGCTGGATCCCACTGTTAAACCATCTTTATGCCGCAGCTTGGTCATTAGTGTGGGTTAGAGGCTGCTTCACCTCCAGGCAGCAGATTCCCGCGTAAGCTCCCTCGGGGTGGGGCCTGTTCAGAGCCTCTGCAGATGGCTTTGCTGTCTTGCCTGCTAGACCAGGGAGGGGAGGGCACCGCAGAAAATTTTAGGGTACGCTCACATTACCAAGGCCCCATCACAGTGAAACACGCTCGCGGTGTATTCGTAGCTGTGTCCCTTTGACTGGCTTTGAATAAAGTATTTTTGTGGGTGCCGTTAGAGGTTCTTGATGATGGGCTCTACCCGTAGGACAGGGGATTGGTCTGAAGGGTTAACGCAAAAGCCAAAAGAAACCAACAAAGGAAAAGAGAAATGTGGAGGGTGCTTCTGCTTTGGCTGTAACACCGCAGATCGCCGAGCCCTACCTAACAGCTGTTTCATTCTTCCTCCCACAGAAAAAGTGAGCAAAGAGCACAATCACACAAAAGAAAACACCATCCGGACGTCCACCAGGTGGGTCACCTTTTGGGGGTCTCCTCATAGCACCCTCGGTGTGAGACTCCTCGGTTGTTTTCTCCCAGTGGGTTCAAAGGAGTCACCCTTTTGCCGCCATTTTGGATTAGAACTTTGATGGTTTGAAACAACACAGCAGCACAAGCCCTAAGGGAGGTGACAGTACGTTCGTTCCGCCTCTGACGGAGCTGGGTAGTGTCCGGTACTCTTGTGTTTTGTTCCTTGTGGTAATTTCATGAGTAGGTACTATTATACCCTCTCTGCAGAAGTTTCTCCACTGGAAAGTTTAGCAGACCGCCCGCTGAGCTGGGAGCCGTGTGTGTCTCATGAACGCTTCTCGAGGCCCCTCAGAGCCGAGCCCTGAGGGCTGATGCTCTGTCACCAAGGACACCCCAACTTTTCCTCTCACAGCGTCATTGGGGCAAACATTGAAAAGCAGAAGAAAGAGCATGCTCTTAAGAAACCACAGGGTCCCACTAGACACCGCCGGCGAGGCGGCGCCCCACTTGCCAAGGCAGGTTGACAGCCAGCCAGGGTGGGCTGCCATCAGCCAGCGCTGCCTCGCACCCAGGCCCTTGAAGGCCACAGAGCCAGATGTCGTGGGCGAGCTCCAGCAAGAGCAGACCCCACCTCTGCAGAGAGGGCGCTCTGGGGAGATGCATGGAACCCCTTAAAGGACCCTCTCCCCCTCCCGCTGCTCTCCCAGGTGCTCTCGCTTCTGAGTTAGCCCAAGAGAAGGGCGAACAGTGGGAAGAGAAGACCCAGCCTTGAGCTATCCGGGCTTTAAATCAAAACCTTTGCTTTCCTCGGCAAACTCTGACTCTCCCTGATCGGTTCTGTGTTTTTAATTCTTGCAACAAAGCAGATGGTGGTTTCTTTGCAGAGGTGGGTGACTCGGCCTCGCATCATGTGGACAGGGCTCCTCTGAACTTTAACCCACGTTGTTTTTTATTTTTAGTTCTGTGAGCTGCATTTCAGGACTATCAGATATCAAACGGTAATTAAAACAGAGGCAGCTTGCTGCCCGCAGCGTTGCAGTGTTAGGGAAAGGAACCTTGCTGGACAGGGCAAAGAGTGGCCTCCGTGAGTGTGGGGATGCAGCTGGAAATGGGTCTCGCCGTCTTGGATGCCTGCTGTATTGGGAAATGGGGCTTGGGGGTGGAAAACTTATTTGTCTATTCAGTCAGATGCCCAAATAAGAAGTATGAGTTACCAAAGATTCCAGTCGGAGCACAAGAGGGAAAATTCCAACCCTATCTGGCTTCTTCTAAGGCTGGACAGACAAACAAATTAACACCAGACAGATTAGTAGGGGAAAGGTCAACATTTAATGACATACATGTGGAGAATTCTGTACGTTGTGGAGAATCACGGGGCTGAGCAGGGATATCTCTGCATAAGGGGCTGGGCGTCAAGAGGGGGCGGCCTTCCTTCGACAGACAAGGGGCATTCGTTACCTCACCCCTACCCCAAGGGTCAGGAAAAGTCAGGCTCACTGATGAGCCCACGGCTGGGTGAGACTCCCACAGCGCTCTCTTCTAGGTCATAAAAGGGGGAGCAGTGATCTGCTCTGGATGGGAAAGAGACAGCGTGGAGGACGCGATCATCTCTTCCTCTGTTAGGGAGGAGCTAGGCCAGGATGGACGCTTCTCCTCAGCTTCCAGGAATCTCACTGCTCTTAGTTCAAAATCCTCTGCAGGGGAGAGTGGGCGCCTTGAGCCCTGCCCTGGGAATCTTGGAGTGAATGACTCAGCCTGTTTACCGGCCCACCTTCTGCATGTAACCCTGAGGCGCTTTAGTGCCTGCGCTCGTGGCTCTCAACAGTGAAGCTGGTCAGATGCTAGACGCTGAAGGACGACAGCGACAAAATAGTAAAAACTTGGTTTAAGTTTGCTCCCATCAGCATCTAAGAGACGCAGCACCAGTTCCAGGGAAGCCGAGACTGAGATGGGGATTTTGTGGAGGGCTTTACGGAGGACACCCGCAGGGAAGTTACGGGGCAGGAGAAGGGTAGAAGAGGAGCCGAGCAAGGACATGGTTTTAGCCGGAGACCAGCGTCACCTCCATCCCATAGAGAATTCTGGACGTGAACTGTGCCAGGGAGTAAATCCTGCCAGTAGGCAAGGGGCCCTTAGGACTTACTGCTTTCGGGTTCACCGCCTGCAGCAGGGGTGTCTGGCCTTGCAGGTGAGGGTCTCCGTGACCAGGGCCTTTCCCAAGCATTCAGCCTGGAGCATTCGTGCAGTAAAGGGGACCTGTGCCGCACCCCGAGGCCCTCCCGGGAGGTTTCCTGCTTGTGCTTTAAGATGACGTGATGCTGTTTATGTAACTGGAGGTCTGCTGGCCGACCAGGTCAGGCTCTGCTTTCCAGGTGATCTCTGGGAAGAGGGGAGAGGCTTGAGCGAGCCCCAAACAAGGAAATGTACCTTGTCGTTTAAATTGTCTTGGCTGGAGCGCTGAGTGTAATTACAGGATAGAAGAGAATTTGCTTTCTTTGAGCCATTTGGCAAAAATGAAGCAATCCTTCAATTTTCCTCTTGCCGAGAGATTATGAGTGAGAAGAAACCCAAATCAGATTTCTTGCTCGAGCAAAGGAAGAGGTACTTTCAGGGGCCCGGCCGCGTTCAGAAGTTCCCTGTCTGACTGTGCTTCTACAAAATCCTGGCCGTTTTAATTTTTCTTTTGAGTAGGCAACTTGCTCGATTAGCTTCTCCTCAAATAGATCTTTTTTACCTTCTCACCTCATTACTTAGGAGGAATAGAATCAGGCTGCTTTGTGCCAAGAAATTCTCTTTAGCCTGAGTTAACAGAGAGCAGGGATGGGAAAAAATGCCAGCGCTCCTCTTTGATTCCTGTCTTAAAAGGAACTCTTATTTCATCTCCACGAGGTCAGCTTCTAGGTTACATTTTAAGGTTGGTGAGATGTTTCAAAAAGATTTATATCAAGCCTCCAAATTTCCCTATCTCTAGAATTCTCGTATGGGGGAGATATTTGGTTAGTTATCAGATTTCCTAGAAGAAAATGTCCAGAACTAGACTCCGGGTTGGAATCAAGGTCAGCATCTTCGTTTCGAGAGTTGTTGGGGCCGGGGTACGGGCCTCGGTGCAGAGTTGAGAAGAAGCTCTTCAAGGGTGGAGGACGCCCGAGCTGCTCGCTGGTGACCAGCCGCTCCCGGGTCTGCACGCCCAGAGGGGCGAGGGCGAGGTGGGCACTGCCAAGGCAAGCAGCTGATCCGCCGCCCCCACGCCTCCTTTCCTGTGTCTCATGACCCACCTCGAATCATTCCAACCGCAAGAACTAAGGAAAAGCGTCACAGCCATGATGAAAGACTCTGTGGCAGGCTTTCTAGAACGTTCTTACCAGTGAGATGTGGGGTGTTGAGTTCCTGCCCCGGCACCAAGAGATGGCGAAGCCCACCAATGGTGACTCTGAGCCCAGGGCGACTCCCTCCTCAGCCCTCCCTCCCACAGTTGAGTAAGTCTGCGGTTTGCCAATTCTTGAGACAGGCAGCTGTGGAGAGAGAGATGGCGTCGGACGGCGTTCCTCGTTAGCACTTTTTAAGAAGAGGCTGAGGTGAAGGTAAAGGTCGAAAGGAATAACTTGCAAGTTCCCGGGTCTTCGGCTTTCTACCTCACTTCTACAACGCTCTTAGAGTGGAAAATTTCAAGCACATGCCAGAGTGGAGAATGTGCCATCACCCTTTCTTCTCCTCCCCCGGATTATTTTGAAGCAAATCCCAGACGTTGTTTAAGAACCTATTTGAAAGCGCCTTTGTTTAAAACTCCTAAGAACTTAAACTCAGCTGCTTAAATTAGGAGCCTCTTTCCAAATGTGAAGGAGAAAAGCAGCTCCCAGAACGCAGCGTGTCCCGGGCGGGGAATTCAAAGACTCAGAGCTGGAATGACGGGGTCTTGGGCCCGCTCGCCATGCCTCCCTCCCCTTCGCAGCCCCAAGGCCGCCTCCACCAGATGGGTCCCGCACCTGGACTTCATCGTAAATGCTAAACCAGTGGTTCTTTTGCACGTTTAACCTGAGTCTAGAAAATTCGGTCTGCCTGTAGAAAGGCTGCGTCTCCTCAGAGGTGTTGTGTGGTCTCGGTGGCATTGAATGACAGCTGACATGGGGCCTCCAGACCCCTGGAGAGCAGAAGGACCCAACACTTGCAGAGATGAAGAAGATCTTCACTTTTTCCTATCTCTCCTCCTAACACAAGCCTTCTGCAGTGAACAGTTAGCCAGCTAATAGGATCGTTTGTAGATGAAAATAGACGAGGTGTGGTGTCATCACCAGATCCCAAAGTTCAATGGAATAAAGAGATCTCCATCTTCTGTCACAAGCCATCACCCAGCCAGATGCTGGGTAAGATCAAGTAGGGGGAGGGAAGCTAGAGTAAGAATCAGGTAGCTCCTGGCAGGTGAACTGCCTGAGTTCAATGTTCTGGAACACCATGAGCTTCAAACAGTGTCTGCCAAGAAACCTCTCTTCATTATTTGTTCTCTCCTTTCCCCCATTAATAATTCAGAGGCCATGGGCATATAAGATTGTAAGCCTATAAGAAAAACTTCTCATGCCTGGCTTGCTTTCTTCCAAAAGCAAGAAGTGTTTACCTGAATTGTGCTGTTCTCCATCACCAGGCAAAAAGCAGAAGTGGGAGAAGCAGGGGAAGGGAGATTCATATCATGCTGCGCTGACCAACATTTAATTTGTCCCATTTTCAGCATTTGAAATGTGGGCTATTTTTCTATGATTTAGATAATGGCACTAACAGTATTTACTAAGAGGCAGAAGCACTTGAAGTGTCCAGTATAGAATTTTTCTGTGTGATAGTTTGGATGCGAGTCCTTAAATATTTATGATTCAGTAATAAAAATGGCACTAATCTGTAAAAGTGGGATATGCCGCCTCATTTTGTGCAATTCCCCCTTTCCTGGTTTGGTTTGGTTTTGGAAGGCGTAAGAGAATGCTCATCACCTACCTTAAAAAGCAAAAGATAAGCTGTAACGAACACTGGATGAGGCAGGTGCAATTAAGGAAAGAGAAAACAGCAAAGAGAATTGGTCATTTTTAAATAGCTCTTCATAGATTCTCTTGAGCCTTTATATTTTACATATATTTATAGTTAAATAATCTATATGCCTGTTTATTATATATTTATCTTTAAAGTTAAATATGCAGACAAGTCCTTGTAAAACTGGAAATTATTACTAATTCATGGCATCCTTATGCTTGGGATATGTTCTGTGCTCTTTTTGAGGCCAAGGCTGTTGACAGGCCCAATGGTGCAACTGCAAATTGTAGCAGATGCCCTTCCTCAAGACACTGCTGTCTTATTAGTAAGTCTTTGATGTCCATGCTGGGAGCACGCCTTCCTGGAGGGGCTCCCTTTGTGCAGTGCACAACCTGTACTACTGTCTGCGGCTGCCCAGGCACAAGGATTGGCTTAAGGGTCTTTGCATTGGCAGTGTATCCTTTTGAACCTCTCTGTCTTTCGTTTTTCAAGGAAATTAAAGCTCATCCTTGAAAACAGAAACACATTTTTTGAAAAGAATAGATGTAACCCGAAACCACTTTGTGCACTTGCTGCCAGCTGAGCGCTTTCCTTCTTAACTCACCAAACCTGTGTCCGTACTTTTTGGTTCTGCAGATCTCACCCTGTGCCACTTTTCTTCCCCTCTGTGACTCCTGTGTTGAGCCATTGCCGTTGAAACAGGACTCTTCCGGGACTGTTGCTGGGAAGAGGGAAGGTTGGCTCTGTGCCTTCCTCTTCGTTTCCCGTGCTCTCTCCCACCTGTGCTGCCACTGGCTAGCAACAGTACTGCTCTTGGTGCAGCTCAGGGTCGTCAGGACTGAGTGTGATGGGTGAGCCCTGGAAGCAGGCCCAGCCCCCTGTGCTCTGTCCTTCCTTTCGCCCGGTATGCAGGCGTGACCTGCCAGAAGGCTTAGGTGGCAGCTTCAGCCCTTTTCTTATCTGCAGGTTCCTCTCAATACTATCGTTACTAGAAATAGACCCAGTATTCAAGGGAGGACCTCTGCTTGGGGGTGAAAAGCCCTCCCGGATGACGTCAGGGGTCAAGGAGCACCCCTGTGTCACTGACGTTACCTCTGATCGGGATGGGGGTCCTTGCGTCCCTACAGAGAGGGGAGGACGGAGTGCTCCTTAGCAGAGCGTGCGGCCCTTGTCTGGAGAAATGGGGCCTCCCAGGCTGGTGTTTCACGGACCTGGAGACACAGGTTCACTTCCTGGGCCCGCACTCGGCCCTGGCGCCGGGTCTGGGGTCCCGCTGCAGCCCTGGACAAGGCCTGGCATTGTCTCTGTCCTGAGCTTTCCTGGCTCCCGGGTGCATGAATTCTGCAGCCACAGCCGCGGGGATTGTTCCTTGAAAGCGCAGTGTTAGGTGGTGCGGACTGGCTGGCCTAAGACAACCCCACAGAAGACTTAGAGGAAAAGAGACGTGGCCTGTATGTGTTTCTTCCTAAGATGCTTTATTGTTCTTCTACCATGTTTTCCGCAGCCTCTTCCTGCCCTAGCTTTTGACCTTCTACAGCTGAAGTTCACGGAGACTGGGGGACCATAATTTAAATACCGTTTCCTGACCTGTGCCTTTACAGCCGCTGCATCTGTGCCGTGCCTTAGTTTACTCTGTTGGTCTGTGTGTTCCAATAAACTTAATTTTCAAAATAGATGAAGGGTCAGCGCGTAGTCTGCCAATTACTGTCTGTGTGTTGAACTGTGCTTTTACTGAGGTAACACTGGTTTCCATTCTATGTAGTTTGGGGTATGGGTTCACCCCTCTTCAGGTCACCACGTCACACCCACTACCCAAGCACACATCATCTTCCATTACAGCCCACTGCGCCCCCTCCCCACTTTACTCATGAACCCCACTTTCCCCTCTGTAGCCTCAATTCTGCAGTCACATTTCTAGGGTTTGGCTTAGTTTTGTCTACCCCTCTCTTGGGTTTCTCTATAGCCCACGCATGAGTGAAGTCGGCGGTACTTGCCTTTCTCCTCTGACTTACTCCCTTAGCGTACTCTTTCAAGACCCCAAACTCTAAAATGTAACTTTACAAAAGTTTCGAATATGACGTTTCCTTCCAGAGGACGTGGGGCAGCATCAGGAAAGGAGCCCAGTCCCACATCATAAGTCCCGCCGTGCAGGGCAGCGGCTCTGAGTCGGTGGTGAATGATGGCCGATTTTTTTCTCTGTTTATAATGTCTGCTTTTCTATAAAAATCGTTTCCTACTCTATGGTCTTTTAATGTTCTCTGGTCACTCAGCAAGGCGTTAAGCGCTTTCTTCGCATCCGGAGAGGTGACCCAGTTAACCTCCCGGCGCCTGTAGAGAACTCGGGACTTTCATGTGTCATAATTTATTTCATCAGTTTCCTGTTGCTGGGAGTTGCTTTTGTTTCTCCAAGCCGTTGCTGATGATGTTGGGGTAAACTGACTCAAAACCCCGTTCACACTTTTCAGGCTTTCGCTGAGAATTGTCTAATTGACCTCCAAAGAGGTTGCATCTGCAGTTCTACCAAAAGCTAATGAGAAAGAAAATATTTCAAAGATCTCTATCATTACATTTTTTTTTCTTTTTTAACCAATTGTGAGGTTGCAGTTGTACCTTACAGTGTCTGGAAAGGTGCTGTTGAAAGTAAAAGTTAATACCTTTTCATTGATTGATTCCTGGTGATGTCAAATATTCTGTTTACAGGCAGGCTTTCTGTTCTTTCGCTATCATTGTTATTCTGTTGGGTGGTTTGTCTGCGTTGGACTTTTTGACTGTTGCTATTGATTTTTTTTATCATGAAAAATTTCCAAACAAAGTAGAAGGAATAAGGGAATAAACCACCATAATATCCCCATCACCCAGGTGAACAAGCATCTGTACGCTCGCTTCACCAGCCCATCCCCCTGCTCTAAAGCAAGGGGAAGCACAACTTTCTCGTTACCACCAGAAGTCAAAGAATCAGTCTGGTCTCCCCAGGTCGTAAGAGGATGGAAGGCCTGGTTCTGCCTCTGCTAGGCCTTCAGGAGCCCCCGAGAGCACAGCCAGCTCCTGTTCGGAGACAGATGCCCGGCTGAAGTTGTCAGCATGGAAAGATTAACTCAAGTCTTACTCATGAGGGTCCCTCTTTCTTTGAAAATGTGTGCACCCCACAAGGTTGGTGACGGGTTCCAGGCCAGGCCACAGGGTCCTCGGAGGTCTTCTCTGTCGTGGCTCTTTAGGCTTGAACAGGGAGCGGTTTGCAGGTCTGAAACACACGGTTCTGCACCGTGAACTCCTCCACGTCCACATCCCCTCACCGGCCACTGGGGTTTCTTCTATTAAAATAAGTAAATTAATAAAATCTTGCAAAAATAGGAGTCCTCGTGTGGGTGGCAGTGAGAAGGGAAGGCTGCTCTCCAGCAGCACCCATGAAACACTCTTGGCTTCTTTTTTTGGTCACGATGGGTCCCTTCTTGATGGGTGAGAATGTGAGAAACCGCACAGACTGCAGCTCAGAGGTGCTGGGCCCTCCCGGCGCAGAGGCCCTGCTGCCTCTCGCTCTAAATGGATTGGAGGGCCAGGCGGGGAGGTTGGGGGATCACAGATAGTCCTAGGGGACACCCAGCGATCACTACCCAGGAGCAAAATGACCTCCCCAGGGTTTTATAAAGAGCTCGAAATTCTACAAAAATCTGGAGAGCTCAGCATTTACTATATTTCAGATACACTCATTTGTAAATATGCTGTAAAACATACAGGTATGTAAATACATAAAAAAGAAATGTTAAATATCTAGCCTATTTGCTCAAATTCTTTTACAGAAATCTGAGACTAAGCATTTAATGTATTTCAAATATGATCACGTACAAATATATCATAAACATAACTGTAAATATATAAAAAAGAGATGCTAAATGTTTACTCTGATTTGCCCAAAATTTTACAAAAACCTCTGGGACTAAGCACTTAATGTATTCCTAATACATTCATTTATAAATGGGTTATGAACACACAGGTATGCGAACATATAAAAAAGGAAAGATTCGGTATCTGATCTGTTATAAATTATTAGCAAATACATTCGTTAATATTTGAGGGAAAACAGGCACTACGTGGAAATGAAGAAAATTGCATTAATCATGAAAATTGAGTTGAAAATGAAACATTATTTGATCTTTTCTAGAAATGGAGTGTGGCAATGATTTTGTTGGTGACAGCGTGGCCCCCAGGGAGGCCCTGATTTTGTTGTTGAATTGTGAAGCATATCATCATTAAAGCTATTCCAGCTTCTTAGAAAGTTTCTTCTGACCTTCAAGTACTTGAGGAAATGTCACAAATGTAGTTTTATAAATATTCCAGATGTTTTTTATTCCTTATCTTCGAATAATCCCACCTTTGTTATAGATGCGTTTGAAAAGCTTGGGGGGCAAGAAGGCAAAGGCCTCTTTTTGTTCTTTGGCACAACTGTGTCATTATTTATTGTTAGCAAGGTCAAGCTTTTATTCAAAGAAAGATTTCCTGTTTGTTCTCATTTCTTCCAGTTTCACTGTATCTATGTGGACATTCCGTGCGGAACTTACCTGTCTCCATTTCAGTCTGTCACATTCTGATCCCAAATATCCAGAAGGTCTTTGAACTAGAGGAAGCTCTGTGCTTGGGATGACTTCGGTCTGGGTCCCACTTCTCCTTGAGGCCTGGGGAGGCCTGGAAAGCTGTTGTTTCAGCTCCTGCTTCCTGCTCATGCCAAGATGTTAATGCAGTATGTCACTCTGGGCCTCAAGGTCTGCTAGATGCAGAGGGCAGTTTTAAGTACCAGTGCAAGGGTTTAGTCAGATACATGGAGTTTCAGTTCGTATCACCTAACGTGATACATACAGATAGAATAGTCCTTCACAACCTGAATTGCTGGCTGTGGCTATGTGGAGACTGGGGGAGGCCCTATTCACCAACTGGGAGGACAGTCATCTGCTGAGGTGGCCCTGGACTGGGGTCAGCTGGACAGCAGCCAGAGATAGAGAGAAGAAAACATGGCTCTCAAAGAGATTTCCTACCTTAGAGTGGACTTCTGCCTCTTCCTTTCTAAATATCTCACTTCTGAAAACATCTGAGTCAGGTGGTGCTTAAAATTTCCTTAGAACAAAACAAAATTCGTTCGGATACATTTTCCCAGCTCTTGGGAAAAATCTGGAAGCCTTGTTATGTTGTATATGCATAGCTGAATGGATAATCAGGTACTTTTACTTGAAAAGGCACCATCTTTTCTTACCCATTAAGGTAAGATTTGTCTGTGTGTGGCTTCAAGTCAGAACTTCTTGCCGGGATGACTGGCCTGAAATTCTTACATTTAATGGAATTTCATATCACCCTGAAATATGTAGATCCTTACAGGTTCTGAACAAAATCTCTTCATAGAACAAAACTCTCCTCTTAAACTTGCTTATTCTTCCTTTTCCACGTGCCTTCCAGGTTACAGCCTAACAGTCATGCCTTTGACAAGACAAAAAGAAAAAGCTGTTACTCTTTTAAAGTTATTGTCACTACTCATCATAAAGCTGCCTTCTTAATTTCCTCTTAAAGCTGTACCCACCTTCATTTGGTTTTGCTTTGCTGTTGCCCTCAAAATGGAAACCCAGCAAGGGTTTGGTCTCCAAGTTCTATTCTGCACCAGCCAGACCCCTGTGCCACACAGATGCCGCAGACGTGAAAGGAGGAGATAGTCGTGCCACAGTCGGCACTTGGCAAAATGTCTCATTCTCCAGAGCAGACATCTTTATGGACCGTTTCGTTACTTGCTGTAAATCTCACAACTCTCATGCTGGCGACCCTCCAGTTCTGACTGTCTGATGCTGGGGCTGGCCGGTCCTGGTGACATCTGTGGCCCTTCCTATTTTAGCTCTTAAGATTTTCTACAGGAGAAAAATGAAAACGCACATCCAGTGTCCACTTCCGCTTTCTCCAGAAAGGAGAGAGGCAGAAAAAGGAAAGAGCGAGTTGGGAAGTCCTGCGTTTACACCAACAGCTTCTAGATGCCGCTTCAGCCAATTGGCTGGATATTTACTGAGATTAGCTCAGTCTTCCGGGTAGCCTGTGGCCTGCAGGGTCAGAGCGCACCTGTGGCAGCTGCAGGTGATCTCACTAAATGAGGGTGTGGTGAGAGCGATGTTCTCCCACTAGCCCTTATTTCGGCTGCTCTAACCAAATTTTTAACTAAAAATATTAACCAGAAAGAAATCTTTGTTCTGGACACTGTTTCCCTCTGGTGCCAGCAGCGCACAGAGCAGGTTCTCGATGATTCTGAGCAGACGGGTCAAGGAGGAGTCCTGAGGCCTCGGTGGCTTTTTTAGGATTTCACTGCTTCATTACATCAGAGGCCACCAGGCACACGTCAGGCGGGGGCGGGGCCAGGAGGCCGGCGGGCTCCTGCCCCGCATCTCCCTCTGGGCTCTCTGGCCTCTGCGCCTGCTACCACTACTGCTGCTTCTGCCTTTCTTTTCTGCTTCTGCTCTCTGCTTCTCCTCTGGGGGGTCCTCATGGCGCCGCCCTTACACGCCCGTGTCTCCGCCCAGGTGCGCCCACTTGCGCGCGCCCACACCCTACTTGGGTGCCATCAGGCCTGCGTGCAGGGCCGCAGGTGTCCATCTCGCCAGTGGTGGGAGAGCGGAAACACCTGACCACTTTTCCATTTACCCAAATCCCCCTTCCACTCCCTTTCCTGGTGGAGGGAGGGTTTTCCACAATGAATGACACAGGCGCAGGCAGCTGAAGTCGGGAGAGCCAGGTGGCCCACAGCCCCTTTATTGGACGCTTGAAAAGGCCGAAGCTGCCAAAGCCTATTCCATGCCCGTCTTGCTGTTCCCTTCGGACAAAGCCCCATTCCCGCACACAGGGCGCACGCCCACCGCCCACCCCCTCCGGCCCCCAAGGGCCTTCTGCCAGTGCTGCGGCCTGGCTGTGTTCTCTTGCTGGACGGGGACACCTCCGCAGTTCTTCGGAGCCCCAACAGCTCCACTCCCCATCCAGGTGTCCGCTGTGATTCAGGCTTCCGCAGAAAAGTCCTTCTGGGCCAGGAAGACCACGCGCCGACCCTCCCCCGCACGCCGGGCGCAGGCCCTGCCGCAGCCCACACAGGTCTCTGCGCTCCTGGGGGTCTGCAGCCGCGTGCTTTGTGAGCCACAGAGTCCCGAGGGCCGGCATGTCACTAGTGCCCCAGCGAAACAGGGGCAAAGGGCCTGCCCCTGTCTCCGCGCAGGAACGCCGCCCGGTCTCAGGTGGTAGGTTACGGAGAGTCCGTAACTTACTGTGCTCGTGTCTGCTGGGGCAGCGCTCGAAGCTCTGCTCTCCGTGCCCTCGCATCCGCCAGCGCTCTTCAGCGTTCTAACAATAAAAGGAGTTGTGCTGTTTGCCATCCGTGAATTTATATCCATGTTGCAGCCTCAGAAAGAAGTGACAAATCTGATTGCATCACTCAGTGATTAAAAGTGACCTGTCATCATCTTTAGAAAAATGAGTCAAATTCCTAACGAGGTTCAAAAGGCCCTGAAAGGTGCTTTTTTTTTTTTTTCATCTTGAGCCTCATCTCATCATCTCCCCATTCCCGACTGGCCCTCTTCCGTTCCCTGTGGTTCTTTAATGGGGCGAGCGCCTGCCTCCTGTGGGCCTTCCCCTTGCCCTCACCCCACACGCACACCTTGTGTTCTCCCCCACCCGCAAGCCATGGCGCAGACTAAGTGGGTAGATGCCGCCGCTTTCTCTGCTTTCAGTGGAGGCCTCTTGTGGCTCTTGGTGTCCCCAGAGGGAACGCACCACCTTTCCGAACACACAGAGTCACGTCTACAGTCAGGTACCACGCGGGCCCTGGCCTGGCCTTGACCCTGTGCTGCTGACCGAACTCGTGTTTCCTGTGTAAGCTGTCCACCCACGCAGGCGTCACGTCACCCTGGACCGTCACCTGTGGGTTTGGAGAGGGGGGAGCTCCAGCCCCTATGAGTGGCCACATCCAAGGTGTCTGGAGTTCCTCCTTGAAAGTTCCTCGCCCATAACTTAAAGGCATCTCTAGACTTTTGCTAACACCTAACTCAGTGTAATGCTACGTAAGTCTTACTGTATGGTTTAGAGAACTTATGACGAGAAAAAGTCTGCTCATGTTCAGTACGAACGCCACCGGGTCAGACCCAACCACACAGGCCAAGTTCCCACCTAGTGTTGGTTAAATACGAGGATGCAGACCCGGTACAAAGGGCCGATGCTGTAGCCGTTTCAGAGCTCATCAGGTGAGAATCCAGAAGTTTTACACTCAGGGCAAGACCAGCATCCTCCAAAGTTTCTACCTCCTTAAAATTCCTTGGTTCTAAAGTGTTTTCTTTAGGGAAGAATCTGGAAATTAGCCGGGAGGTCAATCTGACTTCAAAATCAGGTCAACTTTTATTTCATTGATTTTATACACGAAAAGGACACTTTGGGGCCACCCATGAGGAAACACTGACGAACGGACGCTTTCCTCTGGGCTAGGCAGACATACAGATGGACAACAGCTCGAGTGCGGCGAGCACTCACTTCTTGCCAGTGTCAGCAGAGGAGTGAGTAGGCTGCGCCATCATCGGAGGTGGTTTCATTTGGGAGTAGCAGCCGTGCCTGGAGCAAGACCACGGGTGGTCTGTGATCGGCTCCCCCAGCATCAGGGCAGGGGGAGATTGAAAGGATCAGGCAGGGACGTAGTCTGATAAGGCACGTTTTGGAGCTGGCCAGAAAGTCTACTAGTCCGTTGCCTTCCATCGGACTGGAGGACAAAGCCTGCCGTGTGGCGGTCTGCTGTCAGAACCAGCAGGTGCTCTCCTGAGGTGGTGTCGGTTTCCATAGCCACGGCCAACGCACCCAGTGTTCGCTATGGGGTGTCAACATGGCCGCTTGCAGACAAGATGGCGTCTGCTCGACTTCCCACACCAGGCACGCAAAGCGCATTTCCGGCCGTCACAGCATCTCTTATGGGGTGTGGATGCTGTTAGCCTGGGAGTTTACAGGCAAGACATGGAGGCTGAGAGGTTAAATAATTTCTGCAAGGTCACACGGCCTTTGTGGTGGAGCTGAGACTTGAACTACCGTCTCCAGCACATGCCCCCAGCCATCAGGCTGACGCCTTCTCCTTTAAGGTGCTTGGCATCGCTCGCAAGTTACAAGACCTTTGGTCTAAAACAGCACGTCCTCCCCTCCCCATCACCTACCAGCCTGCAGCCGCTTCATGTTTTAAGCCTTTTAAAATTGTTTTATGTTCAAAATATAAGTAAAAAGCATGCCATGCACAGGCTCACTAGCCTAACGGTCCTGTAAAGCTCATTCATCATCATATGTTTTATTTTTTAAATGTTTGCATGTTTACCTTAGTACTCCCTTCTTAATATTTTATGGCAGTGACCATAGCGTCTGGCAGGATCAGCCTATCAGAGGCGCTGGTGGGAGGTGGGAGGTGGGTCTGGGGCTTGAGGGGGAGCTGGGTCTTTCACCCCCCTGGGTGGCCCCAGCCCCTGAACCCCATTCATCTCCTCCCCCTCCAGCCTCAGAGAGGTTGTGGTCCTCGGCCCCGTGTCCCCGGCAGCGTTTCTGCCGCTGCGAACCTGTGCCTGGTCCCCCGAAGTGCTCCCCGCACACCTCAAGCAGCGTCGCCCCAGTCTGCTTTGGCCGCATGGAAGCTGGTGCTGTGACCGGGTTGAAACCCTCACATCAAAAGCACCCCGAACCTCAGCGTGCGCTGTGGCGCGGGGCGACCCTGGCTGGTGTCGTGTCCCTGGTCCCTGTTCTAGCCGGGTTACGGGGGGTGGGGGCGTGGGGGGCAGAACCTCTCCGCCAGGTGCGTGCTGGCTTTAACCCCTGGGCCAGTTCTGGGGTCCAGTCTCAGCTTCTGAGGGGTCGGGTGACAGTGTCTGGGACGGCCCACCCGCGCCCCGGGGGTCCCGCGCGCTCAGTCGCTCTGCGCGGGTTTGGGAGCGGCGCTCGGGGCACGCTGGAGTCAGGGCACCGCCAGCTGCTTGGCCGGGTTTAGCAACATCTTCGAGATGCTGTTTTCCCGCTTCACCTTAAATAGAAAGCCAAGAGGCAGACGGCACGGACAGCCCTTGTCTGGCGTGATGTTTTCTCTTTCTGTCTTAAGCACAACCTTATGCTCGAAACACCATTTCCAAAAAGGCCTCCAGCGTGTGCGCGAGCGTGTGCGTGCGCACGCGTGTGTACGCGTGCGTGTGTGTGCGCGAGCGTTTGTGTGCGTGCGTGTGTGTGCGTGTGCGCGAGCGTGTGTGTGCGCGCGCGTGTGTGTGCGTGCGTGAGCGTGTGTGTGCGTGCACGTGCGTGCGTGCGTGCGCGTGCGTGCGTGTGAGGATGGGGGCCAGAGACTGGGGTCCTTCGTAACTCACGTACTAACCCTGCTCCTCCCCCGCCCCAGCCCTTTCTTTTCAGAAGACACCTTTAGACAATCACCGTTCACCTCCAACTCAAAAGACCTGCTGGCCGGCGAGTCCGCGCTTCCGGGACGAATCTCGACTCCAGGTATGGGCAGCGCCGGCGTGGGGTCGCGTCCTGCGTGTGTGGGTTCGCCGGCGCTCGGCCTCTGTGTTCGCGCCCAGCGAGGCTTTCTCGCGGAGAAGCTCAAGGGAAGCAGCCACAGGTGTTCATGGAAATGAAGCGCAGACCCAGCAAGGGGGCTCTGGGTCTTCGCGCCCCGGGAGCTGGTCTCGCCCCGCTCGTGTTTCGCGTGTGTCGTTTCCTGCGCTCTGGAACGGTGGTGTCCAAGCGCAGGTGACGGCTGCGCGCTGGCGCTGGCGCGGTCGGGGCTGCGGGCAGGGTCACGCCCCGGGCGCCACAGAGACCCCCTGGGGTTCCCTGGCAGTGTCACAGCTCACTGGGATGATCTTTAGCCTCCGCCCGCCCTCCCTTTACCGTCGCAGGCTCAGAACAGACGTCCTCGTCCACTCCTGCTTTTCCAGCTGTCCAGAATAAAAAGATGTGTTTGCGGGCCCCTTATCAACAGCGTGGCCCCGCTCACCACCGAGCCCCGTTCTGCCCCCCAGCCCCGCCCCAAAGCCGGTCTGCAGCCAGGGCACTTCTTGCTGCCGCTGCCTTCCTTCCCAGCTGTCCAGGGAACCCCAGAAGCTCTCCGTGGCCCCCACACCCCTGCAGTTATCCGGGAGTGTGGTGGGGGCCCAGGGTTCTCGTGTGCAGGGGGGGCTTGTGCAGGGTGGGTGGCCTGGAAGCCCCGCAAGAGTCAGTTCGGTGGCCCCCACCCCCCAGGCCCGCGGCACAGACGCCACGCGGGGGAGCGGGGAGTTCCGTTACCGCTGCAGCGGCTGCACGGAGCCAGGGCGTGGCTGCAAGGGGCCCTCGCGCGGAGCGGGCGTGCGAGCAACTGGGCGCGGAAGGGGTGGACGTGGGTGGGCGGGGGCCGCTGAGACTGGTTGCGGAGCCCGCGGGTCGGCAGTGCCTGGCGTGGGTGTGCTGCACGCGAGGGCCACTCTGCAGAGGGCAGGTCTGGGTGGCTTGCGCCAAAATCAGGAGCTGGCTTTGGAACCCCAGGGCAGGCGGTCAAATTGGCTTCATTCGGCTTCGGTGATTACGTTGGTTGTCGCTGTTATCAGGGCCGCCTGTTAATTTTCATTTGGGCTGGTTGCTGGGCTAGCCGGGCTTTATTTACCCTCGTCTCTGTCTGTCAGTGTCTTGAGTTGAGAAGGTAGGTCTCTGTCTCAGTTGCCCCCACCCACCTCTCCATCAGCCAGGGTCATTGCAATAGCAACACTCAAACCGTGGATTAGCGATCCAAGAACTTTGCGACTCAGAATCGGGGCGCATCTGATGAAACAGCAGCTTCGGGTGTCCTAGGTGGCTGGACGGGGCTTGGGTCAAATAGTCGGGAAAGGCAGTTCTTTGTCATCCGTTAGTCTCGTGATGGCCAGATCCAATTCTTCTCATCTCCAAAGAGCCCCGGCACCTGCGTGGTCTCTCCATTCAAACACCATAAATAACATGCTTCCACAAAAACACATTGCATAATCCTGGTTCTAGGGGTGGAAAGAAATTCTGCTTGGTTGATGTCTTCATTCTCAAGCAGGGGCTATTTGAACTACTGTTTACTTCCCACAGTGTCATCTTGAATAGCCATCTCCCTGGTCCCCACATTATCGCCCTGCTGTTAAGTTGATGGATTGTGACTTTCTAATGTTAAAATAACTGCCTGGGAATTGCCCGTCCGACTGCTGTGACCCACACAGCCAGCACCCCGTGATGTATATACAAAGCCGGCATTGGCGTAATGCTTGGCCTGGCTGTATTTTAAGAAGGGCTTATTGGTCAAGTTATAGCACGACCTCAAAGAGTAATATCAGTTTATGTTTAACTGCGTTTAAAGGGGGTTTTTCTGCGACTTGCTTGTTAGACTTAAAAATTACCAATTCAATAAACTCACACTTAAAAGGATAACTTCTCTTGGGGAGGAGGTCAGCGTAACTGGGACTTTTAAAATACAAATCTACTCTGTTGAAGGATCCTCAATCTCTGTACTTCAAAAAAGGCAGAGGATAAGCAAAACAACCATACTTACATTTTACTAAATAAACAACTTGAAAAGGGCTTTAAAAAAAATAACAACAAGCAAGGTGAAAATACTTTGGAAAGGGACTTAGAATTAGGAAAGCTAAAGTGAGAAGAAAACCTTGTGATTATGAAATTCTATAATCCAAAGGCAAGGTTGGTTAAGAAGACCTCAGTAATTTGGACTGATCGGGGATACCAGTGGCTATTAACACAAGATTTCGGTGTGGAGAGTTTTCTAGAAAATATTTCTTTTCTGCCTATAGCTTCCTTACCCACAACTCTGAAATCCAAAAATCTCTACCAACCAAACATTTTTTGAAGCAATCACCGGTGACACTAGCTAACGGTACTTACAGTCTGATCCTTCGAGGGCGAAGGTCACGCCTCTCGTTGCAGAATGTCTGTGTGCTGACCATGATGGGCCCCTGGGCCATTTCGTAGGCTGTATCGTAGTAGACTATTGTCCCCAAATCAGGAAAAATGTGGATTCCAAAATGCATCTGCCCAAGAGCCTCAGCAAGCTACGTTTCCTCCAGTTCTCCTCTAAAGTGAAGAGCTGAGAGCGAGGACTTAGAAGGGACAGTGGAGGACCTTAAGGTTTTGTGTATGAGTCACGGATTCTTCTAGAATGAATTGGAAGACCCAGTAAGTGGTCGGCAGACTGCCGAATCGCTGGCAAAGATGGGGCGAGGCAGAGGAGCCCAAAGCAGCCGCTCCTGCTCTGGGATCATCGTTGTTCAGAGGCTGAGCCCTGGGAGAAGGAGGGAAGAGGAGAGGCAGACAAAGAGCTCAAGTTTGGGAGACTGAGAAGCTTTTCTATAAACAGGTTGAATTAGGGAATGATTCAGACATGAGGAAGCCAGGAAGGAGACAGCCGGCTTCAGTGACTAGGCAGAAAACAATTTGTTGTTAGTATATAAATAAAAGCCTGGCAGTACTTAAAAATCTTCTCTCGGGTAGTTTAAGCGTTTCCATTAAAATATTTCTCCTCTGTATTTACTTAGCAAACCTTTTCTCTCCATAGATAATGCAAAACGAAATGTCAGCCCAGAGAATCATCTCAGATCCCCGATGAGTAGAGACCATACGTAATGAGGTTTGCTGAGCCTTTCCAGTCTAGGAAAGTCCTGGAGAATGCTGGAATCCATGGCCTTAACTCAGCAGTGTACACTGATAGGTGCTTAGTGCCTTCCAGCAGCCGCAGGGCAGGGTTCTCTCCCAGAGGCCTTGGGGCAGTGAAGCCCAGCAGGCCCAGGGCTCTGTCCCGGGCTGTGCCTGTGTGCGACCAGCAGAGAACGGGGCAGCAGTGTGGGGACAGCAAAGTGGGGGCCGTGGGGAGAGGGGTGGGCTGAGAAGCACACGAGAACTGCACAGTTAGCTAGACATTTGCCTTGAGCAGATGGGAGCTGAGACAGCTGCCACCATCCCAGAGAAACAGAATAAACCCAGAACCTCCCGGTGCCACGCATTCTAGACTGACTTTCCTGAGACCCGAACGATCCTCCCGAGCCAAGCCCTGACATTTTTACTTGCTGGGAGTGTCTGAAGCCAAGGGAACACCACGAGTCCTTACTCCACGATGAGTTAAATGCTGCTATCACCTTCTGCTGGAGGGACGTGGAGACAGAACCTCCCGAAAGCAGTGCAGAGATGACCGAGCGTATCGCTAGTGGTGGTTTTATAAAATAGAGGAGCTCTGGATTAAAGGGGAACTGGAAATTGCAGACCATGTGTAATTGAATGCGCTTGGTCTAATTTATGGTTGTCTCACTGTGTAGTAGACGTGAGAAGAGAGTCTGAGATCAGGCGTGTTTCCGGCACGTGAAGTTGGACCGTTACCACACACCTGGGCTGTTCAGGTTTCCCGTCGTTCTTCCCTAAGCAAGGCTGTTCGGGGTAGTTATGTCTTAGCGCTACTTTTGAACGATGTGGGGCTTCCGTTCTGTTTTATTATGATTTCCAAGTCACTGCGTTTGCTCTGTAGGAAGGCAGGAAAACAAAAACAGAACCGGAGCGGTGTGAAGGAGAATGTGGGTCTCCATGGAATTCTTTCACAGAGTTTGGAGTCACTAATGCTTCTGTCTGTGACTTCAGATGCAGCCTGGAGCTAGACAATACAAAACAGATCAGCAATTATGTCTGCAAATCCCCGGCCCCGTTTCTGCTAACTTCCCTTTAGAAAGGCTTTTTGCTGTTGCTGTTGCTTACGGTGCGCTGACAAGTAGACATCACGGGGGAGATTTGCTTCCTTTCAGACTTGATGTGCTAATCAGGACTCCATGTTGAATCAGGCGAGTTTGGAACTGTCTGCCTGGCCCCCGGGCCCAGTCTTGATCCACGTCCCTCTGCGCTGCCCATCCCTGAGACAGGTGGACCGTGCCACACACTCTTCTGGCACCTAAGCGACGCCACGCCGCCAGCTCAGCCTGCCACGCCTCTGGCCACGCCGTAGTGACAGTGAGCTTAAAAGTGAGCTTAACAGACGCATCGTGTGTGTGTGAGAGAGAGAGAGAGACTTTCCTTTCTATTAAGACTTCCCAAGTCGAAGGGGACGGAGAGACAGACAGAGCGATCTTGGACTACAGCAAAGTGTTTGCTTCGGGCCTAGCTTCCAACACAGCAGATTCTTTTTTAAAGTCCAACGAAGTCACAGATGAACAACGGGATGTCAGGTGTTACCGGTGTCTGTCGTGCCGCCGCCTAGGCTGCTCTTTGATGAAATAAACGCATTCTGCACGACAGGTTACCAAGGCCTGCTGAACTGCCGGCACACGGCCTGTGCCACCTTCTCTAGTTCTGGAAACAGCTCACGGAGGCAAAGGGCTTCCGCTCCCTTTACAGGTGATCCAGTGGAGGGAGAGGGAGTTTTCAGACCTTTTCTCCGGCTTGCTCGAGATACAGTTGCCATCGCTCGGACTAGCTTAAGGGCTACCACAATGATTCGACATATGTGGTCAGCGAAGTGATCACGTTGAGCGCGGTTAAGAGCCACCACCACCCAGAGCCACTCGTTATCCTCTCGTGCTGAGAGCTTGAAGACCTGCTGCTGGTGGTCTTTAGTAGACCCCGGTGTGAGTGCGCGGCAGCTGTGCCTCGCCCCCTTCACCCGAGCCGGCCCTCGCACAGACCGTGTGTTCCAGGCCAAACCGCTGGCCCGTGGGTGCAGGACTTCAAACCCCGTGCGCTTCTGTCTCCTCCTGCCCTGGCGGCCCCCATCACCAGCCGTGCTCAGAAGGGCACCTCTCCCCTACTTGCCCACACGCTCCCAGCAGTCGACATTTGAGTGATGACTGAGGGTTTGGCTGTTTTCATTAGGAATAAAAGGTCGTCCTTTAGACAAGGTACTAAGTCATTTGAAAGATACAAATGTCCTGTTTCTTCATACAGTTCTAACTATGCCTTCTCTCCTTCCTCCCTTTGCTACTTTGCTATCGGGCATTCGAGTTGCTTGGAATGTTTCCTTCCACCAAATGAATGAACACTTCATTTTTTAAAATTCAGTCATTTTTTTAAAAAAATATTTTTATTTATTTATGCACATAAGAGCTGGGGTACAGGCCAGAGGCGTGGGGAGGGGGGGTGAGAGGACTCACCAGAGACAGAGTGGGGAGCAGAACAGGCAGATCTACTGGAACACACTGCTGAGGGGAGCAGGGGGCGAGGCAGGAGAGGTCTGCTGCGCCATGTGGGTCCCCTCCCTGGCCGGGGATCAAATCCGCACTGCAGTGGCTGCAGAAGCTCCACAGTAATGCACTCAACCCCTTGTGCCACCAGGGAGGCCCTGAATTCAGTCGTCTTTAATAGATGGTCTGGGCCGTAGAAGTCTAGAAGTCGTGGGTGGAACCGTACTGGTTAAATCAAGTGTGGAGCTGGTGGTGATACAGGAACGCGCCAGGTTGGGGCGGGGGACCCAGGCCCCCTCCCCAGCAGAGCGAGACTGGGCTTCCCGCAGGCTTCCCCACACGCCCACGTCTCCAAGAGCTTTATCCTCTGTCAGGGCGCTGAGACTTCAGCCCGGGAATCTTTGTTTTCTTCACAGTGCCAAAACTGTTTGGGGGTTCAGGGCACACAGAGTGCAGCCTGGGGCTTGACCCCTGACACCCCCCCAAATCCAAGAGTGGTAGAAGGGACAGTCACACTGTGAGTCATCTGAAGCAACCGTATTGGGGGTGTGGGAGGGGCAGGGGCCGCTCCATCATCTGGGTGGTGCGTCTGGCGCGAAGGTTCGCAGACTCTGGGCATGACGGCATCTCTGCACTCGTGCCGTCCAGTCAGTCATCAGCCCCGTGTGACAGCAGGTGGCTCTAGACGCCAGGTGCCCCCGCCCCGCCCCCGCAGCAGGCAGGGACTGTGGGGTGGGGCAGGCTCCTGCGGGCACACGGCCTTGGCAGCCTGGAGATTAGGGCTGCGTGGCTGTTTCTCTGACCCTGTGGGGCTTCCCGTGTGGGAAATTCGGCATCTCTGTGCGGATTCCTGGAGGACGCGCAGCAGACGCGCCACGGGCGCCGGCTGCGTACTGCAGGGAGGAGGTGTCGCTGTGGCAGTTTTCCTGACCGGAGGGTGTCCCCGGAGGCCGACCTCGCGCAGCCTGGTTCAGAGCTCTGGGTCACGCGGGAGCACCGTCGACCCCTCTGAGGACGCCCTGTGGAGAAGGGGCGCCCTCCACCATCGCTCGGTGGCCACCGCAGCCCGCAGCACCAGCCGACGCCAGGCCCCAAGCCGCGAACTGAACCGCGTGCGTCTTACAAGCCGCGTTCCCGCACGAGCAAGTGTCCTTCACAAACAGTGAACGGAAGACACTCTCGCGTCTCCACCCCCATGTGGGGCTCAGGCTCTGAAATTCGGGTGCACTCTTTTTAAGGGTGCTGCTGTCTCCAAAGGAGCCATTTCAAGCCCCATATGAGGTCTTTGGGCTCAGGCACAGGTGACCCCCGGCCACTGTCTCTGTACCCCTGGGAGACCTCAGGCCGCCTTCAGAACGACTGGACAGTGAGAGGCCAGATCCTCGAGGATGCGCGGTGGGTGGTGGTGAGCGTCGGCAGGAGAGTCGCTAGGTGGTGACCCTGGCTTCGGCGCGGGACCGGCTAGTTCCATCTGCAGGGCCTTTTCTGTATATACCATATGTTCTTCATTCCTTCGCTATCAAAAACACATACTCTCATTTCATGCAATTTCTTCTTTGTGCTTATTCCTCTTCAGGGCAGCACTGCCCTCGGTAACCAGCGTGGAAAAAAAAGAAAAGCCATTCCACTCGCAGCCTGGACATCTATTCTCATTCAGACTACCTCGTTCTGTATTCCCATATGTCTGCAAGTGGGCGCCTATCTGTGCTAAGAAAGACACCCCCACATCACACTCAGCCCTTCCTTGACGGAGCTATTTAGCTAAGGTTCATGTTTTGCCTGTTTGCGCCGGTTCCCTTAGCAAGGCACTGGGTGTTTCTATCCGCAGTCTATCACCAGAAGAGAAAGACGCGGCCTGGAAGCGCACAGAGAGGGCCCGCTTTCGAAGGAGCGGTGTCGTTCCCAAAGGGGCAACTTAATCCCCCCGTTGAGGACAACGCCCTGTCACCGCACCATCCAGGGGGGTTCACCTCACCCAAGGTCCCTAAACCCTTGAAATTCAGCAGGCCCCAAACTCCGTCTCACCCTCTGCCTCCCGCCATCCCGCAGCTCCCCACCCAACTTAACTGACTAATTAAAACCCTCCTCTCTGCCCCGGTTTATTCCCGAAGGGGATCGCATCCTTCTCCTCCTCACCCACCTGGCACAAGCCAGAAGCCTGGACACCGTCTGTTGGGGTCCCCCGAAGCACATGCAGACACTGGTTTGATTGCGGTGGTGTTGTTCTGGGAGGTGAGAGCAGGAGGCGCCAGGAGAGGGGAGGGAGGCCAGCCAGGGGGAGGAAGGGCCGGTGAAGGAAGGACGCAGACAGGCCACCTGCCCGGGAGGGAGGCCGGGAGCTGGCGCCAGGACACGCCCCGCACATCTGCCCGGCATGGGAGGCAGGTCTCTGTGCGCTCAGTCCTGTGCGCTGCTCCCAGAGTCCCTCCCGCCGCCCGTGCAGGTGGGTGTGGCGCACTCCAGGGACCAGAGAGAGCCCTTGGGTGCCGGCCTGGGAAGGCAGGCCCAGAGTAGTGAAGGCCAGGGGCTCTCTGGAGAGGGAGGGGCAGGACGCAGCGCTCGCCGCATCGTCTGTCACTGCCACCTCTTCTTCAGCCCCCACTTCTCTCTCTAGTTACCATGGCGTCCTGCGTCGATTCTCCCTCTAGGTCTCTCGTAAATGCGTTCTTTTCTCTCAGTGCCAACTGCCAACAACTCGACTCAGGTCTCCATCGCTCGTCCTCTCGGTGTGACCTCTGGGCGGTCCTCCTCTCGCCAGCGTCACCCCCGCCATGCCCATCTCTCCATCCGGCAGCCGGACGGATCTCTGGAAGAGACAGATGTGGCCCTGGTGGCTTCCTGTTCCCTCAGATAAAGTCTAAGCCAGTGCGCACCGCTCCCCATTGCCTCTCCTTGCACTCGACGGTCTCTTCTTCCTCCGGAAGTCATCCCTGCCACTCCCAGGCTGATTAGATGCCGGCCTCTGCTGTCCTGGGACATTGAACATTTCTTTTACTCATCAGTCCTCTTGCTCTAAGATCCCGGAAGACAGTCACCCCCGCAGCCAGCACCTGGTGTCGTTATGACACATCTGGGATGAAAGTATATGGTTGAACAACTCCTTTGGGAAAATTAGTGTTCAGTGTTTTCAAGAGCGTGCTGATGGGACTCTGGTGATAACATGTTTACTGTGGACAACAGGTTACAAAAGGAAGCTCTTTATAAGTGCACGGCTGCGGTCGGGCCTTCCCACGTGCCGTGGTCTCCGTCTGCATGAGCGGCACACCCCCATGACACACTCCGTTACAATTAAGTGGTTTGGCTTGACAGGAAGAAGATTGCGGCACTGTTGTATTCCCTTTTTACACCTTCAAGACAGATCTAATGGAAAACCACCAAAGAAACTCTTAATTTCAGAGGGCAGAGCAGGGAAGAGAGAAGTCCAAGAAGACTTGGTGGCTTAATGTGAAAGTCCAATACTTGAATTAATGTGAAAACCCAATTTTGATTTTCACCAGGAATAACCAACTTCTAAGACAGAAAATACCCTCTGTCATTAGTCTCATGTTAAAAAAGCTTAGAATTATTTAATAGACATTTTTTTCCATTCATAAGCCAACCACTTCATCAAACGAACTTCTCTTGTAATGGCAACTATTTTTATTGAAGACCAGCATTACATTTTGGTCCAAATAGGGCAAATGTTCACATCGGCCTCTCCATCTATACAAGTGGCAACCTCTGTGGGAGGCAGATTTGGATTCAGGCCTTCTTCTCTCTGAAATTTGGGCAAACCATTCCTTTCACATCATTAAAAAGTTAGGCCTGGCTTTTCCTCTTGCTGAGACCCATCTCTTGGGTCTGACAATTCCTCAAGTGTTTCCCACAGGACGGAGAAATGGTCTTCTCCAGCCGTCAGGCCACCTGCTCCCTCACCTCACGCCCTTCTCATCTTTACGAGAAATAAGAGCGATGGGCTCGCTGGGGTTGGGAACAGCCCCCTAGACAATCCACTGTCTTTTCAGCCACGTAGCCCCACACATGCCTTTGCATTCTGCCTCAGCTCAAGCTTTCCTTCCCTTTTTCCACTCTGAGCCGGTATTGAGCTTGAGGCAGAACTTGTCACTAAATACCAAACACCTAAGGGAGGAAATAAACCCCTTAATTCACAGAAAAACACAACATCCCTGGTTACTTTTGTAAGTTTTGACTGACATCCCCATTTTAGCAATTTAACCAACAAACTGGCGCGAGCCAGCCACACGAAGGTGTACGGGCAGCATGTGAGGACATGGACAAGGAAGCGCTTTGCTGCGTAAAGATCTGAAAACAGATGAAATGTCTCTGGATAGAGAACTGGTCAAATGAACCACAGGACGTTCGATAGAAAACTCCACAGCCATTCCAAAAGAATAAAGGAGGTCTGCAGAAATTGATTTGAAAAGATGTGCAAGACCTAGTGTTAGATCTAAAAATGAAAAACAAAAACAAAAACCTGGATGCGGAGCGCACGTATGACATGACCCCATTTATGCTTAACCAGAGAGGCGGCGCGTGTGGTGTGGCCCGAGGCTCGCTTGGGTGGCAATAGCTCGAAGGTCCGCTACTAGCGGGGGTTACGGAGTGAGGACTGGGGTTGGGAGCAGTGCCGTTGTCTTTTTCAGCTATATCCTTTGTTCTGTTGTTCTTATGCATTCCTCTGCATTGTTCTTACATTTTTTAAAGTTAAAGCCAAGCGGGAGACCTGTATGTTCAAATCACTTTTTAAATAGTTATTTGTATAGATGGTGACTTGGCGCCTTAGTGAATAATCTGTAAATTAAGTGACGGAAAGGCATCGGTGAAGAGGGATTCTGAGCCATCTTCCTTCAGGGAGCTCCTCTCGAAGCCAGAGTTAAATGAGTTTTTCATACAGTTCAGGTCACGAGAATATAAAGCAGATTGCAAAGCCACACGAGTGGTGCGATTCCATGGTTTGTAAAAATATGTCCTGCAGGGAAAAACATCAAGAAAGGTAGAAATGTTAACAATTAAGTCAGTTTAGTTAGCATTTCAAATGACTTTTATTTCAATTTTATGCATATCCTGTTTTTACAATAAGTACGTCTTACTTTGGTTGTTAGAAAATATCTGCAACCTCCATTCATTTTGAACAAAGGAGAAACCGTCTTGCACGTTCTGGTGCTAAATCCTTGACACCACATCTCCGTGGAGGTTCCAGTCACGAGCCTGGAACTTAGAGTTAACTTCAGCAGAAGTACGTGTGATCCCCGGAAATAAATGGTAGCCCTAGAAGCAGCAGGAGGGAATGGAGGTATTTGCAGCTGGGAGGGTCGAAAATATTGGAAAAAACACTTGGAAGGGGGCTGTGGAGAGGAGTCACCTTCGCCATCCATGTGCACAGGCTGTAGGGTCCAGGGTACAGCCTTCGAGCCAAGACCGGCCGTGTGGCAGCCACGCCTTCAGATTCTCCTTCCTCAGACATGCACCCCTGGGCACTGCTGAGCATCTGGACTTCCCGGTCCAAGCGCTCATCATCTGTGGAGTCTCTTCCCTTCCTTACTTAGCCAGGTTTGAGTCTCTGCGTCGGCTGCTTCTCTTTTACCGTGAATGGAATTAGGCTCAGGGACATTTCTCTGAACCCATGAGCCGCGGGTCCTAGGACAGGCAGTGGAAGCTTATGGGGAAATCAGGTGGATTATAGGAACGGGGAAGACCTGGAAAACAAAATGAGAAAGAGATGAAGCCCGAAGTCTGGCTGTGCTGGGTTTTGCTGGGGTTTAGAGGCAGGAATGAGCTGGTTACGTGAATTTCAGGTAACTGTTTTGTCTTAAAGGCAAGATGATTCATACTTTTTATTTCTCATTAATTTTGTATCACTCTATAGTCATCTGCCAAAAGAAAAAGCAGGGGAAATTTTTACCAAGGGGAAAAAAAATGTGTACTCTTGCAAATGGTTTTCACATGCAGGCATGCTTTGGGTATGTGAAAGTTATTTTTGACACTATTTTTGGCCAAATTGTTTTTCATTTTTATGAAAAATGTTAATTTTTAAGGCACTGTGGTCTATCTCCCAACTGTTACTTTTATCACTAGAAAATGTGGTATTTTAAAAATACCATCACTGGTGTCATACTAAGACTTGCCTTGGATTTCATGCCTTTCATAGTAATTAATGTTTTTTTAAAGCATTTGGACATGAAAAAGAAATAAAATGAAAGTTCACCAAAATGTTCAGAGCAGTAGTCTTGGGGTGATGATGGGAATGATGATTACGGGTTTATCACGCTTTCCCCACCTGTCTATGTTCATTGAGTCTTCTATAATTCACATTTTTTTACAGAGAAAAAAATGTATTAGAAAGAGTTAGGTGTTTAAGAGCAAAGATTCACTATTCTCTGTTCTTTGTTCTCGGATGCTTTATAGTAATTACCGTGCCCACACGCAAGATGAACCTTCGTGGCTCCCAACATCTGGTGTCACAACGAACAAGTATTAGCAGAGTCGTCCAAAAAATTTAAGATCGCGATCATTTAAATACATATTTCAGTTTGGTACTTGGTCAGCTGGCTTGAGCAATGATTGAAGTTTGAGAATGGTTACTTATTTTTAACCTTCCAGGGGAGATTACTGCATTATCTTGGGAGAGCAGCTGTTGGAGAACAGCAACCGCCTCAGTGAACTCGGTCAGGAGCAGTACGTTTCGGGACCGTTGGTTACACCGCTGCCCGGTGCCGGGCAGCTCAGAAATAGTGTCCACCTTGGTAGAAATCATGAAATACTGGCTGCTGTTGGAGGGTACTTTCAGTAGTGATATCAAGAAGTAACATGGGCATTTGCATTTCGGTTGCGTCTGTTTTGTTTCCTAACAGAAGAGGGTAGTTCGGAAAGAGCCACCTCAGTGCCTGCAGGCACGTTCCAGGGATGTTCCCGTAGGTTGTTTTCAGCCTTCTCCAGCAACAGGGGACACTGAGATGCTACCAAGTGAGGACTTAATATAAAAGGCTCGTTAAATCTTTGATGAGCAATGCGAGATGCTTTTGTCTGTGCTGCTGGGGTGAAAAGAAAGCTCGTTCATTCATTCAACAAATACTTACTGAGTGGCTGTCGTATGCCTGGGGGGTTGCAGGCCCTGGAGTAACGTGCACAAAGCAAAGCCCCTGTCCTTGTGGGCTTTATACCTTGGGGAGAGAGGGAGACAGAAACAGGAAATTTTACAGCGTGCATAAGACACAGACACACTCATATGGACATATGGTAGCATCATAAATGTATGTAACATGTTTGCATAACATAGTTATATATATAATATACCAAACAGCAGCATAAATAGAAACGAAGCAAAGGAAGGAGAAGGGGTTAGACGGGCCCATCTAAAGGTGGAGAAAATCCTCCCTAGAAAGTGCAATTCTAGCAGACACCTGCAGCTAGCAGGGAGCAAGTCGTCAGTGGGGAAGAATGTTCTGGGGCAGGGGGTGGTCGCTCTAAACCGCAAAGTGAGGTTGAGCTTGAGGTTCACTTGGGGAAGAGAAGGCGGGAAGGATGAGGCTACGGATGAGGAGGGAGAAGCGCCTAGAGCCACTGCAAGCGTTTTTTGAGCAGAGAAATGACAGGATCTCACTTCCATTTAAAAAAGTTAATCTGACTCTTTCTTGTTTAATCTTTAAAGCCCTAAGAAAGTCCCCTGGAAAGCTTAATGGAAACAGAGAGGCCCTGCATAAAGATAAGAAAGCAGAGAGAGTTAATTTAATTTGCTGGGTATTATTTTTATAGTGGATGGAATCTATGCATATCCCTTGAATGATTAAATATTGTTACCGAGGGTTGTCCAATATTTATCTTATTTAATTTTTCTTACTATTAACTTACACAAGGGGATTAGATTTTTATTTCATTATGTCACATTGATATTTGGGGGGCTAGTTCTGAATCAATTAAAAATGGCTATCTAGATATTTAACTGCATCTTACTGGAAAAAAAGTCTACAAAATCACAATGACCAAAAAAGGCTTGGAAAGTTACAGAACTTAAAATTGGAATTTTTTTTAAAAGACAGGGCGAATCCATTATTTAGAATGTGCTGTAGGAAAGAGAATGCCTTCATGACAAAGGTAAATTTAGCTTCACACAATAATTGCTCCCGCATTCTTTATCAAGACTGTGTTGGAAGTAGAAATTCAGCAGCGGAACTGCGACTTTCTCTAGCAGACGCTTCCAAAGCTTGCCTGGAGGCTATTGTATCTGTGTGTGCTTTGCCAGTACTGCCGCTGAAGAGGTGCTTCGCAATCCTAAAATCACTAATGAAGGCATTTTACAAATGTGTCACCAAATTATAGTGTAATAGAATGACCTCCATTTTCACAGCAGAATTCCTAAAATGCTTCGTGGACAGCCCCGGCAGCTCATGTTTGCTAGTGCATAATAGGAACCTTCTGGAGTGGGGGACTTGGCCCATTATGGAAATCATACTCCTCTGCCTTCCCTGCACGCAGTCGCCACCGAAGACCAGACATCCCAAACCCACCGGCTGGGAAGGTCCCATCACCTGTGGGACCCGGCTCAGGTGCGGGCCTCTGCTGAGGACACCGCTTCCACCTCTCCACAGGCCTCCTCGGGTATCGAAATCACTTCTTAAAACTCTTGACTTACACGTGATATCTGAGGAAACGTAGATTCTTCCCAGATTTTTCAAGGCTTGTAGGATGTAAATATATCGTTCCGCTCAGTGTCTGTTTTAAGCGTTTTTCAGCCACCAGAATGGAGCAGGTGAGTCTCCACTGGACCTGCTACTCCTGTTCCTTCCGCCCAGCCACACAGGGGCGGTTCGCGAGACGGGGGGTGAGGTAGTATGTTGCTGTGATAAAATAAGGGGTCCCCTCCTTGCTGGTGGGCTGTGGGGCTGACCCTTGGACCCTGGGCTGGAGCGAGAATGACAGTTTCTTCCGGGATGGCGCAAGTCTCAAAATTCACTGGGGTACGGGGAGAGGAGAAACCTTGGCACGCGGTTATTTCCATCCATTTGCACTACCGTGTGTGTGTGCGTGCGCGTGTGTGCGTGTGTGTGTGTGTGTTCATTACCTTGGCCTTGTGACAGCAAACAGGTCAGAGTCCCTAAAAGGGCTTTGCTATTTTAAAACAGAAATTTCCACTTAAGAGATTTTCTAATTTAAAAAAGAGAATTATCAGCTAACTGTCCCCTGGCGGCGCTCGCCCTCACCAGGGGCACACAAGCACATATTAGCACTCGTTATAACAAAAAAGAGTGAATTTAAGGAAAACTGTGTCCACTCTAAGAAGCTGGATTTTTTGTATGCATAAATCACCCGTCCAGAATGTTCCCGTGTGCTTTTAGCACATCGAATGCACTTAAGTCATTTTCATTGTATTGGGGAAAGGGATAAACCTGTAGTTAGACTGTGGGGAAATCATGACCAGCTAAAGCTAAATGAGCTTGCTGCCGTATTACACTCGCGGTCTTGGGGAGTCAGGCACACTGACTCATAGGGGACCCTTTGATCGGCTGGAAACCCTTCTCTCTGCTTTGAATGAAGGCAGAGAAAATGTCTCCCAGGTCAGCTCGTGTGGTTGACGACGACATTAACTCCTCTCCGGCTACACGTGGCACTTCCCGAGCCCTTTGCGCTCAGCTGGAGCCCAACACGACTGCCTTTATTTGTGCCATTGAAGAACGGGGGTGATTCTGATACTGTTTGCCAGCAAAGAAGTGACTTTCGCACCCTCTTGGATGGGGTGACCAGCTTGAGCTCATTTTTCTCAAATCGCTGGGTTTGGTAGGATGAAAGAGGTTTCTAAAAGAAAAACTTTAAAATCCGCAGTAGGAAGAGATAGTTATTGTTGTTTATGAATTGGTTTCAGTAGACGTGGACTCTTAAGCTTATTTATGATAGGTGGAATGTAGCCCTGAGTGGGTGGTCTTAAACTTTCCGGACAAAAATACAGAGTACATGCCACACGTTCATATGTGCTTGTTCCGTGATGAGGTGGCGTGAACAGGCTGGGATGGCTAGGTGGGGAGGGACAGGTCGGTTGGTGAAGATAACTCAACGCGTCAATCTCCACAGCTGCCCGGTGTCTGGCATTTTGTGATCAATCCCAGTTCACTGAACCTTTCCTGTTATGCTGGGTAGCGCGTGATCTGCCAGTGGGTCCCCAGCAGAAATCTGAAGCCGGTGGGCGACGGGTACAGATACCTGGAGCCGTTCCCACTGTGACTTTCACCCCAGCCGTCCCCAGAACGACCGCTTTGTGCCGGCTGCTCTGGGTTGACTCAGCAGACGCGGGTCCAGGCGTCCGTCCTCCCAGAGGACGGGCCTGAAGCAGCCTGCGGGGCTGTGCCCACCGTCCAAGCCTTTCCCGGGGTGGGGGCGGGGGGCTGGCCAAGTCTAGCTTTGAATCCCAGCAGGAAAGAGAAAGATGCTTCCCGTTTGAATGAAAAACATTGAAAAACAAATTTCCGATTTGCTCTTCAGAAACTATAATGACAAAGTGATCTTCAGTGGGTAAAGAAACAGAAGAAACTTCCTGAATTCGGCCTTGTGCATTCGATGACCTCTTAGGGTCCGAGTCTCTGCTTTTGTACCTTCTTGGTGTGCTCACAGTGCCCACTGCTATTCTTAGTGTGTTAGGTAAGAGATAAATGACCTCTCTCCGCAGTATATTGCTTTTAATTTCCATTTTTTTAAAATAATCTCTTCCTATGAACAGCAAATCCTGCTGCCCCGCCCCGCCCCTTCCAGCCCCCACCCCATCCATGGTAAAATGCTCAAATTGCAACAGTGCACTGGCTTGGCTGCTAGAAACACAGCGATCAGCTGAGCTTTTAAAAGCACATATAGTGAAAGTGAAAAGCAGACATGTCTTGAATTCCACCCACTCCGGAAATCAGCAGAGAGAGAATTCTCTCAATTAAAACAGAATGTAATTTCCATCCCACCCTTGGGGCATTACTTCTGCTCTGTTGATAAAAATGAACATCAAATTGATTGGCTTCCCACGCCCTGACAATCATTAATTATGCCCAAGGTGCTGGGACCTTCCCCACGAGCGCAGCATCTGAAAGCAAAGCCAGGTGACAGCTTTTCCTCACCCCCCCCCCACCCCGGGAGCCCATCTCAGGGCAGGTGACTGATGTGCCTTTATAGTACACCTCTTCCCCACTCTTCCTAACAGGAAAGACACTTGAGAGGATTATTTGCTTTGAATGAGTTGATGCCATGGAATGAAGAAAGAAAATCTCCATTCAGCAAAATAGATTCAATGTTAAGTATTATGGGGCTATCAAGAGAGAAGAACGTGACTTGGGGGGGAGGGAAGCCCAGAAAGCTTACTTCTTTGAAAACACCTGCAAATAATCCTCACCTATTGCACATGTATAATATTCAAATGTCTGAAAATATGGCGCTGGCAACATATGAAGGGTAAAGGAACTGGCAATTTAATAAGGCAGTGCTCTCGATGCGGAAAGGGTCAGATTTTTCTACTATCATTAGAGTTTCTATAAAAGAATCCTATTCATACATGGAGGATTTTTTTTAACTTCACACAGGCAATTATTTCCATCTTAACCTTGGATAGAAGAAGTTGGACTCCTAGCTAAATATGCTCGGAATTATGCCTATGACTTTTTTACTACCCTGTGAATTTTCTTATTGAAAGTTCAGTGAACTTCTTAATTTAAAAAATAAGAATCAGCTCATGCTCCCTGCCCCTGGTAATCACGAGGGCACCACTGTCATCGAAAGTATATTAAGGACCTACCTGTCTGAATCCCTGCTAGAATTTAAATAGTCATACTCTGCTTTCTTCACACCCACAACCTAGGATCCAGGAGCTGGTTCTCCGGGGGGGGGGGGTCCCCCTCCTGGGACATTTAACAGTGGTGATATTTTTTTAATTGTCAAGACTTGGGGGCTGATGCTGGTGGCATCTGGGGGGTAGTATCCAGGACTGATACACAGCACCCTACAGTGTATATGACAGGCACTGGGGCCAAGGATTATCTGGTCCAGATGTCAGTGACCCTAAGTTTGAGAAATGCCAGCTTGGGTATTTGCAGATATACAGAAAGGGCATACTGGAAACCGGAACTGATGGGCTCATATACACGCTAAAGATGGCGTCACCGTATCCAGACATCTGCGTGCAAATGGTTCAAGTGTCTGTGCTACAGTTTGGTTACTTAAAACCCCTTCTTAAACTTGTACTGGTTCATAATGAACAACTGTGCAATTATGGCACATTTCCAGGGGAACAGTGGCCTGAAAAGCAAGCATCAAACAGGACAAAATCCTGCCCACAAAATGTCAGACTCTTAGGAAACAGGGACTAGTATTATAGAGTAGGAGATCTACTTCCTAACACCAGCTGAGTGTGCTGAACGGCTACAAGGAACATTACCTATTTTAGTTAGGATAATGTTTTGACAGCTGTTAAAAAGCCAGAATAATAACATCATAAATTAGGTAGATGTTTATTTCTCTCTTTCACAACAGGCAGAACGCAGATAGCCCAGGGCTGATACAGTGGCTCCAGGGTCCTTAGGCTGCTTCTAGCTAGTTCTGCCGGCCTTGGCATATGGCTTCCACCTCATGGTCTAAGGAGGCTGCTCCTGCTCCCACTATCTCATCCATATCCTGAACTGCTGGAAGGCAAAAAGAAGTGAAGACTCTGCTTTTAGAACTGACCTTTAGGTCTTCCAGTCATCCAGACCCTGGACCCATGGCCACACCTCGCTGTTAGGGCTAATAGGTATTTTAACGGGCAGTCGTGTACCCAACTAAACTCAGGGTCCCTTTTATTAAAGAACGAAGAAAAGCAAGAATGTTGAAGGCCAGCTAGCAGTCTTTGCCTTAGATGTCTCGTCTAGGTTAATTCAAGGTCAGAATCCCCAAAGATTGCTTAATAATTCCAAGTGATCTTTGGTCGGATCAGAGGTCACACTGTAGATGCTACAGAGGTGTCTGCACGGGCCATTATTTCCACCTGTTACATTATCCGGAAGCACATGGGAGGCAGTGCTAGCTGGGGAGCTAAACCTTTAGGGTTCCCATCTGCCACTTGCTAGCTGAACTGATTGTAACACGTTTCCTCCTACTCTCTGTGCCTGGACTTCCTCCTTTGTAAAGTGCTGGTGACGGTGAGCCTAACCCACAGGATTATGGAGCAGCGAGCGAAGGAATGGCTGGAAAACGCTCGGTACAATACCAAGTGTAGCGGCAGGACTCAGGGCTCTAAGTAGCCCTAGTTTTGTGGGGATTGCTGCCCCTGACCAGCTGATCTTATTTCAGCTGATTGGAGCCTTAACTTACCAAAGTACATACATGTTGATCAATTTCACTTGGTTTTAAAGGTGCAATGCTCTTTGTTGCTTTGATCTAATTTTGGGTTGTAACCCTGACCTCCCCATAACTTACCAAAACATGGGATTTGGTTTGAAATGAAGGGAAAGCCAAATTGGGGTTGACATGAACCTCAGCCAACTCGCGAACCACCAGAAGTGGATCACCACTTCTTACATCAGAGCACAGGTCGACAAGCTAGAGGTCCAGTGTAGACACCTGGTGTCTACACTGTCTACACTGGTCAGCTGTATAACTCGATCAGCTAGAGGGGACATCCTGTCACCGCTGCTGCTCTCTCGCAGCTGTCAGAGACCGGGGGTTTGAGCTAACAAGCCCCATTAGACTCATGTCCATTCTTCCTCAGTGAAGACCAAGCACTCATGGTGCAAACGCCGTGATGGTTGAGCGATCTGCACAAGGCGGGTCTTTTATCATCGTTTATAATGATTCTTCTATAATACCTTCTATAATAATTCCAGTTTTGACGTCTTGATATTGTGTGCCTTTCCCTGGGCGCTCTGCCTCATTAATAAGCAAGTGATTACAAATAAGGTTAGAACACCGTAAAGCTCTGTGCACACATGTTTGCGGGTTGTGTGTGTTAGACAGTGGAGTTTGGCTCTTAAACTACGTGTCCGCTGTTAGGTCATGTCACACTTTGTAACTAGAGTAAACTCTGAAAGGGTCGATGTTTCACTCCAGCGAAGCGGCGAGTACGCAGAGGGGCTGATTTCCCAGCAAGGCCATCGCGTTCCCAGGGGCTGCACTGCGCTGGGCGTGGCCATGAAGTCGGGGCAGCTGCTCTCTGGTACATAAGCCTCGGGCTTGACTTTCTTCTCAAGAAAGTCTCCAAAGTTCCTGTGGTCCTCACATCATCAAAGTTAGTAGGATGATTCTAGACCCGTTTAACCCTAAATTCAGTGCGGGGCAGGGGGATGAGGTGATCATTATAGCCATTCTTATTTTACCAACTGAAAACAATGTCACAGGATCATGTGGAAGTGGAAATTGTTTAGAGGGACAGCGTTGGCGAGGCTGGCTCCGATTTTAAGCACTCAGAAGGTATATGGGTTTACCAAGACGAGAATTTCCAAAATAAATCATTTTCATTTCTAACACAGAAGCTTCAAGCTCTTAAAAGCGCAGTCTATTAGTGTGTACGCCTTCAAAGCTCTTCAAGGACTTGAACACGCCTCAGAGCGTTGGTTCCTCCACACGGAAGGCCTCCACTGTTTTCCTCTTTTTAAAATAAGTGAGGGGCCTCCCTGGTGGCGCAGTGGGTTGAGCGCCGCACTGGGAAGCATCGGCGGCACAGCAGCGCGAGTTTGATCCGCGGCCAGGGAGGGGACCCACATGGCGCAGCAGACCTCTCCCGCCTCGCCCGCTGCTGCCCTCGGCGGTGTGTTTCGGTCAGTCTGCCTGTTCTGCTCCCTACTCTGTCTCTGGTGAATCCTCTCACCTCCCGCGCCTCTGGCCTGTACCCCAGCTCTTGTGTGCATAAATAAATCTTTAAAAAATAGCAAATAAATAAACATTATTTAAACAAATAAATGAACGCAGCAAACAGAAAGACAGAGGAGCCGGTGAGAATGGGCAACCTCTCCTGCATGAAGCTGGGCGCGAAGTGCCTCTCCCGTGGGGCAGCCCTGGGAGCAGGGCTAATAATAAGCCCGTAAAGTTCAGGGACTGTGCGAACCTTCCCTTGGCCAACTTGAAGAGCGCCTGCGCCGCGGGTGCCCAGGTGAACAGCTGTGACCGGATGGCGCGTCATCCTCGGCTATTATGGTAGAAGAGCCGTCTGCAGAGGTCAGCGCGCAGCTTTTCGAAATCACTTTACCTAAAGGCAGAGTCTGCCTTTCAGAGCAAGAGCCGTGCTTCCTTTGTTCTGTGGGTCTCTTGCCGGCGGAGCAGCCCACACTGCGGAGCCGCAGATGCGGCTTATTTGTGGGAGAGGCTTGGAGACCGTTCACTGTTCTTCGGCGCTGTGCGGTTCTGCCAGGATGCCCTTGGTGAACAGCCACGGCCGGCGCGGCCGGGAGCTGGCGGCTCAGGCCTCCGGCGGAAGAGACGCCGGCCCCTCATCACACAGAACGCCGTGCCTCTGGCCTTGTGGCCGTCCTGGGCAGCCGCGGACGGCGCCCCAGGTGTGCACCTCCGACCAGCGCGTGGCTCATTCAGCGACCGTCAGGGAGACAGCGCTACCCCACGGCTGTTAGGGGAGCGCGTGGAGGCGATTCTGCCGGCTCTCAGCGCGGCGCCCTCCGACAGCCTTTGTTCTCGACGCCTCTTTCCCGGGCAGGTGTCAAGAAGGTAACTAGAGATGGAGCCCAATTTTCAGAGTTGATTAGAAATTCAATTTGCGATGACCAAATAAGGCGTCTCTCCTCCCTCCTCCCACCTCGCTGTTCTGCTCTGCCCAGCCCGGGAAAGCAGCCCCAGACTGCCAAAAGCAGAAGTGGCTGTGCCCGCCCGGGGGCACTTGTGAGTGCCCACGTCAGCGCGGACCCGCGAGCGTCTCTGTCCGTGCAGCACGAAGTTCACGGGTGTGACGTGGCCTTAACTGGGAAGAGCAGGAAATAAGATTCTCCCGGTGCCAGGGGCGGGCCACTGTTGCACCTGCTTTCTGCTAGCGTGTGAGCCGTGAGAGGGTGAAGACTGGAGGCTGATGCAAAGCCTCAGTGATTAGGAACCTGAACTTCAGATTGTGGGGAGACAGGAGATGGGGGGAAGAGGGCGGTGAGCTAGGAATGCTTCACTCCTCTAGGGATTTTGCTGTATGGCTTTAGGCAACCCCTGCCCCACCCCCCAGCAGCGTTCTCTGAACTAGAAGGAGGAATGTGGGACTGAGATCTCCAGAGATGGAGGTGGTGGCTTTCTGGCATGGCCATGGGAAGTGCTGACAGCTAGGTCTTCTCAACCTTGTCAGTTTTCTAGTGATTTACATGAATTTACATATACCGTGTATTCAGGATGTTTGCTCTTCTTTGCCTATAATTAGATTTTAATCAAACAACACATCTTTATTGATCTGTCTGTTATATTTAAGATATATAAAGAGAAAGGATAGGAGGAGATGCTTTCAGAGATGATTAGAGTGCAGAAGAAAATGCACACAGACCAACAGCCAGACACAGAACTCAGCCAGACACGCCGCGCTTCCTCTGTGGGATGAACTACAGCCTTCCTGCTCCCACACCCACTCTTTGAGTTTTCTGTAGTTTGCTTTATAACCGAAGTGTTGCATTGGTATTTTTGTATTTAATTGATTTGTCCTCCCTTTCAGCTTGGCAATTGATGTAGAAGAAAGATGCATATTTTTTATTTCTCTTTTTGTCCAACTACTTTGAAGTTGAATCATTGAGCATTACCTGTTTCTTAACAATCCCCCAGGCTGTTGGATATTTCCATGTATGGTTTGTGAGCCATAAACCCATTTCTTACTCTTTCAGTCCTGAAATGAGTAAAGTAAAACAGTTTAGATTTTTCGTTTATGCTGATAATGGTCATGCCCAAACTTTCATATGCAAAGTCTATTCCTCAGTCTCCTTAGCCATGGACATGCGTTTTGAGTGGGATTAAATTTACATGAAACTCTCCACACTCTAAGCCCGTATTCTTCAGTGGGGACGTTTGTGTTCTAGGCAGCTGACAAGGTTGTATTTTCACCTGCTGCCACAGAATGCAGTGACTGTGCCACTTAGGAAAGAGAAATATTAACTCATGACCTTGCATCCTTAGGGCCAGGTCTAAACGAAGGTCACCAGCCTATAAACATCCCCAGAGCCAGCAGCTGCAGCCTTTTCCGACTCAGACACAGAAATTAAAGGTCCTTCACAAAGAGGGCGAAATGCCCCATGGACACCCCAACAGTAAGGACAATGTAAGGACAGGAATGGGGTCTGCTACCCAGGGCACGTCTTGGGGTTCAGAGCCCGGCCCTGCTCTTTCCAGCTGGTTAGGAACAGGCTGATTCTTTACTCCTGCTGAGCTTTCACTTCTCTCATCTGCAGAGTGAGGATAATAGTAATAGCAAGACCAGTCTTAATGTATCAGTGTACAGGTAAAGTGAAATATGTAAGTATTTAATCAGAGCACAGGGCCTGGAACAAAGTAAGTGCTAAGTAAATCTTAGCTAGTCAAGTGAATGTCACTCCTCTTCAGCCCCCTCTAACTCCACAGCTTTCTCCTCCATTAAATAAAGTACATGAATATTCAGATTATCAACAGGGATAGTATTATCAAGTTGGCCTGGCTAATTTCTTCAAATCACAAAATGTTTGTCAATTGTGTTGTTATTATTATTGGTACCAAATTGCCAGCGCTGTCAATCATCACATACTTTCACAGGGAAATACTAGTGTTCCTCACTCTGCTCCCATTCACAAGATGGGACCATCCTGTGCCTGTGACCCCAACCCAGGAGGAATAAACCCACAAACAGAAATCCCCACCATGTAAAAACATACAATTCTGCTTAGCCACGTAGATGCTATTTGGGGTCACAGAGAGAAATGTCTGGGACCAGCGTTTCTTACAAAACCTTAAGTCAACTTAGTTTTTTTTGTTGTTTTAAGACTTTTCCCGAGGAAACAATGAATGACCAAAAACAATGACTATCTAACATCTCTTTTTGAAGTAACTCAGTTTCAGGAATGTCAAAGTGTTCGCTGAAAAACAGCCATCAAATCTTTTCAAAACTATGTTCCTTTTTCTTACGAGACGCCAGTTATATTTCAGTGGACTGATAGAATTTCAGCTGCTAAGTCTGTTCATAGATTTTCGTTCCAGATTATAGATTGTTTACATATATTTAAAAACCAACATCAACTTTATAATGCTCTAAAACCCAAGGTCAAAGAGAATGACAAAATAGAGGTTGTATTTTCTGTTAATACAGAATTCAGTAGATTGAGGAGCAGAGAGAGAAGGCTGAAAATTTGAAGCTGGATGAACCACAGAACAATATTGCATTGTCTGGGAGCTGATAAGAGCTTTAAGGAAATTTAGAAATCTTTGAAGGAAGAGATGATATGATCAAGGCTTGTCCATGAGAAAAAAGAAGTAGAATAGTTGAGACTGCCAGTGGATTCCAGTCTTAGTGAAGTGAACTGCAGAATCCCTAGAGGCTCACTTGAATACTATTTGGAAATGACAGTGACCTGAACTTTAAAAGAAACATATAAAATTTTTTTAAAAATGCTCTATTGGTGTGATGCACAGCACATTATATAATTTTAGGAACAAATGGATATTCAAATTTTAGTATTTTAGTAAGGCTGAATTTTCATGTTTTAGAAAGATTAAGTTCTTTAACTGTAGTAGTCTGTTATTTTCTTGTAGTTTATTTATTCCCTCATTAACTATGTAAATACATGTAGTGAATACCCAGTTCCACAAGAAACAAGAGAACAAAGACATAGTTCTCCTTTTTGGCCAAATGAGGGTAATGTTTTCCCTCAAGATGTTCTGCTATGTGTTAATCCTTTCTAATAACTTCTGGACTAAAGCTCTTGAATTCAAAGATTCGCTATCAGCTAATAATCTTGCGGCAGGCACACTTGAACACTCTTCTTTTTCTTCATGGATAAAGTTAAAAGAACAGACATGGTCCTCTTCTGAAGCAAGTGAAGGCTCACCTGAAAGGAGTTTATAGTTAAAATTTCCAGGACTGGTACCCAAATTTTTGGTATGCAGCCATTACCCAGCAATAAAGACCTAGAGAGAGACCCGAGAGGGATCGGATAAGAGAAACAAGGAATTGAGTTGGCGTTCCCTCCTTCTCTCCCCATCCAGGTCCTGGGGGAGATGTGGGTCACCCCAATAAAGCTCCGTTTAAATGTGGTGGTGATAGAGTCTCTTTTAGGGTTGGTGAATACAGGAAAATGTAACGTGGAACAAATAGAATTTATAGCAGATAGATTTGTCTCTGATGAAATAAATTAGAACACTTAGATTTTCTTCTTTGATCTCACAGTAGAAGAGTGAAATGCAACGAACGGTTAAAGGTACAGGTTCTACCAACCGTGTGACTTTGAATTCCCTGTTCAACCACCGTGGACCTGACATTCCTTTTCTATAACGTGAGAATGGGGTCTCGAGATTCTATTATCATTAATTTATATGGAATTTTTTTAGCATTCCCTGACCCAAAAAGTACCAAATCATACCAAATAGGAATGTTCTACTTTTGGAAAGCAGAAAAAACTTGAAATAGTACCTAACACATAGTGCTGTTATGAGGTTAAACATTACTATGTTTAAACTGCATTGTGCCTGGCACAATATTAAATCCTCCATAATCATGGACTCTTGTTTTAATTGTGTGTTATCTCCTTAATATACTCGTAACAATCTCTGACTGTTTTGCATAGTGGAAATAAACTGCCAAAATGGAATAAAAAAGAATTATACACCTTAGCCTTTCTCTGTTAGAATTATGTTCAGTAAGTCACATGACTTACTCAAATAGAAATCTGGGGGTTTTCTTTGGTTATTTTTTGAAGAAGGAAATCAGAAATAATCAGTATAGGGCTAGAGGAACTGTTTGACCCACCCTCATCCTCATTTTCTGCTCTACCACCTTGACCTAATATTCAGACAGCCACAGCGAAAGATCACAGGGTGAAAGGCCTTTTTACAAGACTGTTCTTCCCGAGGCCTGGGGAAGTGCCACCTCTTTCTCACTGGCCAGACTGTTGCATGCCCCCCGCCCCTTACAACAGTGGGAGCTGGGAAGGGATGTGGATGATTTAACCGGGCACGTTGCCACCTTAAAATAAACCATTGTAGTCTGCTGGATTTTGAGCGTATGACCAACAGTGTCTGCCTAAAGCCAAGGGAAAGACACAGCTCCTACACTTGATGTAGTTCCTCAGCGTAGGGGCGCTGTGACAGCATTTGCTGATACGTAGGTCCCACCATCATGGACGAGGTGGGCTCTGTGGAATGATGCAATGTTAGAGCGAAGACATGAACCCCCAGAGTCTGGAGCCACCACCGACTCTGATCCACAGCAGCCCCAGAAGGTGGACGCTGATTTTCAGCAGGGAGATGCTGGGTCGATGAAACCAGAGGCGAGAGCCCGGAGGGACGGGGCCTAACCAGAAAATGGCAAGCCCTACCTGGAAGTAGTTTGCATCTTTCCAGAAGTACTGACTTAAATGCAGAGGATTCCAGAATTTCACTTGAGATGTGCCTCAAAACTCTCCAGGCCTGGTGATGAAAGAAAGGAATGATCAAAATACCATCTGTCATAATGGAAAACCCAAGCAGCCCGGGCCTCTTCCTGGGCAGCCCATGCAGATTTCGTCAATCTGGACAGTTCTGTGTGTGCTGAGGTCACATTTTGGCCAATCTTTTTGCTTACGACTTTAACCAAATAAAGCCTTCTCTCTCCACGTCGCTCTTGCCAAAGTCAGGTTGAGAGATGGTTCTGTGAGAGGATTGTTCTTGGCAGGAGATAGAGCGCTCTTCTCACTCAGCAGAATGTACCCACAAAGCCAAATAATCTGCCAGGCAGGGGCCAATTGATGTGAAAATTGCAGGGGAGTCACTAAAGTCCATTCCCTCTGCCTCTCGTTCTTTGGTTCAGGTTTTTGGTTTTCTTTTTCTTTTTCTTTTTTTTTTTGGCAAAAAATGCTCCCTGACATCAATAAAGACTCAAGGGAACTTTCTTTAGTCATAATTAGTTTGCCTCCAAGGGGGATTAGCTTTTAGGATTTTCCCACTTGATCCTCCTCTCACTCCCTCTGTGTTCTCGTTTGCCATATTATGGTTTCTGGCTTCTCTGTGACTGGACATGCCTGGACTGACGTCATCAAGAAGCGAGATGGAAGAAATTCTAGTCTGCAAATCATCACTCAATCTATCCATGTCCACTTGTAACCAAGAACTAACATTCAAAGCCAGAGAAGAGCAGGGGAGTCCCTGGCTCATACCTTCATATACTCGGAGGGGCCTCCATGGGCCGCCGGGGGCTGGCTGCTGGCCGCCTGCAGTTCCCTGGGGCGATGACTTTTGTTCTCTGGGCCAGTTTCCTTCTCTGTGAGAAAAGAACCTTGAACCGGATGATCACGAAGATTCCCCCCAACTGAGGGTTGGGGCCGGAGACTTAGCTACTATAGAAACCTTCACTGTTCTACTCAACCCTGTGAGAGCTATGGGAATCCCTGACGTGGGTGTCTGTGTCTTGGCTTCAGGCTTATGAAAAAGAAGGAGCTAGATTCAAAAAAACCTACTTGAGCAAATGTAGAGGGTTGCTAGTGTTCCTTCCCAAATTCTATCAAATGGGCTTCATCCATGAGCGTTCTTGGAGAGATGCTTGATGGACTTCATCTTCCCGGGACGGGTGCGTGAATGAGACGGTTCCGGGAACGCCAGGTCTAGAGGCATGGCTGAACACACTGGCTGTCCTTTGGTCACTAGGCCTCGTCATTATGAGTGAGGGTCTCAGTTCACCAGACAGAGAGTGCAGACAGTCACGTTTGGGGCAGCGGGATGAGCTGCCGTCCCCACCTGCGGCACGTGTTTCTGCAGCTGTGCCGTAGGGGCGCAGTGCCCGCTCCTACCCACTGTCTACTGCGATTAAACAGCCCTGTTCAGAGAAGTGACGAACATTCAAGATAGGTGGCCCCGGGGTTTAGTTTCAGCACTATCACCCGCGGCCTGAATTCGATCCCAGGCCAGGGAGCTGACCCACATGCTCAGCAAGCCTCTCCTGCCTCACCCGCTGCTCCCCTCCGCAGTGTGTTTCAGTAGATTATCCCGCTCTGCTCCCCGCTTTTTCTCTGGTGAATCCTCTCACCCCCAGTTCTTCTGTGCATAAATATATAAAATCTTAACAACAAATAAAATTCAACTTAAACATCATAGGTAGAAAAGTCAAAAGAAAACAAAACATCTGATCAGATATTACTGAGTAGACAGAAATTTATGGAAATACTGTATGACTGTCTAGGAATTAGAGCTCTAAGAGAAAGAGAAATAAGTTCTTTGTAGGAGATAAAATCCTGAGCCTCTGTATAAAGGAAGTATCATTAGACAAATATTTCACTATGAAAGAAATGGAGACTATCCTGGGTGACAGCCTCAACTACTTCAAATAATGAAACAAATACTGAGGGTTTTGAGACTAACGTGAAAAAGAGCAAGATTTTAAAAATAATACCTATATGCTGAGCTGTTTTGTGATTTTAGAACTGATTTAAAAGCAGTTACTGAAATGTGCAGTTTTTTGTTGTGTGTTATGTTTCAATGAAAAAATTCATAAAAAGCAAAGTTCTTCATAAGCTAACAGAAACTTTTTAAATGTCGCTTTTCTTTTAGCAAAACAAAAGTTAAGGTGGAGATAATAAGTGTGGGGTGAGCTTCACAGGACACTGGAGTTTTGGAATAAAGCTTGTCAAAGGCCAGTAGTTAACCTCTAAAGTAGCTGTGGAAGAGTAAGGGGAGACCCAGTAATGGGGTTTGAAACAAACAGGCACTTATTTTCCTAACAAACCAGAAGTGCAGGGTGGGTGTTTGCCATCAAGGACCCAGCCTTTTCCCATCCTTCGTTCTTAGTAAGTTAGTGCTCGTCCTCATGCCTCATGTTCACAAAGTGGCTGCCATAACCCCAGTCATTTCTTCTGCAGTCCAGGCAAGAAAAAGAGAGAAGAGGGCTCACACCAGCATCTTCCCTTTTATCTGGAAAACAAAAACCCCCTGTTTTCCCAGAGCTTAGTACCTGGTCACTCCAGCTGCCTCTAGTGGGAACAGGCAGGGGAGAAAAGTGGAAAATGGTGGAATAAACAGAAAGCAGTGACTGCCAGAGAATTTGTTTGGAAGAGAATAATCTTGTGGCCTGTTAAACTGGGAAGAAGAATATATAGCCTTTGAGAGTATGGCTTAGAATGGCAAACATTTCCACTAATAAAACCATTCTATCAAAGTCCTTAGGGTGAATTAAGACCAATTCTGAGGCAAATACCCTTGTTTTTAATCCTGAGTTGGCCATAAGCCTTAATGATTTCTAGACCTTATTCTTTCTCATCACAAGTGAGAATATATTCCCCGCCTCACTTGGATCCTTTCGTAGCTTTCCGGCAACATGCAGTGCGCACCTGCTGTGCATCAGCCCTGTGCTGATGAGGATACACAAACACAGCGCCGGCGGACAGCCTGGAGCAGTGGCTAGGGAGCACGGTCACATGTTGGACACGTTAAAATGATAGAGACAAAGATGTGTAAACAAATAATACTAGGTGAAGTGCAATAAAGTATTTGTAAAGGGCTTTGGGACAGAGGGCCTCCCTGGTGGCTCAAGGGGTTAAGCGCCACACAATGGAGCTTTGGCGGCCACTGCAGCACAAGTTCCATCCTCGGCCAGGAAGGGGACCCACATGGCGCAGCAGACCTCTCCTGCCTCGCCCACCGCTCCCCTGGGCAGTGCACCTCGGTCAGTCTGCCTGTTCTGTTCCCCACTCTGTCTCTGGTGAATCCTCTTTTTGCCCCTACCCCCACACCTCTGGCCTGTACCCCGGCTCTTATGTGCATAAATAAATATCCTATTTTTAAAAAAAGGGCTTTGGGACAGAGAGGGGAAAATGACTCCTTCTGGCCAAAGACACGAAAGAGCGAGGACTTGAAGAGGGCATGGCAGCTGCACAAAGGCTGAAGACGAGTGGGGCTGGGTGAGCAGAGGGGCGCTGCTGTGGTCGTGGCTTCTGGGGGTACAGTGCTGATTCAGACGCAGTGGCGCTTCAGAGGGACTCGCGGGTTCCTCAAAGGCTGAGAGGCTCATTCTGTGAGCTTTGGGGGGGGTAGGAGGTGCACTGGGGCTGAAGGGCAGTGGGGTGTTCAGAGTCAGATGTGAGGACCTCAGAAGTCACTTGAAGGAGTTTGACCTTGGTGGGGGGTGGGTGCCGGACTCTAGAACCAGACATGGTTCTGTGGCCTAGAAAGATCGTTCTGGAACCAGTAAGAAGGGGCTCTTGGAATGGAGAGCAGCTAGTAGCACACAAGGTGTTCGGGAACACAACCCCCGCCTTCCAAACTTATTTAAAACTCATAGAATAGAAAAACTGTACATCAGTCATTGATTTCGGCTTCCATGTCGTGTACACACACACACACACACACACACACACACACACACACACACACACACACACACACACACACACACACACACACACCCAAGACATGTTTGTGTCAAGACTGCGGGATGCGGCCACAGGGCACAGTCCCGCCGTGGCGGAGGGGCGGCGGGGCTGTGTCTATGGCTCCGGCTTTAAAACAGGCCCAGCCCCAGCCCGCTCCCTCGCGGCTGTCCCAGGAGGCTCCTTCCTGCAGGCCGCGCCAGCATTGCTGGTGAGCACAGAGGAGAGCCTCTGCCCGTTAAAAGTTCTTATCAGTGGGCGCACAACTGTAAGCTCCCTCATTAGTCCCGTCCTCCCAGACAGCTCAAGCGTGCGCCTCACCCCGGAAGCCTCCCGGGGACCCTGCGTCGCAGTTGGCCGCCCTCGGTGATAACGTGCCGTGCTGCTTCGCGACAAGGCAGACTGGAGACAGTTTAAAGCTCACCCTTGCAGGTGCCCTTCACATTTGGGTCTCCCTCTGAAAGTGCTTGGACAGCCCGGGGCGGCTGACTGGCTGTGGGAAGAGACCGTGGAGAGGCAAGGAGAGTCCGAGGGCCTGTAGGGTAAAGGTTGATCAGGTCTTTCCACCCGCCCACCACTTGATGATGGACACCTGCGGTGCTGCGAGCATGCCAGGGTGGGCATGCGCAAGTGGGCGCACCTGTGTGGGACACGGGCATAAATGGGCGGTGTCATGAGGACGCCAGGACCAAGAGGACCGACAGGACCGACCAGCAAAGAAGAAGCAGAACCTGCCAGCCTCCTGGCCCCGCGGCACCCCTGCCTGCCATGTACCTGATGCCACCTCTGATATAGAGATTAATAAAAGCATGAAAAGCCACCGAGGGCTCCAAGACTCTCCTTCGCTGACCCGTCTGCCCAGAACCATCCTGAATCTTGCTCCTGTGCCTCCCTTCCTGCCGCTACAGGACCTCACGGGCCTGGTGGGGCTCTGCTCTCAGGCCACAGGGAAGACCGTGGGCCCTGTGAGCTCCTGTCCGGCTCCACCCCAGTTCCAGGGAGCAGGCGCAGGCCTTGTCTCTAGTTCAGCACTGGCTCTGCCGAGTAAACACTCTTCCCACTGCCGCTTCGTGCCCTGCGTGATTTTGAGGCCTGGTTCTCAGATAAGCGTGGCGGCCTTGTGCTGCATGTGAGGGGACAGGGGAAGTGATGGTGCCTGCAGAGCCATGGGGGAGCTGCCCCGGCCAGGCCCGGCTCGGGGCCTGGCTGCACTCACCAGTCCTGCAGCCGCAGGGCAGGACACCCACTGCTTGGCTGCGGCAGTCTCTGGGGCGCGCACGGTCCTCTAAGGCGGAGTGGGGAGTGGGCCTTCTGGTGCTTCAGCTTCTCGACGGCATGAGTGGTACTTGGAAGAACTGTTGAGTCTGCTTTATTTTTCATTCCATCTGCTGTTTGTGGGAGACCCAATGAATCCGTTCTCGTGAACGGGTTGGAGACCTGCGCCGTCGTGGCCTCTGCTCCTGGCGATCGCCAGCCTCCTCGGACACACGGCTGGGTTTGACACCTAGAACCACCCAGCCGGCCAGGGAGGGGACCCACGTGGCGCCGCAGACCTCTCCTGCCTCGCCCGCAGCTCCCCTCAGCTGTGTGTTTCGGTCTATCTGCCCTTTCTGCTCCCCACTCTGTCTCTGGCCATGCCTCTCACCCCCTGCACCTCTGGCCTGTCCCCCAGTTCTGGTATGCATACGCAAACAAATCTTCAGGAAAAAGAACCCAAAGGCACCTTCGCCGCCAGCTGACGTGCCCTCTGCTCAGCCCCGCACAGCCGCTCAGAGTTCGTCCTCACACGGCCGGGCTGGCCCGCTGCCGCCCGCCCCAGCATCCCGCCCCAGCCCCTTTCGGGGGGAGGCACCCACTCCTGCTTTAATAAGACCAGCTCCTCTCCCTGCGGCCCAAGAAGCAATGTTTTAACAAACACAGATAAATCAATAAATGTGCCTTATCGGTGTTGGGACTGCTGGCAGGTGCCCTGCAGCAAACATTGCAATTTCACCATCTCACACACACACACACACACACACTCACTCTCTCTCACACACACACACACCCAAGCCTGCATTCCTATTTGTTTCTTCTTTGCTTAGATTCCCCCATCTGGCAGATCTGCATTCAAATGAAAATCGTCCAGGTGACTCCCCCAGACACAGGTAGAGCTGTATCTGGGAAGCGGTTTGAAATAACCCTGAGAACTGCGGTCCTTTGTTCTAACGTTGCCTCTGACCAGTGGTCTGAGCATTTTCATCCACACGGATCTTAGGAAACGTCTCTTCACCATTTAATTATCACCACTTGGCATCTGCTTCTGGAAAGCGGCTCTGTGCTTGAAGAAGACTGGCAGTGTGTTGAGGCAAAGGACAAGACTTAACTCGGTGTGTTGTCTTGTTCTTTAAACTGAGGCCTCAAGCCTTTTAGTTGCTCAGACAAGTGTCCCTTGGGGAAGTCCCTCTTTCTGGCACCCCCTCTGTCCCCCCCATATTACTGTAGAAGGAATGTTTCTATAATCCATTGCAGTCCTGGGGAGGACATAGAGATGAAGGTAATCTTATACCTTTATGAGAAAATAAAATTTTTAAGACGACAAGACAATCTATGGCCGTCCACTCACTTCTTCGTGGCTGTGAATTATGGACAGAGAACCTGCCGTGCTCACTGTTTTCCCAAATACGATGAGCCCTCAGGGGAGAGTCTGGCCAGCGAGCTTGCGTCAGGGAGTTTTATGTCTAGTGGTGTCTTCGTCTGCTCAGGTCCCCCTAACAAAATGCCACAGACTGGGTGTCTCGCAGACAACCCAAACTGAGTCCTCAGGCCAGAAGCCTGGAAGGCCAAGGCAGCTTCTGACCAGGCTGCAGATTCGTCCTCACAGGGCGGAGGGGCCAGGGAGCTTTGTGGGGTCTCTTTCACAAGGGCACAGATCCCCCTAGCAGGGCTCCCCGCCCATGACCTCCTAAACCTCCTAACCCTGAGGATTAGGGTCCCAACAATGGGGGGGCACATTCCATCCCGTCTGTTCTAAGTCCCACACTCAGGGGCCTTCCTGGTGGCGCAGCAGGTCGAGTGCCGCACTGTGATGCATCCGCCGCACAGCAGCGCGAGTTCGATCCCCGGCCAGGGAGGGACCCACATGGCGCAGCGGATCTCTCCTGCCTCTCCCTGCTCCCCTCAGCGGTGTGTTTCGGTCAGTCTGCCTGTTCTGCTCCCCGCTCTGTCTCTGTGAATCCTCTCACCTCCCGTGCCTCTGGCCTGTAGCCCAGCTCTTGTATGCATAAATAAATAAATCTTTAAAAAAAATAAGTTCCAACTCAGGAGGTTGCGTGCAAAACTTTCCTCCGCGCAGGAGGACGACAGGGGTCTTCGGGAGCCAAACGCGTCCTGGCGCCTCAGAGCCGAGGTTCTGTACCCTTGACTTACTGGCTCGTGGCCAGAGTTCGCATTCTCACACGCAACTCAACCGCTCATCTCCCACCGCATCCCGGGCACAGTGCTCGCCCACGCGACCAGCCCCCTAAAGACGGCCGCTGGCGCGACAGAGGACGCCGGAGACTGGCTGTCCAGTCACGCCGGCGCCGCGGGTACCAGCCCCTCCCGGAAGGATGCTCCCGAGTGCTGACTAGCTGGAAGTCGCCCGCCGCCCTGTGCCTGCCTCACACTGTTTGTTCTTTTGGCCCAGAAACAGAAAAGATAGTGCTAGAGGCAGGAAATGGGTTGCCCTCCTGGAAATTCAATGACCAGCTCTTCCCCTGTGACGTGTGTGGGAAAGTGTTCGGCCGCCAGCAGACCTTGTCCCGGCACCTGTCGCTGCACACAGGTGAGTCAGCCTCGCCCCTCGCCCCTCCCCCGCTTCGGCTCCCCCGACCCCCTTCTCTGTCCCCAGGAAGCTGGTTCCTCTAAGAACCTCGACGGCGAGTGGTGGAGATGCTTTTATGCTGGCTCTTCGGGCCATTTCACCTGTTCAAATAAGGCCTTGGGAGGGGTTTTCATTTGTGCTGGAAAGACTCAGAGGTCAAATGGGATGAGGAAAGAAGGTCCGCGTTTGGGCATATCCGTAGAAGCCCAGACTCGGGAAGCCACTGCCCTGATCTTGAGGACCCAGTGGATGGGGTCGTGCCCCTCTCCTGGTGGTAGAGGGGGACAGTAGGGAGCAGAAAACAAAGCGTCCCCTCCTGTTCGGCTAGCTTCACCCCCTTTAACGGGACGAAGCACCACCTACGCCTTTTTCTGTGATCTTCTTGATTAAGCAAATGAATCCAGAAGCCACTGTGGAAACTGTGGAAACGTCAGTTTTATGAGCGGTTTCCATGAAGAAATTGAAATTTTTAATGTTCTTTATGTAAAATGAGCATTTCCACTTATATTACTTCATGCCATCAGTTTTTTGTCTTTAATTTCATTAGTCTTTTATTTCTTGGCTGCCGGGGCCTGGATCCCCGGGCAGTGATGGGGCCAAGCTCGTCCCCTCAGCCCCTGCCTTGCCCAGCCTCGGTGGGGGAGCATGTGCAGGTGTGGTCCACATGCACACACAGGTGTGTTCCACTGCACACATGTGTGTTGTGTGTATGCGTACAGGTGTGTTCTGTGTGCATGCACAGATGTGTTCTGTGTGCACACTGGCATGTTCTGTGTGCACACAAGGTATGTTCTGTGCACACAGGTGTGTTATGTGCACAGAGACGTGTTCTGTGTGCACGTACAGGTGTGTTCTGTGTGCACGTACAGGTATGTTCTGTGCCCGTGCACAGACGTGTTCTGTGTGCACATAGGCATGTTATATGCACATACAAGGCATGTTCTGTGTGTATATACAGGTGTGTTCTCTGTGTGGACATGTACCGTGTGCACACAGACATGTTCCGTGTGCATGTACGGTGTGTTCTGTGTGTGCACAGGCATGTTCCGTGTGCACGCACAGTAATCGTTTCGCCTCCCAGGAGCTCCTCTTACCCTGAGGCAGGGCCTGAGGATGCCCCTGAAAGAGCAGGTGGTCCCTTTGCTCTGGGTCTTTCTTGTGCTTTTGAAACTAATACAGAGATGACTTCCTGCCGGGTAAAGACTAAACCCCTCACCGTCCCCCTGAACCGCAGAAAACTCAACTTTGTTTGTGAAAGTCTGCCCGTTTGTAATTGCTTCTGCTTGGGCTCCATCCTCTGAGTCCTTGTCACCCGCGGATGAAAGCACCTGCTTTATGTTTCCGACTAGCATGACTCCCTCCAGCTCCCTCCGTGTTGCCGGAAACCAGCCGTCTTCCCTTGGCCGGACAGCGCTCCGCGCGTGGCCAGACCACGTCTTCCTGGCCTGGCCCTCTCGGCGGCACTGAGCGGGCTCCGGGTCCTGGCCGCTGGGCCCGGGCTGCAGCGCGCTGGGCGCTCTCAGGCACGCTGTATCTGCACTCGGAGGTCTCCCTCGCCCCGTGCAGAAGGAGACGAGAGTCTCTTCCTCCGTCCCTGAGTGTGGGCTCTTGCAAAGCGCGGGGGTGACTTTTCAGGGAGTGGTTTCAGTTTTGTCCTATTTCTTGTCACTCCAGAGGAAAGAAAATACAAATGCCACTTGTGCCCCTATGCTGCTAAGTGCCGCGCTAACCTGAACCAGCACCTGACCGTGCACTCGGTGAAGCTGGTGAGCACGGATGCCGAGGACATAGTCAGCGCCGTCACCTCCGAAGGCGGCGACGGGAAGAAGCACCCTTATTATTACAGGTGAGCGGCGGCCCCACCTGCCGTCCTGCTCCCCAGGCGGTGAGCCCCGAGCGTCCGCCTGCGCGCCCGTGGCAGGTGCCCACCTTCCCGGGAACAAAGCTGAGCCTAGGCTGAGCCCCTCGTGTCTGAGGGTGGCCTCATAGCACCCACAGAGAGGGAAGTGGTCTTGGCAGTGGCTTTTGGGGTGCAACTCGAGAGAGTTGTGGGGCTCTGAAGAGGATTCGTTTCTGTCTCTGCTGGGAAACTCCCGCCTCTGAAGCTCCCACCTCCCTGCTCTCTGAGAACTGTGGGGCAAGAGAGACTAGGGAAAACAGGCGCAAGGACCCTGAAAGCTGAACGCACGGCCTGTTTTCCCGTGGCTGCCTTGTCCCGGCCTGCGGAAGGCTGAAGTTTGCCCTAACCGCTCATGCACAGGGTTGCTTGCTATAAAATTCCAGTTGCAAGCTCTCTGCCTAACCTTGCCCGGAAGCTGGCCATCCCGGTGCGTGGCTTTGCGCACATATCTCCCGGGCCGGGTGGCCTCCGTCAAGAACGGTCACAGACGGGGCTTACTATGCCCAGCCAGTGGTCACCTGGGCTGTGCTTTCTGTCCCACACGGGAGCCCCACGGAGCCTGTGAGAGGCTGCTCCGCCACGTGGGGCTCCGGGGTTTACTGGCAGCCAGCCCCCCTGGCCCGAAGGAGGCCGCTAGCGCTGGACGGCATCTGGAATCTGCCCTTTTTAATGAACGTCATGATAACTTAGCACCGGGATAGCATGTACGGGATTGTCACATTATGCCGGCGCTTTATCCGTCGGGCACGGTGCCCACTTCCAAGCGGCGCAGAAAGCAGGAGAATGTTCTGAGACCAAGCCTTTTGGTGGGCAGGAAAAGGTGTGTAGAAGCCCATTGCTTGCTTCTTCCCCTTGAGTGGCCACACAGAAACCTTTTCCTCTGCCCCCTCCAGCTGCCACGTGTGCGGGTTCGAGACGGAGCTCAACGTCCAGTTTGTCAGCCACATGTCGCTCCACGTGGACAAGGAGCAGTGGATGTTCTCTATCTGCTGCACCGCCTGCGACTTCGTCACCATGGAGGAGGCGGAGATCAAAGCTCACATCGGCGCCAAACACACAGGTGAGCCCCTCGCCCCTCACCCTTCTCCCCTCCGGCAGGAGCGCCTCATCCCAGCCGCACACCCGCCCTTCCTCTCAGGAAGCAGGACCACGTGGCCCTGCAGCCCTGTGTGGGGCGCTGACCTGGAACGCCCATTCAGCGGCCAGAGCTGCTGAGCTGTGTGCCCGCCGCACTGGCGGCCGTCGGGTGTGCGCCTCCTGACAGCCCTGGGCCGTGCGGGCCTCTACGGCCGCAGGCGCAGACGCAGGCGTCCCAGGAGGGCACCTCTGGGCGAGGCCGACACTGGGCTGTCGCTCCAGATAGGGGAACCAGCCCGCTTCTCCGCGCCCGCACCTGGCTTTCTGCTGCGTGACAGGCGGAGCAGAAGCGGGAAGCGATTCCGCTAAGCAGCCGGCGCCCTCCAGGCCGCACGCAGACTCGCGATGCTCCCCTCCCTGTCTGCTGCGCCCGCCTTGCGTGCCCGTTTAGCCCTGCGCGTCTGACCTCTCGGCAGAGCCTCTCCTGGCGCGGGGACCTGTGACCCCGAGGTGTGTTCACTGTGCTTGTGAATCCGGAGCCCAGTGCTGGGGGCCCTCCCCGTGCACCCTGGGCCTTGGAGACTCCGCGAAGGGACTGTCGGGGGCTCCCTGTGCGGGCGGCCATAAGGGCTTGTTTCGTGGAGCAGCTTGCAGGTCCGCCGACAGCCGCTGTGCATGAGGAGGTGCCCCATGCAGGCGGGTGTCAGGCCCAGCCACGTGGGCACCGCGGGCAGCTGGTGGCAGGGAAGGCACACAGACACATGAAGTTGGCGTTTCTGCAGGCCGGTGGAAGGAAGGGCCAGTCCCCTCCGTCTTCCATCAAGCCTCCTCATGCTCTTTTTTTTTTTTTTTCCTCATGCTCTTTTGTTCTTGTTCTTGTTGTTACACTTCTCTTCTTCTAACCCCGTCGCCCCAAAGTATGCCTAGAAACTTCCTCCACTCTTCCCCCACACACACACAACCTCTCCCCTCCATAACCAGGGAAACCATAGAAACTAGAATGGCAAGACTCGTAGATTCTAATGACTTAGCATCACTTCAGTGTCATCGATGGGAACTTCACCTCCACAAGTACAAGGCACTGCCTAATTGGCACAGGGAACACACAAAGAGCTGGTTCCCTCTGCGGCGGGCCCCTCGCTAGCTGGAGAGAATATCCTCCCTTGCAAGGAGAGCCAAGGGTGAAATGCATCAAATACCGTGGATGCCTGGAACACTGCTGCTGTTAGGGAATGAGGTAATAACCTATTTTACAAGCCAGGGACGCTCGCACTTTTTCTTTCTTTTTTTAAGGGCCAGATAGTTAAGTATTTTAGGCTGTCAGGCCATACATTTCTGCCACTACTACTCAACACTGCCTTTGGAATTCAGAAGCGGTCACAGACAACAGGCAAATGAATGGGCATGGTAGCAGGCAGTGTGCCAATAAAACTTTATTTACAAAAACGGGCCAGATTTGGCCCCAGGGTTACAGTTTGCTCACCCCTCTCCTAAGTTAATGGCCTCAGTGCTCTGGATTTAGTTATTTTGGGGTGTTTGAATTTAACCCAAAATATGTTGCCCTGCCTCTGTACATTAGTAAGGTGTGCACAGCATATGTGAGGCAGGCCGCACACATACATGTGCCACCATACTCTTGCAGTGCAAGTAACCCACGCACAAGGACGCACTTGCTGAGCCTGGGCGCACACGTGAGTCACTGCTGTATCTCCGGCACCTGCCTGGTGCCTGCGCAGTGTCTGAGGGCAGCAGCCACCATCCTGTGGCTGCCTTTATACAGTCGATGAGCAGAAGGAACTGGGACAGCAGACAGTACATGCTGAGTTCTAGATCCTGGTCCTGTGCCCAAGCTCCATCATAGCCCTGCGAGCGTGAGAGCAACTCTGGCCTCTCCGGGCCTCCAGGCAGCCCCTGCGTCATTCCATGCATGGGAGGTGCACTTAGTGACCTGTCCTAAAAGTGGCATCTGCTATTTCAGTATCCCGGGGACCTGCAGTGCTTTCCCGTTTCCTCCGTAATAGTGTAATCATCGGGATGCACTTGAATCAATGGGACAACTTTCTGTCAGTTTCCACAGAATCCATGTGCTTTCTCTGCCTCCTGACTGGCCACCTCATTGAAGGCACACTTGTAAAATGGGGCGTGGGCCCGGGGGAGGCTGAGGAACTATCCTGGGCTTAGGTGTTTTCACAGAGAACCTCTGTACCCTCTCTCCCTTCCTGGGCTCCTTGTCCCTAGGAGAATGTAAATTCTCTGCTGCTTGTGACTTCCTCGGTGCAAATTTTACTGCAATTTTTAAATGTTGCAGGAAGTGGCATTAGGAATATGAATAGCTCATTGGGAGATACTGTTCTCAATAACTCCCCTCACACTGATGCCAAAATAAGTGCCAGATGACTCAGAATCTTTTAACAAATTGGCCTTAGGAAAGCTTGAAAAATAGAATATTTATCAAAGTTGCAGAGTGAGAGGGTTTAAGTGATACAAGTCACAAAGGAAAGACTTGAGAGGTTTGACACATAAAAATTTCTTGTTTGCAAAAGAAAAAAAGAGAGAAGAAACTAAAACCAAAATTAAAAACACCACTGCCTGAAAAATGTGTTTGTTAAATGATCAAAACGCTGATGTATCTACTACAAAGAAAATTCAAAGAAACTGATAAGAAACACATCAGTTATCTAACTGAAGAATTCACTAAGGACATGGATAGTCAGTTCAGAATAAAAGAAATGAAAACGAATCACTTAAGAAAAAATGTTTAACCCCAGTAACAATCAAATTAAAATTCAAGAGTGGTTAATGTTGTACCTATTCAGTTAGAGCCTATTACAGTGATTTGTAGTGTTTTACAAATATTGCTGCCAATATTTAGAGCTATGGCCTGGCAAAGTGGTAAAACTTTTGGAACCTAATTAAGTAGCACATACCAAAATACTTGAAAGTGTGATTCAGTAATCTCTATTTTGAGCATTTATCCATGAAATGGGGGAAAAAAATCAACCAATGGAAGATCAATTTTAAGTTAAAAATATTAATTTTCAGGGCATCCCTAGTGGCGCAGTGGGTTAAGCAACACACTATGAAGCAAACTGCAGCCACTGCAGCACGAGTTCGATCCCTGCCACCGGCCGGAGATGGGACCCACATGGCACAGCAGACCTCTCCTGCTGTGCCCGCTGCTCCCCTCAGCAGTGTATTTCAGTCTATCTGCCTGTTCTGTTCCCCGCTCTGTCTCTGGTGAATTCTCTCACCACCCTGGACTCTGGCCTGTACCCCAGCTCTTGTATGTATAAATAAATCTTTTAAAAATATATATTTTCACTTTAATTTTAAAGAAATACTTAGAGAAAGATAATAGATTTAATACTATTGTTTAAAACTATTACTTCATAACGTTTTGAGCTCCAACTGTATGCCAGCTATAATCAACATGGGGAAAAGTTTATATTCTATAAACATGACATGGTAATTTTGTAATAGAACAGTAATAATATATTCTTCTATAATGTTTACCATGAGCCTGGCATTTTCCCTAATGCTTTACATATAAAAATGTGAGATAATTGAGGCACAAAGTGAAATACCCCTTTGAAGGTCATACAGCTCCTGAGTGGTTCAGGTGAGATTCGGATGCAAGCATTCTAGGCAGAAAGCCCCTATTCGTGGCCACTAGATTACTCAGCGGCAAGGATTTTTAAACAGAGATGCTTCCTTTTTCAAAACAGGAAAACACGCACACCAGAAGTGACATGGTGTTGGTTTTGAGGCAGCAGGATAGTTGGTGATTATTTATGGTCTCGATTTCTCAATTTGGAGTGTTTTGTGAACCATTTATGTCCTCCTAGTTCTCTTCACGGTGGTCCCAGATGCACAGTAATGAGTGAGGCTGCCTACCTGTGCAGGTGTCATTCGAGAATCCTGTGGTAAGGATGGTAAATAACGAGGTGGACCACAGTGAGCCTCGAATAAAATGGGGAGGGCACCCTGGCCCCTTGCAGTGCCAGGAAGGGCACAGGGCAGGTTCTCAATGGTTTTAGTAGATGGGGTAAAGGAAAAAGTTTTGGAGCCCTTGGCGGCTTTTATACTTTTATTTACAGAGGCGACACCGTTCTGTCAGAGGCGACCAGGTACACGGCAGGCAGGGGTGCCGGGGGGCCAGGAGGCTGCAGGCCTCCTAGTCCCTGGCGCATCTCACCCTCTCTGCTTCTACTGTCGGCGTCCTGTTCATCCTGCTGCTTTCATCCTGCTCCTGGCAGCCTCATGACACCGCCCTTATATGCCCGTGTCCAAACCCAGGTGCGCCACTTGCGCATGCCACCTAGGCACGCGTGCAGTACCATAGGTGTCCATCATTATACCAATGGTGGGGGGGGGTGGAAAAGCCTGAGACTTTTCTCTCTGACCCTACACCCCTCCTTACTGATAGAGCAAAAAAAGACAAGGATGGAGAAGCAGTTTGGGCGAAGGAAGATAAGCTGAAGGGGCGATTTCCCTGCTGTCGCCTCCAGAAGCCTGTGCATTTATAAAGGTATCGATTCAGGCAATGCTGGCCAGTGCCCTAAGCCCCAGGGTACTTGAAGATGTTCTTAAAGATGGTAATTAAAATGAATATGTCTGCATTATAAAAGCTAATTTAAAGTAATCACTTGCAGTAATCTGTTGGTGAGACCAGCCTTAAAGGATGGATTTGGTGAAGCAATAGCAGGTATTAGTACCTCAATGAAAATACTCTATTTGACTACAAAATGTAACTAAAATGGTGAATTTTTAAATATCGTTTTATATCCAAAAAGGCAGGTTTATTATAAAAAGGAGAGAAGGGTAAAGAATGCTACACATACACAAGTAGGCAGAAAGAGCTGCCCAAGAGGGACAGTTTGTTGACAGGTTTGTTAAAAAGGAGCCCTGCAGAGCCCCAGGCGGTCAGCCCTCAGAGGAGAGCAGCTGCTGCTTTGCAAAGGGAGAAGGCAGTGATGTGGAGGTGCACCTGCACAGGCTCAGGTGGGCAGAGGGTGCTGCTAAATTGGTTAAAATTTAATAAGAGACTGATGATAATGGTGCTAGCTTTCAAATGGCTTCCTCTCCGGAGAGAGCGCTGTTTAAAGGTATAGGTCAGTCCTCCTCATGGGTCAGTGAGTGCTCATCTGTACAGAAATGCTGCACAGTTAGGAAGATACTTTAAATTTTTAACTGAAGTAAGTGGTGTTTGCCCTAGAACTAAGTATAGTTCTCTCAGGAACAGGGTCTGAAAACACTATAAAAGTAAATCTTTTCTCCTTTTTTAAAAAATGCTTTTTTTTAATTGAATAAGTAATTTATGGTCACTAGAAAATTGTGAAAACCAAATAAAACAAAGCATATAAATGCTGGTGATTTCCCTCTTTAGCTGTGGCCATTAGAGCTTTGCTCATTTTCAGACTTTTATACCTATCTGTAATACTCCCTTGTGATGATAAATAATGATTTATTTTTTCATCTCCTAATATAGGAAGATCATTTCTGGAGTTTACAGTCATTAATTACTTAACTGATTGATTGGGACTAAAGCAAAATCTCCTTGTATTTTTAACCTTAACCTAAAACTGTGGACTTGCATTGAATTGACTTACGGGGAAAATGAACATCTTTATAATAGTGAATCTCTGAGTCCTGAACAATGTAGTCTTTTTTTTTTTTTTAATCACAGTGCACCTTCAGGTGCTATTATGCACTTCATATGTATTGTTGGAACTTCACAATAGCTTATTCCATTCTCTTTCTAGGTTATTGTCCCAAAAAAATGCATTTCTGTCATTTTTGATGCTCTTAGATTTTAATAACCTACTGGCTTGTTTACTCCTGGCCTGGAGGCGGAGCCCAGTGTACTGATGAACACCTTGGGTGGTGGAGTCAGATCAGCTGGAAGCTCTGCTCCATCACTTCCCAGCCCTGCAACCTGAGCCAGTTTAGCTTCGTTGTGCTTCCTTTCCCTCGCCTGTAAAATGGAGGTGATGATATTGATGATTCCTAGGGTTTGGAGAGACGTTAAAATGAGATAATGCATTTAAAACTCAACTCGCTTCCTGGGGCCTTGTAACATGCACGTTCACTACATCACAGGGGTTGTTGTCATTTGTTTTAATCATACTAAGACCTCAATAAACACTTTGTCAGATGGCTGCAGGTGCCACAGCGTCACCACCATAGGTGACTGGGACCTCGCTTCCTGATGGGCAGCTGGAGCTAGAAACATCCGCTGTGCTCCCAGCGCTGGCGTCAAACTGAGATCCACTTCTACCCCCTCCCCTGTGGCTAAGGTTATTCTAAGGTTTTCATCTGCAGAAGTTATTTTTCTTTTTCAGGGGAAGACAGGAAGACTCCCAGTGAATCAAATAGCCCCTCTTCATCATCCCTCTCAGCTCTGAGTGATTCAGCCAACAGCAAAGATGACTCAGACAGCTCCCAGAAGAACAAGACTGGGAACAACCTGCTGGTCATCTCTGTGGTACCCGGGAGCCAGCCCTCCCTGAACAGTGAGGAGAAGCCAGAGAAAGGTAAGGGAGGCATGGGCACCTGCCCCCCCCCGCCCCGCCCCACTCCAGGGGGTGACGCAGCCTTGAAAATAAGCCCTCAGAAGTGAAGTTAGAAAACAGACATTAGACTCAAGAACAGTATCAGACATAGGAGCTAAAATTTGCATTTCTCTTTCACTTGATTTGCATCCAAATGTGGGGTGGAAGGATGGGGGCTAAGGCACCATAACTGTGTGTTTAACTCCTTTTAGCACAGAAATTCAGGGAATGCCGCCTGGAAGGGTTTAGCTGGGGAGGTGGGGAAGGGGACTTGGCCCCACTCCGCCCTCCTGCCCTCTGCCCCATGCACCTGTACACCCAGCTTCGGTCCTTCTAGGGTTCGAATGCGTTTTTTGCAACTTTGTCTGCAAGACGAAGAATATGTTTGAGCGCCATCTGCAGATACATCTTATCACCCGGATGTTTGAGTGTGACGTGTGCCACAAGTTCATGAAGACCCCCGAACAGCTGCTGGAGCATAAGAAATGCCACACTGTCCCCACCGGTGGGCTCAAGTAAGGAAAGCAAGTACAGAACCTTTTACTGTGTTGTTATTAAACGCCCTTCCCCCACCTACCCCAGCCCCTCCCTTGAAGGTTGTGGGGTCCTGAAGAGGGGAAGTTTGGCATGAGAGGAGTTAGGCAGTTGGACGGGAATTAGACCTGCCCCTGCGTGGTCAACAGCCACGGGCAGGAGAACTCACTTCACAGAGGGCATGTCTCAGCAGCTGGGTGCTCACGGGTAACTCGTCCAAGCTGCTAGAGTTTTGTTCAGACTTAATGTTAAGGGAGTCAGGGTTTAGTGCCCCAAGAACACATGGTTTGCACTGTCAATTCAGTTACTGTCGATATTTTAGGTGATTTGCCATAAATCTTTTAAGCAAGCATTTCAACCACTCATCACCACCCTACCCTCAAAAACTGAAACTCCCCCAGTTTAGGAGGAGGTAACATTTTACATGCACAGACCATGCATGTACCTTGTGTCTTCTGCACACATGCCTTCCACCTGTGAGGAACTGGAATTGGGATCTCCCAGGTTTAGACATCATGAGATCTGATATTTCCAGTCCAATGTCATTCACCGATCCCCAAAGACCTAGAGAGTGAGTGTCATCATTAACCAATATTGGCCAGAAGCTGTCCGGTCAGAGGTGAGACCAGTCGGTTACTACCCAGCGCACGGTAGTAACCATGATCCAGTAACTGGCTGGATCATCGGCGCCACAGAGCACACAGGGAGTGAAATGTAATTGCCACCCTCAGGGAACTGCTGCCCTGGCACCACCAGAACCTAAGCCTCCTCCTCCGTGAGTCCGAGACCAGGGTCACTGCAGGTCTGCTCCAGAGAAAGGCGCCTGTGTGAACGGGCTCAGAGAGACACAATGGTCAAGGCCTGATGACCCGTTTTTAGCTGAAACGATCATGTAATTAAAAGAGGGAAACGTTACATCTTGTTTATTACCAGGGGGAACGAGAAACCCTTTTGTTTTAGGACATTTTTGTGTGTGTCACTCAACTTGCAGAGAGGCAGCAGACTCCAGGATGGGCAAGGGATGGAGAGACCCAGGAGGGCCCGGGAGTGCTGGGACCACACAGGGGAGGCCCCACGGGGCTCCCGTCTGGTCAGGGGCACCCTCCTCAAAAGCTGGTTGAAACAGAGGAGTCGGGGAGCAGCACCTACTGCCAAAACCCACTCTGTTCCACTTGGGGTGGGGGAGCGGCTAGCTGGTGGGGGGGGAGGGCGTTGGGGTTGGGGGGAGGGCGGGTTGCAGACAACCATAGGTGGGGAATTCCCAGCAACTGCTCACTTGGGAAGTCAGCTGGGCTCGTGCCCACTGACCCTTTCTAATTATTTGTGAATTCTTATTTTTTTAAAAAAAACCTTAAGAACCATTTCTGTGGTTGGACTAGCGTAATCGCCCTTCCCACTAGCCCAGTCACACCCATAACTGCCGCCCAGGCCACTCGGGCTTTGCCATTAGCCTTCCTGGGGACGAAGGAACCCGGAGCTCCGAGCCCTGGGGGAGAATGCCCAGGGAACGCTGATGTTTTTCCGGTACAGACACTTCCCGTGCGGTGCTAACAGTCCCCTGTGTACTAGTTTATATTCTAGGATGGCCAAGTAGAAGAATACTTGGGAAAAATTGATAATGCCTTCTGGCTATATACAGTGAGTCTTTGTTTTGTTTTGTTTTGTTTTCCCTTTGCCGTATCAGAGAACTCATTCGCCTGAGCGCGTGTCTGTATGATAAATCATGGGCGCACGGACCCCCCCCTTAGCACTTTGCCTGAGCAGCGAAAGAAAGATTGAGCTGTGGGTCACAGAAACGTGCTTAACGTGAAACAGACCGCCGCTGTCTAATTGCTTTTCTGTGATGGAACTGCTTGTACTCTATATCCTGTTCGTAATGCAGATCAAATAAGATTATACTATTATTTTTCTTTTGCCGTAGCTCAGGACAGTGGTGAGTTTCAGACTCCTCTAGGTAAGGCCCAGCTTGGCGTAGGGGTTGTGTGTGCACCTGACCTGGGAATGGGCTTTATATTTCTCTCGTGTGCACTCTTCTGTGAGCTGAGGGCCCAAGGCTAACGGCGAGCTTGGCGCTGAGGAGCAGTGCGTGGTGCACTGGGTCGTGGCGGGCTCTGCTGAACACCTCTCCAAACCCTCCGGGGACACTCACGCCCGGCCTGGTGCCGGCCGGGCCAGCGCTGAAGCAGCCACTTCTGCACTTGCATCCTTTTTGTCAAGAGAGCACTCACACCACAGCCCTCAGAGCGGCCCCTGACTGCAGCCTGCTGGCCTCTCCCGGGGAAGCTGCGCAGACTCGCACACATGCCCTCGCGGCCCTCCTGCCCCTCCGCAGCTGGGCAGCGGGGAGCGTTGCCTCCCCTTACAGCACGAGAGCGGGAGGCCCCTCTGCCCCAGGCTAGACGCGGTTAGAGCCCGGCCAGCGTCGGAGCCGGGGCCAGGCCTGCCCCGCCGCCCCGCGCAGGCCAGTCCAGTCTGCACGGGCGCCTCCCAGGCACGGCACGGCCTCCGTCCTGCCCGCGAGAATTTACGACCCCGTCGGGTTGTTTCTGTGACAGGATCATGTACAAACATCATCGTCAAGCTCCCGGGAGACGTGCCGCCCTCCCTCCTTGTCCCTGGCGGGGCTGGTGGGTGGGCCTTCTTCTCCCCGCCCAGCCCTCCGCCCCTGCCCTGCTAGGCCCGGAGCCAGGCGAGGAGCCGGCGAGGGCCTTTCGGACAGACGCTCACACACTGACCCGCACACAGGCCTTCTCATCCTAACCCTAATCAGCACGACCTGACCCTGTGACTCTCTGTTTGCTGGAGGGAGCTCTCCCTTATAAGCTGTTCTTTAAAACTCTTAGCCTTTCTGCGTGTGCTTGGTGTGGTGCATGAAAAGTCGATTCTTTGTGTTGCTCCCGGCTAGAGGGGAGGTCTGGAGGTTTAGACCTCCGCTGTGTCGGGGGGCTGGGACCGGGGAGGGCTCCCGGGGCGGGGGGTGTCCCGGGGAGCGGCCGTATTTAGTCCTCCCTTCCTGTGCTCGCCTTCTGAGGGCTGGCGTCCTGCTGTCACAGCCAGGAGAGCCGGGGGAGGCCGAGCGCGCCCCGGGGGGCGCCTCCCTAGTGGGGACTGCTCTGTCAGTGGCAGTGAGAGCAAAGGGGGTCCCCTTCCCCCCGGAGAGGCGGCGGGCCGGGCTGGGCAAGGGGCAGGACAGGCTGGAGAGGAGGGTGCAGGCGGGGGAGGCGGGAGCGCGGGCTGAGCCCCTTCTGGTTGCTTCCCCGGCAGGTGCCCATTCTGCATTTATTCCACCAACCGCCCCGCCGCCATGGAGTGCCACCTCAAGACCCACTACAAGATGGAGTACAAGTGCCGGATCTGCCAGACGGTGAAGGCCAACCAGCTGGAGCTGGAGACGCACACCCGGGAGCACCGCCTGGGCAACCACTACAAGTGCGAGCAGTGCGGCTACCTGTCCAAGACGGCCAACAAGCTCATCGAGCACGTGCGCGTGCACACCGGGGAGCGGCCCTTCCACTGTGACCAGTGCGGCTACAGCTGCAAGCGCAAGGACAATCTCAACCTGCACAAGAAGCTGAAGCACGCCCCCCGCCAGACCTTCAGCTGCGAAGAGTGCCTGTTCAAGACCACCCACCCCTTCGTCTTCAGCCGCCACGTCAAGAAGCACCAGAGCGGGGACGGCCCCGAGGAGGACAAGAAGGGCCCATGCCCCGCCCCCCAGGACCCGGCCGGCCCCGGGGCCCCGCTCCTGGTGGTCGGGAGCCCCCGGGACCTCCTGTCTCCCCTGTCGGTCATGTCCGCCTCCCAGGCCCTGCAGACCGTGGCTCTGAGCGCCGCGCAGGGCAGCGGTGGCTCGGAGCCCATCCTGGCACTCGAGGCTCTGGCCTTCGACGGCTCCCCTCTGCGCTTCAACAAATTCCGGAACTCGGATTTTGCCCATCTCATTCCCTTGACAATGCTGTACCCCAAGAACCACTTGGATCTCACATTCCACCCTCCCCGACCTCAGACTGCGCCCCCCAGCATCCCCTCGCCCAAACACTCCTTCCTCGCCTATCTCGGCCTAAGAGAAAGAGCAGAGACTGTCTGAGGGCAGCCGGGCTCTGTACCAAAAACAGACAGACAGGAAGAAGCAAACCCCACAAACTCAAACACAGCCCCAGCAGGCGTACGTTGCTGCAACCCTGCAGGCCCCGTGGGGGTCTGAACGCGTGCACTGTGGATCTCTGGTGAGGAACAGGACTGGCCTGTGTGGCACCTATCGCATCGACCTGAACACTGCTTCCTGCGGGCTTCGGAGAGGTGACCTTCTGCGCACCTCCACCCTCAGAGGCATGCCTCCCGCTCCCGGTCCTTCTCCGCACTCGCTCTGAAGAAAAAAGAACTTTGTCTTGTTAAACCCTAAGAGAGTGTCCTTAAGAGCAATCAGCACTTGTACGCTTATCTACTGGTGCATTTTGTTTTCTGTTGGGTGAATGGGGTGTGAGGACGTCTGGATTCTGATCTGAGAGCGAAGCTGTGTGTCCCGCGCCATTTCAATTGCACATTCTTTGTACTGGATTCTTTACCCGCCAAGAACGTTCTCCTCCCTCCTGGGTGGTTCGTCCACTGCAGCCGCTCTCCCTAGGCTCCTCATCACCTCTCCCTCTCTGTTTTACGGCTACGGCGTCGCAGGGCCTGGTGCTCAGTCCTGGAAGAAATGGTCGGTTCGACAGGGCTGCTGGAGATTTCCACCAGGGCGCCAGAGACCGCGTGCCCGTCTTCTCTGGTGACGAAGGTGCGAGGAAGAGCCCCTTCTGGAAGAAAGATCTCGCAGCACTGCAGCCGACATCACAAAACAGAGCGTGTTTTGTGTGTGCCCCTAGGCCTACTCTGGTTGCAGGCCACACACACAGTGCGTCATTTTTTTAAGGGCAGATTATATATATATATACATATATATATATATATGATGTATTAATTCAGTGGTTACCATTTGTTTGCAGGAAAAAAAAAATGTATGAGTGAAAAATTTTATGGTTGAGAAATCCAGCCAAGGAGATTAAGAGGGGTTTGGATACATTCTGGGTATAAATGCTCAGACTAAAAAAAAAGAAACAGCAGTTTTGCACAGTGCTTTGGTCTTGCACTAGTTTTTGTTTCTCATCTGCAGAAGAAAAAAAAAAGTAAAATAAAAGGAAGAAAAATGTACCTTTTCTATGGAATGAGGAAACTGTATGTTTGAAAATCTAGTCACAACCTCTCTGACGTTTTACGACCCTACAGGAAGGTGCTGGTGGTCAGGTGCAGTTCATGCCCGAGAAGCCCCCACCGTCTGCAGACGCCCGGCCGAGAGGCGCCCTCCGCGGCACTCACGACTCTGTGTTCCATTCTGTTAACGCCTGGTAGATGTAACCTGCTAGGAGCTGACTTTATACTTATTTAAAAGCTCTTATTTTGTGGTCATTAAAATGGCAACTGCGTGCAGCACTTTATTGCAGCGAGAAGCAGATGTGACTTGGTGGAGCCCTTTGCTAAACCCGACGAGGTAAAGGGCGGTTGCAAAAAAGAAAAGGAAAGGAAGCTTTGGCTGAATAGGTTCATTGCTTGTGTTTTTAAGGCAACGGGATTTTCAGTTTGGAACAGGCCAAAAGAGCAGGAAGAAATGTGCTTTGTATAATAATGGGAAGTTTGGAATATAAAAGTTTATATATTATTTATCTATCGAAGAACCGGTGTACAGGAGAAATGCTTTCTTATCGCGTTGCTGTTTTCCATCAGGTGTTATCCTAGGGTTGGGTTTTTTTTTTCCATCCGTCTCACCAGGGGAGAATAAAAGCACCCCTCATTTTCTTCCTCTAGTCAGTCTGCTCCCCCGAGAGCCCCTGGGATGGGTACAGTTCTGCCGCAAGCCAGAGCCTGTCCTGTGTGTCCACACCACGGTCGACCTCCAGCCCCCCGCCCCCCACCCCAGACCTCGCAGGTGCGCTGCACACTTCCCCGGCCACAGCGGCAAACCCGTTTACACTAAGGAGATGTCCCCGGGGTGGGGAGGCTGGGCCAGCTAGGGGGAGCCCCTCATCCTCGGTCACTCTCCAGCAGAGACATTCGTCGGCCGAAGTATCGTTGCACCTCTCATGTCAATGTCTCGGTCAAAGACACTATACACAGTATGGACAATGCACTCCAAGAAGATGGGGCTGGTGGGCAGGTTGGTTTTCTTTTGAGTCATGTCTTTATCCCCATGTAATGGAGAATGTGCCACTTGGCTAATAATGTGCTTTCAAGTGACAAGTTCAGTGAAGACAGCAGAGGGGCACCGGCGGCCCCAGAGGCTGGCAGGAAGGGCGAGTCGCACTAAGCACCAGCAGGTTAAAAACCTGCCCGTGAGGGCGACAGGAGTCAGAGCGTGCCCCTCGTGCGTGAGGTCCTGAGCTGATACCTTCGAAGTGAAGAGGGGTGTTGGAAGGGCCGTGTGCTGCTCAAGTGCTGTGTAGCTCCCTGCTTGCCACTGAACTTGAATTTGAATGACTTAGTTCTGCTTAATGTAATTGGGCAACTTTTTTAGCACTTTGGAAAGAGTCATCCATCTTTCTGGTAAATTATAAAAGTTTTCTGAGTGAGAAAAGGTGTGTTTGGAGTTTGTTTGACTTTTTATATTATTATTATTGTTGTTGTTGTTATTAATAAAGGAAAAAACTACAGCATTTTTCAGACTTCACCGAGATAATACGTACCCCTCTCAATTTGGTTTGCAGTTTGAAGCTCAGGGAAGGATGTATTCCAGAGCTATCCTTTCCGTGTAAAACACTAATGTCTTCAAGCAATTCACCTGCCAGCTCACGTCAGTGCTGTTTTCACTATGCATTCTCAATGAAAGCGAGCTTATTTTCCATCTAGTACTGCAATTAGAGTTCTCAGCACTTTCTTTCTTCCTTTTTTTTAACTTCTCATATTATGTTCAGATGGCCACACTGTCAAAGTTTGTGTACATTACTGAAAATTTGTATTGTATAAAGCTTTTTTGCATTACAAGGCTGTACAGGGTCATTTTGACAGTAACTGCATCTTATGTTGCATTGCCAATTTCTAGTGTATCCAGTTTGGAAGTATAATATACTCTAATTAAAAAAAAAAAAAAGGTTGGCTATATTCTCGTTTCTTTTTCTTTCTTGGTTGCCATCCTTGACTACTTGGTAGTCTTCGAGGTTTTGTTTGTCTGCCTTTGGTTTTTTGTTTGTTTGTTTTCACTGTTTAGTGTGTTTTAAATAGGCTTAGGAAATGCTGACCACTAGTTATAACTACTGTGAAATCCAGGTTTTGAACAAGCATGGTTATAATGCCATTCGTCACCATGTGAGCCAATAGGCCCATTCCTTTCTGAAATTAATTAGTGATGTTTCAAGGTGTTCAAGGGCTTAGCCTCTCCTGCTGAGCATCGTTTCATGGGCTCTATTGCTGGAGGTGGGGTGGGGAAGACAGATGAATACTTCCATTTATCTTAATGATGGTTGGCAACTCAGATGTTAATGGGAGAGGGAGAGCGGGTATGTTTTTCAATCTAAATGTATAAATGCAAGGGGAGTTCCCCACTCAAGCACTATGAAACACACTGTATTCAACCTGGAGTTTTCTACATCTGTTACAGACCATCCCTGGGACTCTGGTTGTTGATGAAAATACGTCGTGGGCAGAAGAGACTGTTCTGCCTGGTTCCCAGCGTGCATGCACCCACATACACTGTCCCCTGCTCAGTTCAAGAAATTATGAACTACTTTAACTTAAAAGGATCCAATTTACTTTTCCCAAAGTGAGATTACGTAGAAGCCATGGCCTAGTCACAAATCAGTTTTTCCCTTAATTTTTTAACCGGATAGCAATTTTTTAAAAGGTGATCGAATCAAGTTCTCTTCGTTATTCCAGAACGAATCTGGTGGGATGGCTGCTACTTACTGAAAACACTAACTAGTTGGCGCCCTGCCTTGTGCTGCTCTGCAGACGGGCGTGGGTATCATTGGGGTATTTTTTCTGGGACCCCCACACGTACCTTGCATTTTCCCTGTGGCTGAAAATAGCCAGAAATATCAAGAAAATAACCACCAGCTGGGACACCATTTCCTCTGTGAGTGGGCTCGCAGTGACCTTGAGGACTGCAGTGGGAACCCCACCCAAACAGACCACCCCCCTCCATCTGCCCTGCACGTGGGTCTGGCCTGCAGCCTGCACTGCCCCCATTTGAGCTCAATCGCGATCATATGTACGCTCCCTGCTGTCGTGGTGAATAACTACATCTTCAGCTGAGACTCAGCCATGTGGCTCCATTGGCGGCCACTGTGCACTGACCACTTAGCCGGCGGCACGTGGTCTCGGGAGCGGGGAGGAAGGCCAAGGTTGATGGGTGCACACCTCGCGTGCCCCACTGCCTGGCATTAGAATTCCCGCAGGCCCAAGTTCTCATGGGTTTGCGGTGACTGGAAGGGCGCGACTCATCTCAGACACAGAAGGTGAAGCAAGAACCTCCCTCCCGACAGGGTCAGAGGCCGTGAGCCAGTCTCGGGGTCACAGGGCCTCGTGGGGATGTGGGCTCCGTCCCAGGTGCCGTCCATCACGACACACTCTCCAGCCAACACTCACAAGCCAGAGTCCTGCACAGAACGGGTCTCCTTTTCTGACAACCACTGAGCAAGCAGACGCCGTAAAGCAGCGTCTGGGGTGGATGCAGCAGAGAGATGTGGGGCAGTGGGACAGGCTTGCCCCGACCAGGGCGGGGACAGCCTCGGGTACCTTCCTTAAGATCTTCCGTTTGTCATTCCTCATGGACAGCCGGGTCAGCAAGACAGGAACAGCGCCTGCTGGGGCCGGCAGCCACAGCGAGGGGACAGGAACGTTGCTGGACCCCCTGGGGGTGCCCTGCCCACAGAGCCCAGCAGCAGTTAGATGGGCCCAGTTCTCATGGGGTTATAGGGCGGGAGCAAGAATCTACCTAATTCATCCTTCAAAATTAACTCCCCCACACCCGTGTCCACAAGTGGCTACCTGTGTGGTGAGAACAGCTGCATTACTGGGACCGTTTTCCACCCCTGAGTCATCACAGCGGAGTCGGGTGGGCTGAGTGGAAGCCCGACTCAGCATCTTGTGAAGAGTGGTTGAATGAGGTGATCTCTGAGACCCCGTCCCACCTGAGCGGTAACACCACAAACTGTAACCCCAGGCTCTTTCTAAGCACAACACGGTTTCCAAGCAGAACCCTTGCAGCCGTTCCCTGCAGCGCAGGCTTTTCAGGGCACGACAGACAGACGGGAGCTCAGCTAGAGGCCCAAAGCATCCAGGAGACTCTTACTGGTCCAGCCTAAGGGTTTGGGGCCAGGAACCAGCTAGAAACCAACGGTTACATTTGCCTAGAATTTACATCACATATATAGATCTAGATCTATATATATGTGGGGGAGGGGGCCCCTCAGAAACCAGGAAGGTAGCTGCCTTCAGGGAAAACAGCTGATTGAAAATTGGAACAGTTAGGCTATAAGTCATCTGTTTCTTTCCACGTCTAACCCCAACTCTCAGTCCTTCTACTAATGGCAAACTAAGGTAAGCAAGGACATGGTGGTTAATAGCTACACAGGTACACAGAGCACGAAGAATGCACTGAGCAGGTACAGGAAGATAACAGACATGATCATAACAGGTGTGTATTTGTGTAGGCCATGAATTTATTATGCTAAGATTCACACTAGTAAAAGGTAGTATTTTTCATTCTCCCTTTATGCGGCTAAAAATAAATACAGGTTGATGAAAAAAATAACATAGGAAGAGAATAATAATGGGTCAAAGAAATCTCATTAATCAGGACCCCCTTGCCCATCTTTCTCTGCGGCTAAATAAATGGGCATAGCAGTGGGTCACCAGCATATTATCAGTCAAGGTCTTGTCTCTGTGACATCGACAATGGGGGCAGCAGCAACGGCAAATATGCAGGAGCCTTGGTCACACAAAGAGACCAGGTGCTTTTTTTTAATGAGAAGAAGCCTCCGCTGCTGCTGAGGGGGCGTTTGCGGTTTGGCTCGCCCACCTGCGAGGAAGAAGCTGAAATGTGTGCACGCTTGATCGTGTGCCTTTAAGTAGGAGCCCCCCTGGCTTATTTCACCGAGCATCAAAAAGTGAACAATGAAAAGAAAAAGTGAACAATGATGGAAGAGAATAAAAATTAAAAATAAATAAATACGAACCCCTCGCTGTTTGCTTCTGCACCACGAGAGCTTCTACCCCAGCTGGCCAGATGCTATGATCGAGCAAGCTGTCAACCATCCACTGCTGCCCTGGCCCCCACCTCCCCCTGCCCGGCTAACCTTGATCACTTTCCCGTTCTCTTTCCCATTCATTATTTAAGGAGCAACACATAAGAGGAAAGTCAAGTCTTAAAGATGGTAAGACATAGAGATAAATAACACTTCCTACTTTTAAGGAGTTTACCAACCAACAGAAAAAGCACGTTGGAGCAAATGCACTCAGCACCAGGAAAGATTCAAATAATTCACTGTGGAAATATTGAATAAAGAGCTATTGATTCCAATGGGGGCAAGAGGTGCAGGGGTGGGGGGGTGGGGGGGTGGGGCAGCAAACAGCAGTCTAAGGGAGGGGCAGGATTTCATAGGCAGAAAAGCTGGGAGGGCATTCCAGGTGAGAAGTTGCATGGTGGGTTCTGTTGTGCTGGAGGATTATAATGAAAGCAAACAAAGCCGCATGTGCAGGCCTCGAACTCCCGTAAAGGAGACTGAATACCTCATTCAACAGTTGAGAACTCCCAACTTTTGACAAGGAGAATGGCGTGATCAGATCTGTGTCTTAGAAAGAAGAGTCTAGCAACAGGAAGAGAATAAGAGTCTAAAGACAGAGAGGTGGTATGTTCAAACATCCTAACGAAGCCTCGTCATGGCCTCCTAAAACAATCACCCCCTTCATGCTGTATCCTCAATCCCCTACAGGTGAACTGTCCTCCCGGTTCCCCCAGTTTGCCCTCAATTTTGCCTGCTTCTATCACTCCTCCTCCCTCCTCACCCTCTCTCCCTAGGCAGCTAAACCATCGGTCTTGTTTATTTGCCAGAGTCTGTGACTCTACCCAGCTTTCCTCTCCTAACATCCTGGTACAAGACCTCAGTGTCCTTGCCAGGTGTTCCACAATAGCTCCCCACGTGAATAGGACGTCCTTGTGTAGAAAAGGCTGAAAAATTCATTCCAGAGCGCGGAAGAATGTGCATGGTCAGACCTACAGACACAGATGAGTCCTGGAGCCAGGGCAGAGGGTGCTAACACCATGGTAACGAGACTGAGACTCCAGAGATGCCGACTTTAGAGGGAGGGGCCAGTGGGGAGGGAGAAAAGAGAAGTGGAGGGCGGGAGGTGGGGAGGCAGGGAGCAGAGGAGGGGAAAGGAGGGAAAAAGGGAGGGGAAGAAAGGAGGCAGGGAAGAGGGAGGCTGGGGGTCGGGACAGGGCAACACCTAGACTGAGAAGAAACCAGTCGACAAGGCAAGAAGCGCAGACAAGCATGCCACAGAAGTCAGGTCTAGAGAGACTTCGGTTGTGAAACTCTTACAGAGGATGAGTCCGCTGAGGTTTACCTCACAACTTTTACCAAGCTGACGATCCTGGTTCTCTAAGGATGCTGAAAAGGGACAGGTAGAGAGTAGGAAGCAAATTCCAGTGGGTTCACGAGTGAACAGGGCCCTCCCTGGTGGTGCAGTGGGTTGAGCACCGCACTGTGAAGCAGCACAAGTTCGATCCCCAGCCAGGGAGGGGACCCACGTGGCGCAGCAGACCTCTCCTGCCACGCACGCTGCAGTGTATTTCAACAGATCTGCCTGTTCTGCTCCCTGCTCTGTCTCTGGTGAATCGTCTCACCCCCGCACCTCTGACCTGTACCCCAGTGCTTGTATGCATAAATAAATCTTTAAAATTAAAAAAAAAAAGACTGAACGGGCAGTGTAGAGCGCTGCTGACGAGAACAGTCTACTTTTGAGCTGAGTTTGGTAGGAAAAGAAAAAAAGAATTCATACACCCTTGCCAAAAGATGCCAAAGCTTCTGTTCCCATTCAGGAAATCTTACCCTCCCCCCACTCCTTACTTCACATCCTTTCCAAGAGTAAGTGGCTAACACTACACCCCGCAAGCTCCAAGCCCACCCTCCGCAGCCCTGTGGGTTAACCCACCCTTGAAGTGCAGGCTCATCCACACACACCCCGTACTGCTGTCTGCCGGACCAGCTTCCCTCAGCCCAAACACCCTGGGAGGCAGGAGCAAGGACCACATGTGGTGCGCTTCTATGCAAGATCCAGAGAAGTCCAAAACAGTCAAGGGAGGGCAGAGGCCCTACCGCCCACTACTGTGTCCAGAACTAGGAAAGAAGGGTTCCACTGAGGAAAGGGGAAGGCTCAGAGGACCTCTAAAAAACTTGATGGATTTTGGCCAATTTCCAGAACATTCGACCTAGGATTGAATCTAGAAGCTTAAAAGAGTTTGTTCAGGCGGAAGCCCTGGTTTCACACGGCCCAGACAGCCTCTCGCTGACGCACGGCAAGTCTGCCCTCAGTGGAGATGGTCTCAAGCCCTTCCAGGCTGCCCACCCTCAAGTGTCCCTCAACTGTCCACCACCCCCGCCTGTCCCCCGGTCAGCTCCCCAACAGGAATACAGACCCCTCGTCAGCTATAATGGAAAGGAAGGCCTGGGCTTTAGGACCTAGAAAAGAACTGATCTGTTTTATGTTAAATATCATGGGAAAATCATCAGTTCATGCCAGAAACACAAATATAAACATGGTCATATTGATGCATTTATTCTGAGGGCGACCAGCTGGCCCAGCTGCAGACCATACTCCAGAGCCAAGCGTGGGCCCCCATGGCAGGCCCGCGCAGTAGGCCGCAAACCCAGAGAGAGGGGAGTGGCGGGGGGCTCTTCGCAGCAATGACACCTGCCAGACACTTGGAGCATGTTTCTCTCAAGGGGGCCTACTTTGGAAAATGCTGTTATGTGAAAACCTAATTTTTCGAAACCAGGGGTGGTTATCATTTCAGACTCTCCCTTTCAGAGGGTTTCTTTCTTCGGGCACCAAAACCCAAAGAGCATTTACATAGGAAGGAATGAAACGTTCATTGTTCAACACGAGGATGGAGGGAAGGTGAAGGAGAATATAGGAAATCTAGAGACTTTGGGGCCGCCATCAATTATAGATTCACCAAAAATGGAAAACACGACACCCGCAAATTATAACATAAGGAAGAGCAGGGTCTGTTTTGTTTTTCTGCTAAATGCAGTTCTGGAAACCTCACAGTGTCTTTTTTTTTTTTTGCACAAAGGCAGGGATAGTTATAATTTAAGATTCATTTGCTCCTCCGGACAGACGGAGCAGAAGCACAGGCCACTCACAAGAGGAGGAAGCCTTGAAAAAAGAAATGCTCAAGGCAACCTCGAGAAACACCAGCACCCCTGAAGAGCCTCACGAACCATTTTCACCTACCTGCACCTTCCCGCTCCTTCTCAGTACTTCATTACATAAATGAACCTGACCTTTCTGGGGTTTTCCTCCTCACCCACATCCTAGAATTAAAGAAAGACCTGAGCTTCAGATCGAAAGGGCCTGTCAGTCCCAAGAGGAATCAACTTCAACAACCAAACTCACAATGGAGATACCCGAATAAATCTGCACAGCATCAGGGAGGAAGACAGTTCTGGAACATCCACAAAGGTGGGAGATTCAGAGCCATCATAGCATCATCATAATGGGATGATAGCCGAGAAATGCCGAAAAACACTATGTTTAAATTTAAGAATTTTATAACAAGCCAAACAAACACTCAGAGATCAATAAAACAAATTCTCAGGCACAAAACCTCAGAAGACTGTATTATCCGCACACACTCTCAAAGGGAGAACGAAAGGAAACCTACCCAAGGGTTAGCTCCAGCAAGAAGAAAAAGTGATCTAAAAGATAATCAAGTGCAAAGGGAAAAGTATTCATGTTCTACTTTTGTAATTAAAAAGCAGTTTTTAAAGAAAGTAGAAAGCAATTTAATCCTTTCCTTTTTATACCATTTTACCATACCAGGTCACCACAGGTACCACATGCTTTCAGTTCAATCTGTCAGCAGCCGGCATCCCAGGACCTGCAAGAAGAGGCTGGAGAGAGATCGTGCTGGGACAAAGACTAATTCCAGGAAAACGTGGGAACACATTCCCCAGGCGGAGCCAGAAGGCCGCCATGGCGGCTGGCTGCCCGCACCTGTCCCCACGTGCCGTGACAGAGGGTCTGAGTTGGGGAGCCAGCTCGGGTTCAGCAGGCCCCGCCCTGGCTGTGAATTGAGAGGAAGGGAGGTACCGCGGAGACCAGATGACCCGGGAGAGGGACTCCCCAGCTACCCGGGTCATGAGCTTGGTGGGCCGGTGAGGGGTAGAGGGGGTGCCTGCTCTGCCCAGAAGGTCTGCCGGGAAAGCGCTCAGGCCCCACAAAGGCTCCTGTGGAGAGACTCGTGGAACCACGGCCTACGTCACAGGCCATGAAGTCAGGGCTTGGAATCTCTCACTTGAATTTTTTTTTTTAACGCCATCCCGGTGTGTGCCAAAAAAAGAGCAGCTGCAATAGAAGCAAACATGTTCCTGTCTCTAAAAATAAAGCGCTGGCAACGCTTCAGGCCCCCGTGCCAAGGCTGGCCCTCCCAGCACAAACAATAGGTGGCCCATTTGATCTGAGGCAGGTACTGAGCCCTGCCGGAGGCCCGGGCCCAGCGCGAAGCCCCTCCGTCCAGGCCTGGGCAGCTGCAGAGCTAGAAGCCAGAGCGCCCCCCTCCACTCCTGCTGCTCCCCCATCCCAGGAGCCAGGGGTGACCTGGGCTATTCCACAAAGCTTGGCGGGTGGGTGCTCCCATCAGCCTCTGCTCCACAGCCCCAAGGTGCAGAGCGACAGGCCCTGGGAGATGCTGTTCAGAGAGAGTTCTCTGGGAAGGAAAGGTCCGTGAGCCTCCATCCATTTGCCACTCAGGGCTGTGCCATCACCTGCCAAAGCCCCGCAGATGCCGCTGAGCAATCCCACCTGCAGACGCAGGCCCGCCCGTGCTGCAGACAGAGGCTGCGGGCCCAGACACAGCCCCGTTCCTACTCCGACTGCCTGCACCCCACGGAAGGCGCCTCCACACACACGCAGGCCCCTGGGCCTTGCCGGCTGGGTCGGAAGCTTCCTGAGGTCCAGGCTCGACTTCCTGCTGGTGTGGGGAGTTAAAAGGCCCAGCGGGGGTCGGGGCGGAGGGGACCAGAGAGAGCAGCTACGCAGGCATCATCACCCACACGCACGCCTCAGCAAACAGCGCGGAGGGCTGGCCCAGAGGGCAGGTGTCGGCAGCGCGCACTGCCTCACGAACAACCGGGACGGGCCCTGCCTCCCGCGGCCCCAGCGGCGTGGTCCCCACCAGGACATTCCTGCAGTCGTGGTGCGGCCAGGCTGTTCCGGGCAAGGAGACTCATCTCAAAGTGAGCAGAGCTTTTCCTGCGAGGATGGAGCAGTCCCGGGGCTTTGCAGCGGGTGTTCCATGGAAAGGAAAAGAAGGAAGAAGAAGGGAAAGCAGCCCCCACCCCCAGTCCACGAGGCTGCTTTGGGAGCCCTCCTGTATGCCAGTCAAGGCTCACTCTCATTCGCCCAGGGACAGCTGGTGCTGGGACCACCGCGGCCGCCGATTTGTTCCCTCCAAGCCCGGCTCGAAATGGAGGGAGCACCGAGGAGTCCTCTTCCCAGGTTGACGCCTCCCACCACCTCTGCTGAGGGACCTGGGCCGAGGCGCCCGCTCAGCCGTCTCCTAGTAACAGCAAACATTTGCACCTCATCCCCTGGCTGTGCTCATTTGAAAAGAATTCTCAGAATGTGAGGCCGGGTGGGTGTCCCTGTGTTCATGTGCAGCCTCCTGCGCTTGGCTACACTCCCCATTGTGTTCCCCTGGCCTCCAGACACCCCCAGGACCTGACCGGCTGTTCTTGTCTTCGCCCCGCCCCTCCCCGCCCGCCTGCCACAAAGAACCCGCACTGGGCGCACCGGCTGTCCCCGCTCCTCCTCCTGCGAGGCGCTGTGGCGGCAGTGCCGCCGGAGTGCCTCAGACACTGGCCCCCAACAATACACGCTGATTTCACGTCCCTCGCAGCTCCCTGGGGCTCATCTCTTAAAAGCATCAAAACTGGCCCGAGTCCACCAAGCGGCCTCTCCCCAGGGATGGCCCTCTGCCCGGCAAAGCTCAGGGTGGCCCTGGCTGGAATCGGGCTGCACCGGCCCCATCGGGAAAAGCTGAAGAGCACTTGGCTCCGGCCTCGGCCCTGGGGAGTCTTGCTCCACGAGGAACTAGTCTCTGGTTTCGTGAAGTGAGTCATGGGCTGCCTGGATCGTGCCTGGCCGGGAGGCCGGGCCGCCATGTTTGGCCTGTGCTCCGGGCACCAGCTCTCCATGGAAGGCCGCGCTGTGCCAGGACAGCCTGAGTCATAAACTCAGCACATTCCTCAGGCATTGGCTCGCCTGTCCTTGTTATTACTTTGCTTTTGTTTTATGTAGCACCTGGTTTCACTTTAAAATCCCAAATAAAATCTCATGGTCAGGGCTGGGGAGGGTGGGCGGGGGGGAGTAAGGAGGCAGTGAAGCTGAGGCTAGGGGAGAAGGGGCTATGACACACGACTCCCCAGAGCGGCGAGACCCAGCTCCGATGAGCGAGCGCGTGCTACAGCTGGACCACGCTTGGCCAAAGCCCCTGGGCTGGACACGACAAAGCCTCCCGCCCCCTCTCCTCCCCATATTAGGCCAGAGGACTGGGAAGATAAGTACCTCCAGTCCTCAGACAGGCCCTTCCCTCAGTGTTCTTTCTCTATAAGGTTGACGGGGGAGAAACAGAACCCTGAAAGAGGTCACCCCATGGACATCAGTCCAGCACCTGGTTTCTGTCAGTGTAGGTCCAGCTCCGAGAACCTGTGCACATGAAGGGGCACTCGCGAGGACTTGCCGTGCTTCGCTCACAGCCAGATCACCTCCCCAAGGCCCTGCTCTTCCTGAGTGTCCTCGTCAGCTGGCAGGCTTATTTTTAAGGACTTCTAAGGCGCTTTCCAGCTACAACACTCCGGGGTTCCATGGAGTTCCCTTTCTTCCTGGACCACAGTGCCCAACCCATGTGCCAGGGAATATTTTTGCACAAGCTAACAATTATTTTTTGTCTGGGCTGGGGGGTAAAGGAAGGGGGCCCAAGGGTGAAGGTGCAGAACCACGTTCACGAGTGCTAGTCTGAATGAATCTCTGCTCAGGCTATCTTGTGAACACATCCGGAACGCCGCTCACCTGGATGCTTCCAGTAAAGGGAAGCCCAGCAGGCCACACCTTCGCACAGAAGGCCAGCACCGAGCGAACGGACACCCCCAGGGGCAGGGAGCGCTGTCTTCTTGGTGCAGTAGAGCTCATCATCTGCAGCGTAAGGCAGAACCAGAGGTCTGGGCTCAGGCCTTCTGCAGAACCGCCCCGGCCCCCCCCCCCGCCCCCCCCAGGGTCTCGGGAGGCCGATCTGGGCAGAAGTCCTGGAGGTTGCCTCACTGCAACGAGGCTGCCTTTTAAATGCACGGCTTGGCGAGCTTAATGGAAAGCATACGAAGGACCTGGGAATCGGACCAGATGGCTCCCGGCCGCATTTAGCCTAACCTGGGCAGAGAACAAAAACCTCGGGGAGGGTCTGGGAGTGGGGGTGGACCGGACTTTCTCCATCACTGTTTCTGTCCCACAGAGATCAGTGGGAGCCAGTGGGGGTGGGCGGGGTCAGAGGGCGCCGGGCGGCTGCTTTGTCACACGGTGGCTCTGCCTGCCCTTGCTGACAGCTGCTGGGCCTTCTGCCCGGGGCGGTTCCCCCACCCGCACCGCTGGCTCGCTGGGTGGCGCCTGGGCCCTCCCTCCTGCGCAATCCAGGCGAGGGGTGGGAGGGGAGGGCACCGCTGCCCCATACTGCTGGACGCAAGGACACAGCGGGAGAGGGTCTCGGAGAAAGCAGAGGAGGTGCAGCTTGTTGTGGGTTCAGGGGGAGGGAGGATCAAGGAGGCAGCTCTGGGGGGCTGGCTGCAAGATTGTGGGGAGGGTGGGGAGGGAGGAGTCTGGGGGGCGTGGGGAAGGGGGAGGCGGGGCTGGGCGCGGGAGGCCCCACTCGGCCGGGTGACCCAGGGAGGGACAGGTCCACTCGCCTGCCCGCCCTTGCCGGATGGGGCAGGCTGGCTTGCGCCTGGGGCACCGCGCAGGGGAGGCCAAGGCTCCCGGCTCGCTGGCCCATCGTCCCCCAAGCCAAAAGGCCTTTGGCCCCAGCACCGCCCGCCAAGGGCAGCCAGGCCGGGGCGGGAGGAGCCCAGCGCTGTCCGGCACAGCCCCCCCCGGTGCCTGCAGTGGGCCCAGCAGTGCCACAGGGACGTGTCGTGGCGCTGAGAGCGGTGGCGCGGGCCTCCTCTCCCAGCAAAGGAGAGAAGTGAGAGGACGACGTTTGAAGTGGGAGTGGCCAGGCCTGCCCGCCTGCCCGTCCAGACCTCCCGGCCACTCGCACCGCAGTCTGCCCAGCGGCAAGTTGGGGCCTCCAGCTCCGGTGGTTCCCGCGTTCAGATCCCGGGGAGCGCTCGCCCGAGGTCTGCACCCCTGCAGCGCCCAGAGCCGAAACAGGGAAACGCCGGGGCTCCGCACAGGTGCGTCCACCTGGGTTCCCTCCTGCCCTGCACTGGGAGAGGCACTGCCGGCTCCGCTGCTCCGAGGCAGACACCCCTCCGAGCAAGGCCTGCTCGGTTCCTGCGCCGCCTCCATCTCCGCCTTCGGCCTTCCCTACGACGCCTGCAGTCTCCGGAAGGCTGAGCGTGGGGCGTGGGGGGAGACAGCGGAGGCTGGGGAGGGGGCAGGCAAGAACTGGAGCACTAAGCCACCAGCAGCGGCTCCAGCTGCCCTGCTCCACCTGCGAGCGGGAGCGGCTTCAGGAGCGCTGCTCTCCTTTCCAGCTTCACATCCTAGACGCGGCGGCAGAAGCACTGAGGCACCGGTTTCCTAAGGCGCTGGACACCAAGCCAGTATTTTGAAAAGGGAGAATATTAATGACACTTGAAAATTTCATTCAATCCCTCCTTGTTGCTGTGCCAGGATTTGTGCAATTTATATCCCGATGCCTGGACCCTTCCCGCCACTGTAACATGTTAAAAAAAAAAAAACAACTGAAATTGTGTCTTAATAAATGGCCATGATTTTTTTTTTGGTCAGAACACCGGGCCCAAGATTCCCCAAGCAAGTGCCGGGATCGTGCGCGCCGTTAGCCCGCTCCTGCACCTTAAAAACAAGAGCAGGATGTCATGCCGCTAATTTGTCGGGAATTGTTCACACGAAAGAGGCCACTGAGAGTACAGAAAATCCACTTTAGGGGTGGGGATGGGGGAGCACCTCAGAGAAAGGCAAGTGTTCCCAGAACAGCTGCCGGCACTGGCAGCGGGACCTGCTGGCAGCTGGACAACGCAGGCGGCGAGAGGATTTATTTATTTAACAATAGTTAATGATTCTCCCAAGCAACTCCCAGGAGGCCGGCGAGCAGGAAATATACTTTCAGGAAATCTGCTGCTCTTCCTAGAAGCAGGCACCCACCCACCGCTGCACCCCTGGGCAGCGCACGATGGAACGTTCAGACTCCAAGAGCCTCCACATCCGTCCCCCCACACAGGCCGCCGCACTCTGCGTGGAACGCCCGGGGAAAGTGTTAAGTCGTACGGCGGAAAAGGCATCACTTCCAGAGGGCCAGTCTCACTGGCCCAGGGACCAGGGATGCAGGTGGGCAGCCCAGCCCTGCCCCACGTGCTGCACTCCCCGGGTTAGGCAGCCGGTGCCTGCAGGCTGGCATTTTCCAAGCTGGTCCGTAAATGTGACCCTGCCCCTTGCGATAAGGTCAGGTAGTACTCGAGGAACATTTTCAAATGTTCACGGTCAGCTTATTTTTTTCTAATGCACATAACTAGCATTCCACCCCCTGGTATCAGAAACATAATCAGAGGGCGAGGCCGAGTGTTTTCTAAAGTCAACTGAAAGAGAAATCTCAAGCAGCAGAAACAACAGGCTCGCGAGAGGAGTTGCCACCTTATATTAAATGAGGTGGAGTCGGAGGGACGGAGCAGCTCCCCGTCAGCAGTTTCTATTCTTTCTGCAGCTCATGCTTTAGGTGTGTCTGCCAAACTCGCAGACAGAAGAGGAATCCCACTTCAGCGCCCAGTTACAAACGACCTGGCTTTGAGGGAGTCTGTTCCTGCGAGGCAGCCTCTCTCCAGCAGGCCGGCGCGGGGGACGTGACAGCAGGTGTGGGGGCACACGAGGAGGGTCACAGAGCCAGGCGTGCAGGGTGGGTCCCCTGCACGGAAGGACAAACTGAGCACTCACTGTCTCTCTTGCAGGAGAATCCAGCATAGCATGCCAGCACCCAGGAAAACCTGGAGAGCGAGAGAGACTCCAACCCCACAGGCCTCTGCGGCCGGTCTCCAAAACTACTGGAAAGACCCATTGTAGGGTCAGAGAACAATCAGGTCTTTCCACCCGCCCACCACTGATGATGGACACCTGCGGTGCTGCGAGCATTCCAGGGTGGGCATGCGCAAGTGGGCGCACCTGAGTTGGACACGGGCTTAAATGGGCAGCGTCTTGAGGACGCCAGGACCAACCAACAGAACCAACAGGACCAACAGTACTAACAAGCAGCAGTGAGAACAGCAAAGCAGCCGAGAGGGTGAGATGCGCCGGGGCTGGGAGGCCTGCCAGCCTCCCGGCCCCCCGGCACCCATGCCTGCCATGTACCTGATGCCACCTCTACCAATAAAAGCATGAAAAAAAAGCCCCCGAGGGCTCCAAGACTCCCTTCCCTTACCCATCTGCCCAGAACCATCCTGAACCTTGCTCCAGTGTTGCCCCTTCCTGCCGCTATACCCACATAAGGAACGGTCTTCAGGATGCTACCTCTGATAGGATGCCTATCAGAGCAGTCTATTTTTATGTTTCGCTTGTTGTAAATTAGGGGCGACTGTCACACTGCCGTTAACGTGCACCCGCCGCCATCCGCCCGTCCGCATCACAGCCCCACCGCCGGCTCTGCACACGTGCGCACGCACTGACGCCCCGGACCCACGGCCGGGCACTGGCTCACCTGCTGCGGGTGTGCCCGGGGACTGCGGTTCCCTGAGGTCTCGGGAGTTGGCTTCTGCGTTCAAAGAGCCAGTTGAGGGGCGCGTGCCGGCGGACAGCCGAGCCCACCACGCAGGAACGCATGCAATTCGTGAACATTCCTTCTGCCGCCAACAAATCCCTCTCACATTTCCGCGCCTTTTGTTGGAGCTGCTGGTGGCAGGTATCTACGCTGTTTCCGTCTGGACTTGAGCATCCCGCCATCCTTACTGTGAGGGGCGGGAGGTGGCGAGGAAGTACAAGAGGAAGAGGCGGGCTCACCCAGGCCCAGGACCTCAGGCGCTGGGAGGCCAAGACGCGCAGGTGAGGCCCATGGCCAAAGGCACAAGGTGGAGCTCAGCGGCAGGTGAGGCAAGGACTTAGGGGAATCCCTCTGACTTGGAGGAAAACCACCACACGGGCAACAGGTGTGTCTGTGAAGAGAAGACAAAATACCGAGGGCCTTCATGACAGATGAAATTTAACAAAATCCCTTTTCTTGTGTTGTCCCCAAACACACTTAGAAGGTGCTTTCACGCTGCTGTCAAGGGTCACTGTCGTAACTGGTGCGGACGGTGAAACGGGAAGACACTGGAGGAAATACACGCCAGGCAGGCCAAGAGCGCTGACCAGGTGCGAATGGTCTGTACAAACCACTGGAAAAAACTAAGCGCCTAAGAGAACAAGGAACGGAGGGAATGAGTAGCCATCCTCATGGTCTCTGGATGCCACACGCGTGAGCGCCTGCTCGCTAAAAGTTAGTGCTGGCCCTCAAGTCAGCGCTTTTGAGGTCGTCCAGGGACATACACGGAGTGGAGACAACTTGAGTGCTGAGGTCAAACAAGAGGACTCTTTGCCTCTTTGTTTCAGTTCTTATGCTGCAAATAAGTGTCCTCTTAGCGGCCCAATTAGTGCCACGTTTTCTGCATTTTTATGTTTTTTGTCGGTGATTTCACTGTTTGAAATGTAGCGCTGAAGTGCTGTCTGGTGTCCCTGAGAGCAAGAAGTCTGTGATGTGCTTTAAGGAGAAAAATGCGTGTTAGATAAGCTCAGGCAGGCGTGAGTCACAGGGCTGTTGCAGGAAGTTCAGTGCTAACGCCCCGACCACACGAATTCAACCAGGGATCTTCAAGCACAAACACAAAGTAAGTTCATGTGCTGATGAGTTGATGAAACCATGAGCAGAGGCTCACAGGAGCCTGACCCTCCATTTCCTCTAGAATATGGTTCGGTTCAGTACTTGCTAATTCTGTGTTAGTGCATTTCAGAGAACACAACCACCTCGAACTTTCTATGATTCAGACAAGTGAATTGAACTGAGTCACTAATAGAAGATGCTCCACTTCACTGACAATCAAAGAAATGAAAATTAAACAAAACTTCAAATATTCTCATCTGTCAAACTGCCAATGTTAAAATTTTAAATTTTATTTAATAATATTTATTGTTAACATTTAATAATCTCAAAATATTAAAATTATTTTTAAAAGCCAGTGTCATATAGAAGACAGAGGCAGTTGACGCATGGGGTCACTTTGGCAGAAGACGGCTGGGCCATCTAGCACAATTTAAATAAGCAAACTTTCTCATGCAAGAATCCTACTTAGGGGCGATACAGTGAGGACATGATTTTTCAGTTGCAAAAATTTAGGTTAACTGCATTGTTGATAAGTCACAAATTTGAAAAACTTAAATGCTCAGCACTATAGGATATTTTTCCACCTGGATATATCTGGTCAATGGGATCAATATGCTTCCACTAAAAATGATGATAATTATGTTAACACAAAAGAGGCCTATGAAGATATTGACTAAAACAGATCAATTGGGGTCTCCCTGATGGCACAAGGGAGGCGCAGCACTGTGGAGCTGTCCCCAGCCACTGCAGCCCGAGTTCAATCCCTGCCACCGGCCAGGGAGGGGACCCACATGGCGCAGCAGACCTCTCCTGCCTCGCCCGCTGCTCCCCTCAGCAGTGTGTTTCAGTCTATCATCCTGTTCTGCTCCCTGCTCTGTCTCTAGTGAGTCCTCTCACCCACTCTAACTCTGGCCTGTATCCCAGCTCTTGTGTGCGTAAATAAATCTTTTTAAAAAAAGATCAAGTGGACAATGTCCAGCTTGACGGCATCACCTGCATGCAGACTAGAGAGATGTTTCTAAGGAAATTCGTGAAAATGTCAAGGGTGATTAACCCTGCAGGCAGAGGGCGGGTTCCAGGTGATTTTTATTTCTGTTATTGTTTCTCTGTCTTATTTGAAAGTTGACAACCCAAGAAAATTGGTCCCTGCTTTGACCTGTCAGCCCATCGTGTACACTAGTCACACGCAGGCAGAGGAGGCGCTGGTGACCCTGACAAAGCTCGGTGTGGCCAGGTCACAGCTCCGGGCCTGGTTGTCTCTGCAGCCCCATCAGCAAAAGAAAACTACGCACCTAAGAAGCAAGCGCTTGAAAAAATGTTGATGGATAAATACTGCTCCAAGCCATTTCATCTTTTTCTCCCGGAATATCTGCAGTGGGCATTCATTTCAGCTCTCGGCGTGGAAATGGCCCTGAGAATGTGGGGCTGTAGTGGCAGGAAGGAGGCACCGAGCAAGTTCTGGGTGGTTCTAGCAGAAGGGGGTAAAGAAGGAGTCTTGGAGCCCTCGGTGACTTTTATACTCTTATTACAGAGGTGGCATCAGGTCCATGGCAGGCAGGGGTGCCGGGGGGCCGGGGGGCTGGCAGGCCTCCCAGCCCCCGGCCCATCTCACCCTCTCGTTCTGCTGCTCCGGCTCTTGCTGCTGCTTGTTGGTCCTGGCGTGCTCACGACGCCGCCCTTAATGCCCGTGTCCAAACTCAGGTGCACCCACTGGCGCATGCCCACCTACGCACGCGTGCAGTCCTGCAGGTGTCCATCATTACACCAGTGGTGGGAGGGTGGAAAGACCTGATTTCTCTGACCCTCCAGGGGCTGCCCATGCTGTGCTTGACCTCCAGCGACTTGGAAAGGTGCTGGTGGTAGTCGGGAATAATCCTGCATGCAGATGGAGAGGGAAAAACCAGTTTAAACACAGTGTTAGAATCAAATTCCTTACACGCCCAGTTTAGGTTACGTCAACACATTGCACACACACCTCCTATTTCTCTTGACAATCTGACCAACAGAAAAGTGAACGGCAGCCAGGTAAGAGACACCTGGGACTGAAGGCTAATTCCTAGGAGCCGTTCTTGGAGCTGTGAGTGAGGGGAGTAAAAAAAGATTATGGTGCATGTTCATTTTATTTTAAAAAGAAACTTGTGCAGATAACAGCTGAGGAGACAGGGAAATTCTATGAGTCTATAATTTAAAAAAAAAAAGGTTATCAGAATAATTTACTTTTTCATGGCCTTTGGTTTTCTCTATGAGGTCTTTCTGACCTAAGCCTTAAAAAAGGAACTGTGTTTCAGGCTTTATTAATTCCTATAATTTGAATCCAGCTACAAAGCAATCCTTATGTCCCCTCCCCTGTCAATTTTTTTAACCTTTCAAATGTTTTATTAAGAAAGATTTTCTTTTTAGAGCAGTGTTAAGTTTACAGCAAAATTGAGAGAAAGGTCCAGCGGTGTCTCCCATACTTCCTGCTCTCCCCCCTCAAAAATGCAGAACCCCCCACCTCACATAGCCCCCAGCGTGGTCCACTTGTTACAGCTGCTAAACCCTAAACTGACACCTCATAATCAAAGTCCTTGGTATCCATTATGGCTCATTCTTGTGCTTTGTATTTTATAAGTCTGGACGAATGTATAATGATGACACGTATCCATCACTTGAGCATAGAGAACTTCAATGCCCTGAAAACCCTTTCTGCGCCGCCTGTTCATCCTCCCGGCATCCAAGCACTGAGAGCCTCTTCCTGCCAGTCTCCAAGCTGCGGTCTGATGTCCGACGCGGACCTTGGAGACGCTCAGGCACTGTTCCACGTGAAGTCTGTTTCGTGCGGAGTCTCCATGCCCGCTGCATGCATGCTGAGCCTTGCTGCCCCACGGTCTGTCTGTCCCCACAGACGCTCTGTTCTTCTTCTTCAGTCTTTAATTCTCTTTGCTTTTGTTTTGGAGCTTTCTATTGTGATCAGAGATTCTTTCCTCAGTTGTGACCTATCTGTGATGGGCCCATAAAAGGCTTTCCTCGTTTCTATTAGCATTTTCAATCCTTAGCATTTCCCTTGGTTCTTTCTACGCTCTCACCTGCCCGCTTACCTGGGCCCTGTTCTGGCTTGCATTTCCTGCACCGTCTGTGTAGCTAACACATCGTCAAAGCTGTTTCAACTTCCTGGTCATATAATTCCAACATCCAACATGCTGATTCTGATGCTTGTTTTTTCCCTTCAAATTGTGTTGTGCTTGTAGTTTGCCTTACAATTTTTCCTGCTGTACCAGGAAAAAGGGATCAGCACAAACAGGTGCTTCATAGGGGGTGGGGAGGGGAGTGTCCTACGGAGCTGTGATCAGGCTGGGTCTTTCTGTGCCTGCGCCTCTGCACGGGCTCTTAGCTCTTCACCCCCCCCACCCCGGGAGTGGGGACCTCCGGCCTCCGCCCCACTAGGCCCTGCCACTGCATAGCGGGGCAGGCAGACCTGGTAAAGGAGAGGTGTGCTTAGGACCCTCTCAGATGGTCCCTCTTCCCCTCCACCTCCGGGAAGCATGAGGGATTTTTTCCCCTCCAATTATTTAGTGTGATCAAGGTCCCAGAGGTAAATTTCATGGCTGGGTCCCACTGCAGTTTCTGATTCCCAGGCGTGCCTGCTTTGAACCTCCATCACTCCGCAGTTGCAGCCCAGATGGCCCAAACCTGCAGAGCTTTCCCGCCAGGCCTGCTGCGGTCAGTGGTGACTCCCGGGCATCCCCCGCTTGTCTCTCCAGGCTGGGGGCCAGTGCTTTGCTCTCCCTGCGCTCAGGGAGCTAAGACAGTTGCTGATGTTTTAGTGTGTTCAGCTTTTTACCTACTGTTAGAATCGAGTGGTGACTTCCAAGTTTTGTGGGTTTTTTTAAGATTTATTTATTTATGCATATAATAACTGGGGTACAGGCCAGAGGTATGGGGTGAGAGAATTCACCAGGGACAGAGTGGGGAGCAGAACAGGCAGATCGACTGAAATACTCTGCTGAGGGGAGCAGCGGGCGAGGCAGGAGAGGTCTGCCCGCTATGTGGGTCAGCTCCCTGGCTGGGGATCGAACGCGTGCCGCAGTGACTGCGGATGCTTCATAGTGCGGTGCTTAACCCCCTGCACAACCAGGGGAGGGCCCTTTATGTGCAACTTTTAAAGAAACTGCCAAGGTGTTCTCCAGAGGGTCTGTCCTGTTTTACATTCCTGCCAGCAATGAATGAAGGTTCTAGTTTCTTCATATCCTCACCAACATTTGTTATCGTCTGTCTCTGATTATAACCATTCTTACGTGAAGTGGGATCTCGTATTTTTGTTTCCCTAATGACTAACCCTATTGCATTCTCTAGTATGTTTTGATAAAACAAGAAAGGTCTTAATTTGATTAAAAAAATACAACGATTGAAAAGTAAAAAGGGTCTTGCTTGCCATAATGTGATGGGGTCATATATTAGGGACTAGGGATGGGTTAAGACAGAAACAGCCTTTGGGAAGTACACATCGTTATTTGTGTTGTTCTATGCTGATGATTTTTTTAAACAAATTATCTTCAGCTAAAGTCAAACAGAGTTCAACAGTTATTTATCTAAATTATAGAAAAACCCACTTATTTACAACTACAGTAAAAGAGGTGGATCTAAATTTATCCTGCATAATTAGCTTTTATTATTTCACCGGTTGTAAATCCTTCGCCTTTCCAAGCGCTGCAACACTTCTACCCCACATGCCTACTAGAAGATTTAACTTGGCTTTGTCCTCCTCCCTTTCACGAATTAGATGAGAATCATTACTTAATACATGGTGTGATTTTACAATAGTAATGTTTTACAGAAAGTAATGTTAAGGCTTCTGGTGGATTAAGGAGGGTCAGAATAGGCATTAGAATTTGTGTTAGACCACTGCATGAAGAAATTACTTATATCAAACTTGGTTATTTTTCTAACTAAACTAGAAAGCTGTTCTTCCTTTTCTTTACTTTTCAGTCTGTTTTTGGAGAGCAACACCAACAAACTCAGGATGCATGATTAAGTAATGAATTTTTTCTTTGCGAGGTCACGGCACAAATTGACCTTGACCATTTCAGCTCACCTTCTAATTAAGGACATTTCATGTTATCCTCGTTTGCTACGATGTAACCACCTCCTTGCTTCCATTTCCTCCTCCTAGGACTATGACCAAATTGGGTAATCCTGTTGATGAAACTAACAGTGTTAGGAACTGCCAACACATCGGGCCCTTAAATGTGTGCCCCGCACCCTCCCCCCTGAACGCTGCAGGTGTTTGTTCTTAAGAGTCACTTATCAAGAAGCCCTGGGTGGGTTTGTGAGCATCTACTCTTTCAGAATCAGACAAATTCAGGAGTATTTTTCCTGGTCTTCTAATAATTTAGTCCTCCTACAGGGTGTCATTCCTAGTACAATTGTCACCTCTTTGTGATTCAGTTTCTTTTTCCTGCTTACTCATCTCTGAGTTTCTTGAAACTTCAAGTTCCTTGAAGTGAAGCCTTGTGGACACAAAACATAATGTTAGGTGGGGCCTCCCAGGTGGCGCAGTGGGTTAAGCAACATACTATGAAGCAAAACACAGCCACTGCAGCAAGAGTTCAATCCCTGCCACCAGTCAGGGAGGGGACCCACATGGTCACCTCGCCTGCTGCACCCCTCAGCAGTGTGTTTCAGCCCATCTATCTGTTCTGTTCCCCACTCTGTCTCCAGTGAATCCTCTCCCCCACCTCTGGCCTATACCCCAGTTCTTGTATGCATAAATAAATAAATCTTTTAAAAAACACATAATTTTAGGAGATGAAGACAAATCATTCTCAACCTTTTCTGAGCACTGTGGTCAAACATGGTATGTCCATAAAAGATGAAGATTTAGACACAGATGAATGACACCTGCTCTGAGTTCCACGTGCGCCCTGGGGGAAGCCAAGAGGTAGCGCTGTTCACTTGAGAAGTTTCTTTTCTCCAAGCCAGGAAGTGCCTTTATGGATATTTTTCTAAAGAAAGAGCCCAGGGCTTTCATCATATTTTTCAAAGTGTCTCCAAAATCTGAGGTGTCATCGGAGAGAGCTGGTAACCACTGGGATAGCTGACAGAGCAGATTTCCCCTCAGGTTTTTTAAGAAGAAGGCATTTAATGGTCTGTAATTAGGTCAAAAGTTATTCTATCGATATTAAGTTTCTTGACTGTGATAACAGTATTTGGCACGAGGAAGTATTTTGGGTCTGACTCTGAGGAGGCCGTGCTGGGGTACTTGAGGCTCTCCTGCCACGGTGCCGGTACGTCACCCCAGTCGTTCAGCACGGAAGTGTACACAGGTTTCAGGACAGAGTCAGAGGGAAGGCTACACAAAGGTGGCGAGAGGTTAACAGCAGAATTCAGGTGAGATTAAACGAACACTGGCTGTATCATGCCATCAGTTTTCCTGGGAATTAACCCTCTGAGTTGTGGATAAAATAAGCCATTCCGGGCCTCCCCTGGTGGCGCAGTGGGTTAAGCAGCGCACTACGGAGCGAATCGCACTACGGAGCGAATCGCAGCCACTGCAGCACGAGTTCGATCCCTGCTGCCGGCCAGGGGAGGGACCCACATGGTGCAGCAGACCTCTCCTGCCTCACCCGCTGCTCCCCTCAGCAGTGTGTTTCTGTCAATCTGCCTGTTCTGCTCCCCGCTCTCTGTGGTGAATCCTCTCACCCCCCTACACCTCTGGCCTGTACCCCAGTGCTTGTATGCATAAATAAATAAATCTTAAAAAAAAAAATAAGCCATTCCTTTATCTGCTTTCATTCCATAACTGCAGGTAAAGAAAGCCAGTGCTACTGTCACATTTTAGATGCTAAACACAGGCAGGAAAAAGGGGAGGACAAGCACCCCAAATTACACGTGTGCTATGTGAGCACAGAACTCAAAAGGACAGACCTGAGCGGCAGCACGGTCCCCGTCGTACCCCCAGGTAACCCCAGCCCGCCTCGGGCACACACAGCCCATACACGCCCACCCCGGCCGCTGCAGTGCACACCCGCGGCCGCCGCTGAGTTCACGGCCAGGAGCAGCCGCAGCCACCTCCTAGTCGGTGTCACACTTGAGCGGTGACGTGCACCTGGGAGCAGATGGCATCTTGTGACCTTCTTAATAACAGGCTCCGCTGCCAGGGTCCCCTCATGTCCCGTCTCTGCGGGGAACTTGGAACTGTTGCCTTACACTTGAATATTTTCTGGCAAACACATTTAACCATTTACTAGACTGTTGTCTAATTTAAAAGTCACAGAGAGCCAGACCTGGAAGGGACGTGGGTATTTCCTGGGCCTGGGGCCCCTCCCGGGGCTCCTTGGGGTGCACTGGCTAGCACCAGCCTCTCTGTCACCTTCAGTGCAGCTAAGTAAACCCCAGCCCCGGCAAACCGCTCCTCGGGCTACCTGGATGCGCAGTGGCCACGTGAGCTCTGCTTTCTGCAGCCTGAAGGAAGTGCACGGCCCGCCCGGAGCCCGACTTGTGGTTGGCCGGAAGACAAGAGGAGACCCGCCCTGGAAGGCCCCAGCAGGCCTGCAGGAGCCCCGTGGCCAGCGAGGCTGGTCTCAGTCACGTGTCCCTCCGTGTCCACCCTGGCAGTGTGGCGGACAAAGTCCCGGGGTGGGGGGGCCGAGGGGACGGTCAAGGGCTGTGCTGGGGCGGGGGGGTGCCCTCTGGTGCTCCTCACCCTCGGCTCCTCCCAGAGGCCACTGCCCGCTGTTAGAGGGCAGGTACCCCGCGTGGCGCAAGAAAGGACGATGGAGACACTCAGCAGAGCCAGGCGGAAGGCCTGTTCCCACTCAGCCACAGGAACCTGGGGGGGCTCGGGCCTGAGCGGGGGTAAAATAGCCACGTCAGGCCACAGTCGTGGGGAGGTGGGTGGAGAATGCGCAGAGACATCCAGTACATCTGGGAGGGGGTGATATGGACAGAGTAGGCAGGTCACACGAGAGAGAGACAGAGAGAGAAAGAGGTAAGCTAGCTTTGGAGGGTAGGGGTGTTTTCACCCCTGGTTTCTTCACAGCTGAGGGGAAGGTACAAATGCTTCCTGGATGTCAGGACAGGGACACCTTGGGGAGACACATCCCCAGCACCTCTGGCTGGAGAGGTTGGCCTGGGTGTGAGGAGTCTTGACTGGGAGCTGAGTATCTCCCAGGGAAACTTGGGGGGAGAGGCATTCATATGAAGCTTTTAGCAGATTAAGCAGTAGCAAAACAATTATCAGAATATTTTTAAAGTGCTAAAAGTCCATGTTTGAGATTACAGTCATGAGCCTTCATCAAGCTTCGTAGATCTAACCCTTCCAGATGGTTGGAATTAATATGGGGAGAAGTCCACTGCTTCCACCTCAAGGTCAGGGCACGTGGCACGTCCCTCCACATTTCACCTAGAAGTGGCTCCCTGGGTGCTGGGGGGCCTTACGAAGACCTCTCTCTCTGGAAGGGCGCAAAAGAGGAAAGTCCTCTCCAGGAAGCAGAGAAGAGGCGTTCCCTCCCCCACACCCCGCCTGCCAGATGGAGACAAGACTCAGGGACCCACGGGGAGTAACTCCAAGATGAAAGAAGTGGGTGGAAGGTCTGCCTGCAAAGCACTCACCTTGACTTTGTAGGAAGAAAAGAATTATCTTAGATCATGTTAAGTCATGAGAATTTGGGGACGGGGGTCTGGGACAGCCGCTTGCATTATGCTAATTTAACTAAAACCCTGGAGGTGTTCATAGGTTGGACAATAGAGTTGCTAGTTGATGGTTTGTACTTTGTATTTCTCTTTTCAGTTCTTTGATAAACCACTAAAGTTCAGATTACATTACAACGCTTCTCCATTTTGGTGGAAATGAGTGACCTTCTGGGATTAACATGGAAGAAGAATTTCTTTACCTTGAAATAATGATCATTTTCAAGAGTGACGGATCCAGAGGAAAACAAGGAACACGCTTGTTTTCTTGCTAAGACACCCTGCCTTAGTTGGCAAAGGAAGTCACCTGGACTGCCAGCACGAAAACCTCCTGCTATAACGTGGCAATGTTGGCAAAGGGCTCTCTGTTCCGAGCTGGTCACGCTGTACTTACCTCAAGTCGGAGCTCCTTGGGGACCGGCCCAGAGCGTGCAGGTGGGCTGTGGGCAGGTGGTGGGCTGCATGCAGGTGTGTTGTACACAGAGCAGCCCGGTGATGGTGTCCTGGAGAGAAGAAGCAGAAGAAACAAGCCGCATATTTATGAGTTTAGAAGTGATGGACGTAGAGCGATTTTCACTTATCTTTTCATTGGATTTCTTAAACTTTTCCTTCTTCCCTTCCCCTCCTTCCACCGTCCCAACGTCACGCCTCCCACCCACAAAATCAACCCAAGCTGGATTTTCTCCTTGTCTTGAGTGATTGATGTATTCCCTGATTTGTCATAAAAGGGTAAAACGTTCAACTTTTGTGCATGAGAAGCTCAAACATTAAGTTCGTAATTGTTTTAATAGGATTTATGAGTGTTTCTCTGGGGAGTTGTTTTCAAAATAAGATAAGTGCTATGAATGGGCTAGAAAAGATTATAGTAATTATGCTGGTTTCCCAGTAAAATGTAGAACTTAATAGCAGTGGAGTAACTTGGGGACTCACAGATGCTCTCTAGCCACCAAAACACACATCTCTCAGTTTCCCTCAGTCCCACAGGACGCTCTTTGCAGCCAAGCAGGGGCTGGTGGGAAGCATGGTCCACTTTGTATGGGATGGGCGAGTCTTTGATTTCCAGAGGGCAACACCCGGCAGCCATGGTTCTGGGAACTCTGACTCTGGGGGAAGGTCTCCACGCTTCTGGGACCTGGAACTCTGTGTGTGTGCGTGTGCGTGTGTGTGTGCGTGTGCATGTTGGCAGGAGAGGAGGGTGAGCCATAGGAATAGAGTAGAATTAGCATCACCCTAAAGAATCTAAATGCTCCTGGACAGGGGCCTCCCTGGTGGCGCAGTGGGTTAAGCAACGCACTATGAAGCAAACCGCAGCCACTGCAGCACAAGTTCAATCCCTGCTATTCCATTATGCATCTGCCACATCTCCTTGACCTACTCATCCGTGCTGGGGCATTTAGCTTCCATATCTTGGCTACTGTAAAAAGTGCTGCTAGAAACACAGGTGTGCAGGTTTTCTTCCGAATTAGTGCTCTTTGGATATTTACCTAGGAGTGGATACCTAGGAGTGGAATTGCTGGGTCATATGGTAAATCTACTTTTAGTCTTTTGTGGAATCTGCACACTTCTTTCTGCCGGGGCTGGAACAGTCTACATTTCTACCAGCAGTGTAATACTGTTCCTTTTCCGCCACATCCTCAACAGTGCTTGTTTTTCATTCTCACAGGTTGGAGATGATATCTTATTTAGTTTTGAATTGCATTAAAAGCAGATTTCTTTCTTTTTTTAAAAGACTTTATTTATGTATACAAGAACTGGGGTGCAGGCCAGAGGTGCAGGAGGTGAGAGGATTGACCAGAGACAGAGTGGGGAGCAGAACAGGCAGACTGACTGAAACACACTGCTGAGGGGAGCAGCGGGCGAGGCAGGAGAGGTCTGCTGCGCCATGTGGGTCCCCTCCCTGGTGATAGCTTGATAGTGCTGAGACTTTAACCCTTATGCCATCAGGGAGGCTCCTTAAAAGCAGATTTCTGAGCTCAACACCAGCAATAATTTTTCAGTGGATTTGGGCACACGTCACCAGTGAGTCAGTTTCATAACTTTCGATGGGAATCTTTTGCGTCTCTTCATGTTTTGGAGCACCTAAGCAGACATACCCAAACACTGTAGTTTGACTTGGGCTTTAAAAAAATGTATATATATATATATATATATATATATAAACGGAATACTACTACAATATGTGTTGTGTCTGACTCGAAATGCACTACACAATATTGTGGGTGTAAAGTGGAATTTGTTCAATTCACTCACGTTGCTTGAATAGCTATTCTGCTGCAGGCAAACAGCACTTGTTCCACATTTGGCTTGTTTTCAGTTTTACCACTATTTTGAGAAATGCTGCTATGAACATACTGTACACATCTCGGTACATGCGTAAAAATGCATCTCAGCTGGCTCGCTACTTGGAAGGAGAACTGCTAAGTCTTATGGTAACCAAAGCACCCACTTTAGTAGATAAGACCAGACTGTCTTCCTAAAGATTTATATCAAGGTACATTCCCATTGACTGTATATGTGAAATCTCATCATTCTACACCCTCACCATGATTAGTATTGGTGGCCTTTTTGAGTCTAACCTTTCTGGAGGATTACTCCACATGAGTAAATTCACCATGGTTCTAATTTGCATTTCCTAGTTACAAATGTAGCTAAGTATCTTTTGATAAGTTCACTGGTTACTTGGATATCTTGACTTATGAAATCCCTTTAAAAGTCTCCTTCCCATTTTTGTGGTGGGTGGTCTTTTCATGCTAATATGTAGGTGTTGTTATATGTCAGCGTTATGAACCCTTGGTCAGTCACTGAGTTGAAAATTTCTTCTTCATGGCTTACCTTTTCATACTTTTAATCGTTCATCTTGTCAAACAGAACTGCTTCATTTTAAGGCAGTCCAATTTATCTAACTTTTTCATTATGGGTAGTACTTTTTGTGTTCTGTTTATGAAATCTTTGTCGACCTCAAGATCATCAAGATACTCCCTACACTGTCATCTAATGGCTTGATTATTTTGCATTTCACACTTAAATCTTTAATTCATCTTGAATTTACTTGGAATTGAAAACATGGCCTTCCTCCACTTCTCTAACAACTATGAGTCTGTTTCTGGGCTCTTTATTTTATTCTATTGTCTATTTGTCTATACTTACTTGATATAATACCATTTTGCCTTAAATACTGAGGCTCTGTAGTAATGTATAGAAAATAAACCATCTCACCTTGTTCTTTTTTGAGATTGTTCTACTTCCTGACTTTCTGTATTTCCATATAAATTTTAGGATCATCTTGTCAAGTTCCCCAAAATACCAACTGCAATTGCACTGACTCAATAAATCAGTTTGGGAGAACTGATAGTCTTCCAATCCATGAACATGGTTCATCTTTCTATTTACTCTGATCTTTATTTCCTCTCACTAATGGTTAATAGTGTTCTGGGTGGAGGTCAGGCACCTCTTTGACTATACTCATTCCTAGAAACTTCGTATGTAAATCGATTAATAATGTGACTGGCATTTAAACTTTTTTTCCATTTTTAAGTGTGCCGGTGAGCATTCATTTTCTTTCAAATTTCCTGTTTCAATTGAAACATTCATTAAAATTTTGTATTGTGCCATACTTTCCTTTACTATAAAAATGTTTCTGCCTTCTGTTCCACATGATTACTTCTCTATTAATACTACTCCAAACTAAGGGTCCCTACTTGTCCTGTGGACTTCCGTAAGCCCTGACAACAGTGTCTCTTCATTCCCAAAGTATGAGCCAACATACCACTATTTTTTCACTCAGGAATTTGTTTCTATAAGCACCAATTCAGAAAGGAAAATCATTGCTTTTCAAGTAACTTGGGACTCAGAGTTATCACAGCTTTCATTTTTTCTGGGTTTGGATTTCCCCTGAGTGACAATAAGGCCAATTGAGAGTCCAAGATTGAGCTATGAATCCAGCACTGCCCTAGGCAGAAAGCTACAGGGAGTCAGACCTCACATCCTGGAAGGGTGCCCAGGTAGAAGCCCCTGAAGCAATGGGAGGTTTGCTCTCCGACGGCCATATTGCTAAAACACATTTCACCCTCTTACAAAGAGTGAATTAAGTGAGCGAAAGAGTCCCGTGGAATATTTGTTAAACATATATATACACACACACACACACACACACACACACACATTACGGTGTCTCATCATAATTCCTAAGAAAAGTGACTTGAGAATCTTTATTTTTCAATGGGAACTGACCATTTTCATGAGCAAACAAGTATGGGAACTGCCGCTCTCAAAGACTCTCAATGAGCTGAGCAAGGCCAGTTTCAATCACAAATCCTGCAGTTTTCTATGAAGACACACACCTCAAACTGTTGCATAGGGTGAGTTAATCCATGGTTTTGAAAAAGCTGTTTTTTTCAGGGTTTTTATGGAGAGGTAGACATTCATAGATTCCCTCTCCTATTCCAGAAGTTCTGGCCTTCACAAATTGTTGTTGTTAATGTACATGATATAAAATTTATCATTTTTTAAAGATTTATTTATGCATACAAGAACTGGGGTACAGGCCAGAGCTGCAGGGGTGGTGGTGAGAGGATTCACCACAGACAGAGCAGGGAGCAGAACAGGCAGATCAACAGAAGTACACTGGTGAGGGGAGCAGCGGGCACAGCAGGAGAGGTCTGCTGTGCCATGTGGGTCCCCTCCCTGGCCGGCGGCAGGGATCGAACTCGCGCTGCAGTGGCTGCGGTCTGCTTCATAGTGTGTTGCTTAACCCACTGCACGACGAGGGATGCACTAAAATTTATCATTTTAGCCATTTTAAGTGTGCAGTTCAGTGTTAAGTACATTCATGATGTTGTGCAACCATCACTACTGTCTCCAGAAAAACAACCCAATAGAAACTCCTTACACAGCAGACTCCCCATCCTACCCTCCCCCCAAGCCCCTGTCACTACAAATTTGCTTATTCTAGTTCTCTCATAAGTAGAAGGATACCATGTTAATCCTTTTGTACCTGGTTTCTTTCACTTCTTTGTTTCTAACAAAGTTCCTTTTTTGTTTCCTTCAAAGCACAGGTGCTGTTTCCTAGCACCTAGCCTAAAACACCTTAGCCAAAGTAGAACCTTAAAAATAAGTATAATTAATAAGTGACTTAATAAATAAACAAAGCATCGGAACTTCAAATTTTATGCTTGAGACCTATCCCTGCCTGAGGAATTCTGAAATGTAATTATTTCCTTACTCAACCTTGGCAAACAACTGACATCGATACTGATCTTCCATAATTGCTGAAGCTTTCGTCACCCAATGCAAGATCTTTTGTTGTTGTTGTTGCATTTTATGAATTTTACATAATTGCTATGAAAACAGATTCAGGACCAGGTGACTGAGACATCTATCAAGTTTCTTCTTCTTCACAGTATGCAATGTACATGGTGAACAGAGAAGGTGAATGAAGAGTATTGTGTTTTGTATACCTTAGTATTTTCCTGCCCACACATTTGAAATGATCAGTTATTTTGTATTTATGCAATAATCCCCCTTGAACCATTTTGATTCTATCACTGTGTAAAAATGTCTCTTTTATAGTCTTACAAAATTTAAACAGTTTTGCTCAGAACTTAAGCCATTTGTCCTTGGAGCTAAAATTAACCAAGAAAAAGATGAAAAACAAAAGCAAATTTAGAATAGAGTCAGTATTTTCAAAATGAGCTGAATCTTCCCTTTATCTTCATTTAAAACACTTGCTGCCTCTTAGCCTATAGTAAAATAAGCAATAGTTGTGCAAAGGAGAAATTTACATTTTTGATGTCTCCAGAATAACAAATAAGCCCCACAAACTTGTGCTCTTGTATGATCTCCAATGTCACAGGCTGCCTTGTTTGGAATGACTCACGATGATTATGCTCTGAATAATAAACAAATTCAAAGTTCTGTGCATTGTCATCAGATGTCATGTTTATGCACTTTTTTCAATTATTGCTTTTCTTGATCCTGGTGAATGGGTTGTTTGGACCTAAGCTTTCAAACTCTGTTTTTGGAGAGGACCCAGGCAGTACCTAAAGATTCCCCCATCCGGTCAAGAGGTGTCTCAAAATGCACAGACTTAGCAAATGGACTTCCAAAGTTAATTGAATTGTCACATACTGGAGAGCTATTAAAAATGCAGAGACTGTAGTTTGTTGAATAAAACAAACAAGACATAATCAAAAAAAGTACATCTGAAACATTTTAGCTTCAAGCACTTTTTTTTTTTTTTGGATGATCTGGAAAGTCCTGGAAGGCAATATGACTAATATTTACTAGGGCATTATTTGAGTTATTCTTCATATTTCAAGTTGAAGCCAAAAATCCAATTGACTTTCAAACAGATTTCCAGAATTTGGACAAGACTTATGACATTTACTATACAGAGGGACATATTTCAGAATGCATCCTCTCATTTTTCTACATCCTTACTTATGCTCTGTGAAGATTAATACTCAAAACCCCATACAAATGAGGTCAGAAGGCTAGAAAGGGGGCCCCCGTGTGAGCCGATGACCCCAGGAGGACCCCAAGACCCCACACTCTTTCGCTTTCCACAGGAGATGCTGTTTCCTTCCCTGGAGGATCAGAGGGGAAGTTCTCCAGAGAGTATTTATTTACAGAGTTGTTGACCTTGGATTGTGGAAGGTGCATGGGATTATTTAGAGGGTCGTTGACCTTGGATTGTGGAAGGCACATGGGATCTGGCTATGAAGGCTCTCTCCAAACTTCTGTTGTTTCCAAACAAACCCATTTTGCTGTTGGAATAACTGATTGCTTTTATTAGAAGTCAACAAATTTAATGAGCTAATGGCATATTTTCTGAGGACACCTGGGACTACATACCTCCAGGCTTTGCTGTGTGCTCCCTCCTCCAAGCAGACCTCCTTTCCTTACCCACCTTCTAAACCAACTCAGAGGAACCAGCCTTCCAAACACGTGACACCCCTGCTCCCCCACACTGACAATGTCTCCTTCTCCCATGCTGACTACTTATTTCTATAGCTGTGGTTAGCAAATTAAGAACTCATTTTTCTCTATGGGCCTATCAGGAATTCGTCTGTAGCAAACACTAAGAAAATGTCTAACACATGCACTCAGCCTTACACAACATAGGTGGGGAAGAGGCTATTCAGGCTACTTTCTGCTCTGTCCAATTTTCAACTTCTCAAATCTAGAAAAGCAAGATGAGAAACAAAACTAAACTCTCAGAAGTACAGCTTTGTCGAAAAGAGAACACAGGGCCTCCCTGGTGGCGCAGTGGGTTAAGCAACACACTCTGAAGCAAACTGCAGCCACTGCAGCACAAGTTCGATCCCTGCCACTGGCCAGAAAGGGGACCCACATGGCGCAGCAGACCTCTCCTGCTGTGCCCGCTGCTCCCCTCAGCAGTGTGTTTCAGTCGGTCTGCCTGTTCTGCTCTCCACTCTGTCTGGTGAATCCTCTCACCTCCCGTGACTCTGGCCTGTACCCAGCTCTTGTATGCATAAATAAATAAATCTTTAAAAAAAAAAAAAGAAAAGAAAAGAGAACACAAAATATCTACCCATCAATAACTTCTCATCTTCCTCTTTTTAAGAGGGTTGTTCTACATGACGGTAGGATGACAAGTAGAGAACATCATCAGAGCTGCAGCCAGCGGCTGGCATCTAGCTCTGCTCCCACAGCATTCACGCAGGAAAACACACACAGGTCTATAAAGCCTCTGTCTGCCACAGCCCCTTCTGAAGTATTCTCGTCTATTTAAAGTGACGAATCCAGGGGCAAAGGACAAAGACATCTTACTGTTGCACCCGGGCCTGGACTGCCCACTGGTGTCGTCGGTTGTTTTTTCCAGAACTGCCTACATAGGTGGTTCCGGACCATCTGGTGTCCTCCTGCCCAGAGGCCCTGTGCTGCTCAGATCAGACCCTTGTGGAGGAAGGGGGCTAGGCAGCAGGAGAACGCGTGCTGCCGGGTAAAGTGGTGCAACATCACCGTGGGCCTCTGCCCCAGAAAGCTCCTCGGGCTCCTGCATCGAGAGCTGGCTCCTTCTGGCAGCCAGAAGTCATGGACACAGTCACTCCACTTCGCCACTCACGGAATACAGAAGCCTCGCTCTCCGAAAGTTGCCCAGCAACAGATCACAAAATCCCACACATGCTAGCCCCATCCCCCAAAATTTGAGCCAGCAAATTTGTAAATGATACAGATTTTCTGGCCAGTGCTCTAAGCGGCAGCTAAGGCACACGGGGGCGGAAGGCAGGTGGCGACTGCTTTTATAGCTAAAACCGGGATCCTGGTGACAGTGGTTTAAGAGGTGGGAACGAGAGGGAAGGACAGCACTGAGCTCTCATTTCCGCTGAAGACCGGTGTCCAAGGGTGGGAAGCGAATATGAAGTACCATGATGTCAACAGCAGCAGGTGACTCAACGCTTCTCATTTGTCACAGAGCAATGGGCTCTAAGCTGGTTGCACCCCAGGGTCACCCAGGGCTGTGGAAATAAATACGTGGAAGCTTAGGCCTCGCAGGTCACCTCCCTGTTCCCCCCTCCCCACCCCCATAGATTCTGACTTAATTCATCTGGAAAAGAGCCAGGCATTCAGTATTTTTAAAAAGCTTTACTCTGGGAGGACGCTAAAGAGCAACCAGGGTTAAGGATTAGATCATCGAAGAGCCACTGTGAAGCTTTTTTAGAAGTTCTCATATGATTTCCTCCAATTTGCTCTAAATCTGGTTTGTCTCTCCTTCACATTAGTCAACCATTCGTTGGCGATTCCTAACAGATCTCTCATCAGCCGTCCTTCAGCAACGCCTGAACCCTCGGTGCTCGCTCACCCAACCCGTGGGCGTCTGTGCAAACAGATTTCATGCCTCTCCACAGGGCCAGTGAGCAGCAGCTCTGCCAGGGGAGCCATCACCAACATTTAAAAAGGAATCTCCCCAGGGGGTTGGCTCAGGGCAGAAGGGAAATAGGGAAATAGAGCCTGGGAACCTGCATATTTAGAACACCCCAGGATTCTGGTCCTAATGGCTCTTTGAGTGATGGGAACACTGTTCCAGGAACTGAATTTAAAATTCATTCACTTTTAATTTTTCCAAGAAAAATTTTAACTGAAGAATGCATTTTAACAGTACACGAGTTTCAGGTGTGTATCCTTATAAATCAACACGTGTATATCCACATTAAGTTCACCATTCAAGTCCAATTTCATTCTTTTCCATACGATCCATTCCTTTTACTTGATTTAGCTACCACTATCACCCCCCTCTTCCTTTCTGGTAACTTCCAATTTGGTCTCTAGAAGTTTGTTCTGTTTGATTTAGTTCAGGCATTTGTTTTGTTTCTCTCTGTACCTCCTATGAGGAATGACAGGGTAGGTGTGTCTCTTTGAGAATGAAATTATTTATAAGTAATGTTAGTATTTGAAATTGAGTTTCTTTCCTTAAAACTTTGAAATTTTGAAAGTAAGTGCCTTTGCCCTGCAAGGATTAAGCAGATGTTTGCAGACCCAGCTGCTTCACTCAGGAGTTGAAGAAATCCTCAGAGAAACCAGACAAAATGGAGAGGAGGGGAAGACCACAAAGCCGCCCAGATTTTTCAACCCCCCAGCACTGCCCCTGTGGGCTTCCACCACCATCATCCCAGCAAGAGTGACTGAAACAATTCCCTGCAGCAAGTATTGTTCTGAGACAGGAAAATAAATAGAACAGACTGTGAAATATGATTTGTAGAAAGCACTTTAAAACTGTCTTCTCAGACTACATGGCAGTTTATAAACAAATATGTAATGAAGTAAGCTCTTTGAAAATAAATTATTGGATAAGTATACTTCATTACCACATTCCTGTTGATTATTTTTTATACTACTTTTATTATTTTCCTCCCAGAATCAATGATGAGATCATTTTAACAATTCTAACCTCACAACCAACTTAGACCATTACATTAACCATTTAAGTGAAAATGTTTAAAATTGGGTTTAGATGGCATTATAAATTAATCCCTCAAGCTATGAAACGTTCAACCAGTTTATTGAAAAAATGTTGGAGTTCAGATTGGACTTCCAGGTTGAGTCTGTTCTTTGTTTCTGACTGTTAAATGCGAACAAAACCTAATCGAGAACACACTGTGACAATGAACTTTGGACTGTGAGTGGGATTTAGTGAAAATACAAGTTTCCTGATTAAGTGGCCTCATACCCCATAAATCCAGCAGGTGGCGCACATACAACCTGCCGCGGGGGCCCCACTGGTGGGCCTACCTTGAGCAGGCTTCTGTGGCAACAGAGGCTGGTGCTCTGACAAAGTGGTGGTAGCTATTAACTACGGGTTCATGGTTAAGTGTGTTTGGGTCCAGCTGAGATAAACATGCCCCTTTGCTGTAGGACTTGCCAGGCCCTCAGTATTTCAACGCACATTATGACTCTTTCAAAGGGTTCTCCATAGTAGCATTTCTTAACCTGACTTGACCACAAAAGCCCTTTTGCTGGGAGCCTCTCTGGGTACTGCTGTTCTGTGAAACAGCCCAAGAACTGAAGAGGCAAGAAGGCTCTGTAGCTAAGAAAATGGCTGGACGTTTCTGGAGTTTATTGGATCTTAACTAGGTCTGACACCAGGACCCAGCGCCTCAGGGTGAGAGCTGGCCGGAGCAGTGTTCTTTCAACCTGCTGCTCCTGCCACAAGTCAGCTGTGGTAGTTGCCCCTCGGAGCTCATAGCTGCCTTTTTGTCAGGTGTGGTAGTTGCTAAGATAAATTTTATGTAACAGTGTACTTCCTGGATTATGGAATGGGCCAATCTGGTGCAAGCTATGAGCTTACTGGTGCTAAATGAACCAATGAGCACAGGATTGAAAAATGGTCCAATCAGACTGTGGGTGGGGCACCATGAAAATGTAAGTCAGGGTTGGCAGGAGCTGGGGACAGAGACCAGGCCAGCCCACGAATAAGACTGTGCCAGCCCCTGAGGAGACAAACAGGTGAGACAATGCCAGCCACTGAAGAAAAGAAGATGATTCCAGCCCCTGAAGGAAGAAGAAAGAAAGGGAAGACTCCGTTACTGGCCTTCAAAGAAAGAGGAAAAGCATCCAGCAGCCGACCTCCAAGGAGGGAAGAAACGCCGACACTGACGACCTCTATCAGAGACAGGGCCTCTGGTCCTGACATTGTCTGAAGGGATCACCAAAGGCTGGTGACTCAAAGAACTCTTTGTTGTTGGTATGATCCAACAACTCACAACGAACTGTTAACACTGGGTGTCTCTGACACTGCCTCTAAGGGACCAGTAGTGGCCATCACTACTGGCTAGTGCTGTCCAGCGCTCTTGATGACCAGTGGCAACCATCATTGGTGCTATCTGGGTGAGATAGCTGGCCACTTGCGGCTACAGTAAGCTCTCTGTTTCTCCTGCTTGTAAAATAAACCCCATGGTTGTTGCTCCTGGAGCCTGAGGTCTCTTGCAATTGTGCACATGGGTGAGAACCCATGGGCAGTGGCCTATCCCTCTTATCAGGCACTGTCCTTTGTAAGGCTATAGCCCTAGGTTTTGGCTGTGACCTTTAGGGGCTTTTTGGTGGCTCTCTGGTCTTAGAACCCGGGCATGTGGGTGGCTGTTTGTAGGGTCAAAGAAAACTATCAGGTTTTTCCACCCTCCCACCATTGGTATAATGATGGACACCTGCGGTGTTGCACACGTGCGCAAGTGGGTGCACCTGGGTTTGGACACAGGTGTATAAGGGCAGCATCATGAGGATGCCAGAGAATGAGAACATAGAGCAGCAGCAGTGGGAGGAATAGGACACCAGCAGTAGAAGCAGAGGGAAGCAAGAGCAAAGCAACCGAGGGGATGAGATGCGCTGGGGGCTGGGTGACCTGCCAGTCTCCCGGCCCCCCAGCACCCCTGCCTGCCATGTACCTGGTCACCTCTAACAATAAAAAGCGTAAAAGCCACCGAGGGCTCCAAGACTTCTTCCTTTACCCCCGTCTGCTAGAATCATCGAGAACTTTCAGTGCCCCTTCCTGGCACCACACTGTTCCACCTGTTTCAGGTTTCCAGCCTAAACCACCAGCCTGGCAAGAGGGAAGACCAAGTAATTACAAATAATAAATTACTGAAGTAAGAATGGTCAACATGATAGAGGTTTCGGGCGTGCATAACTTCGTATCAGCCTCTGTACATATTCCCTTCAGTTCACCATTAAAAGCCTGACTCCATCCTTCATCATGTAGTTTACACCTTCCCCTCTGGTAACCACTGCTTTGTCCTTAACGTCTAGGAGTTTGTTTTCATCTTGTTTCTTTTTCTACCACAGAGGAGTGAAATTACACAGGGTTGATCTCACCTCATCTGATGCATCTCATCTTGCAGGATTCTCTCTAAGTCCACCCATCATGTGGCCACGGCAGGATCCCGCCTCTCCCCATGGCTGAGGACGCCCCACCGTACACCTACACCGCCTCCTCTTTATGCAGACACCCCCCTATGGGCACCTGGGTTGTTGCCAATGCTTGGTCACAGCAAATGATGTCAAGCAATTTTTAACAATGGGCGATACCATCAAACAGTAAAGTATGTAAATACGCTTTATGCCTGTTACATCCGTGCAGTTACTCCCTGGATACAGCACCTGTCCCTTTCTAGTCAAAATGCCATGCACGCATGCACATGCGTGTGTGCATACACACACACACGTGCACGATTTCTAGTCCTACCACCGTGGATTAGCTATGTCAGACTGCGTCTTTGATAGCAGAAGCTTATGCCATTACAAGAAGAAACCCACAAAGAAAACAAATATAAAATCAGAAAAAGCAGAATTCCCTTTAAGAAAAAGTATCCCTATGAAGCTGAAGTCTCATCTCAGCAAGAATCTGCTTCTTCCCATTGGTGCCAAATGCTAATATCTGAAGCGGCACGGCCAGCAGCTCAGCAGCCCACATCGCGTTGCAGCTAGTGGCTGTTTGAGTCTGTCACTACGAGGACATTCGCTCCAGTTGATCTTAGCGTGATTTCCTTAGCAATTGTGGGACTCGGAAATTTGTAGTCAAAACATGTGCAGGCCGTGGTTTAAAGGATACAGGAAGCAAGGAGCCAGTTGCAACAGGAGCAGATGGAAATAAAAGAAGGGTAAAGTGCAAAGGAACAGGAAAGAGAAATTGATAAAATTAGTGAGGTGAAACCTAAAAGGAAGGATCTTTTTTATTTTCTTTCCTGAAATTTATTTTTGGTTACGTTTACCATTTGAAAACTGAAACTGGTTACAAATAATGTATATGCTGGGGTCCCAATTTGCTTAATAAAGAGAGTATGTGTGTGTATGCATTTGTAAGCAAAGGCCTAAAAGGCTAGATATAAAATGTTAATACTGATCCTAGCTGAATGGGAGGATTTCACGTCATTTTCATATTTTACCAGCTTTTCTTTATTTACCAAACATTTGACAATGTATCTATTTATAACTCATAAGCAGAGCCAAAGGGTTATTTTACCAAAACTAAAACAATCTCCCAAATCCTGCAAAAAATCTTTTAGGTTTTTAGAAGTGGTTTAATTAGCTCTATTCCTGCCCTTTGATTTGTCCCCTCTTTGCAGGGACTGTTGAATATGTGGCTTAGCCTCGTGGCTATGCGTGAGCTCCCTCAGAATTTGCTCAGATTCAGCAGATATTTAGCGTGTCTGCTCTGGGCCACTGGAAAACAGTTTATTATCATATTGATCTCCCTACAGTGACATACACGGTGACATACAACTACCGTGACATACACACCACCTATGGCAGTTTTCCTGCCTCCCTGACTAGGAATTTTGTCCACTGATCAAGAGCTACTTACGGAACTGTACCAAGAGCTACACGAATTTCATTGAGCACACTTTCTAAATATCGGAAAGCAGGTAAACCTCGTAAAGTGTGTTGTTGTAGAGAAACAAACAGCTGGTACAATCTTTAAGTAAATTATTTGGTTAAATTATTTTGAACTGAAAATTCATATTGCAAATACCAATAGGGCCTCATGCAAATGAAGCTTAACACACATTATAAAAAGTTGACTACAACGAGAATGAGTTTTGTAAGGGCGGAATGCTGTTTATCCATTCTTCCCAGTCCCTGATCTCCGGAGGGCACCAGACATTATCTCCTCCAGGCAGAAGAGCGTGGAGCGGCCAGACGTTTCACCATGGCTTCTCTGTGGCTCACAGCTAATTGCTTTAGAATGGCTCTGTAATTTCCTGAATCCCTCTTACAGGAACTCAGCCTCCCAGACTTGTAAAATGTAGGTCCTTTGGGAGATTCAAAGCCCAATACTGACTTCAATGCCAAGGTACGGTAGGAACGGTAGACTATCAACAGAAGCAAGGTCTCCTGACAAGAGAAACATGAGGAATTTCATGTTCCTTTTGTTTTAAGGGTTTCGAGGTACTGCGGGGAGGCACAAATGGGAGGTAAAGAATGATTTTTATTTGGGGTGAGGGTAGAGAGTTTAATAACATTTCTGCAGACATCTCCCTCTTGGAGTTAGGATCAGACAGGGGACTTATTATTCTAGCAGAGAACCGCCAACTGGGCGGCAGCGCGGCAGTGAAGAGGACTTAGAGCAGCGAGCGACTTGTGCTGTACCCCACGCTGGAGGCCACAGTCAGAAACTGGAGCGTCAGCGGGGCCCCGCTCCTTCTGAAACACGGTTTTGGTGATTTTCCAGCAATCTTTGACATTCTTTGCCTCACAAAGGCAATCTCTGCCGTCACCTCACACGGCGTCCTGTGTCTGTCGTCACATGACTGTCTTCTTCTAAGGACACAGTCAGGTTGAAGTGGGGCCAGACCAACTCCAACAGGACCTCCTCGTAGCTAATTATATCTCAGCAACCTTATTTCCAAATAAGATCACATCCTGAGCTACGAGGGTTAGGACTTCCATCCTCTTGGGTCACGATTCAAACCAGAACAATGATGACGTACGATGGAGGCTACCCAGAGGTAGTAAAATATTGTCAGATTCATGGACTTGAGTGATCTGTGTCTCCTATTATTCCAGGAGCACCCGCATGGCTGGAGTTAGTGAGAAGACAATTTCTGGAACTGGCAACATCACTGGTTTTAAAAAGAGGTGGTATGATTTCTCAGATTCTTGTCTTAAATATGTGACACGCACAGCAGATCTCTGCATTCAAGTCTGAAGCACACAGAAGTCGGTATCATACTGGTGCCGCCCATTAGCCTTGGCCTTCGTATTTATATGCCGGGCCCTAACTGCAAGGGCCGAGGGGAAGAGGTCGCGGCCATGCTGTAGAGCAATCAGAAGAGAAAACCCCTGGTAGGCTGTACGGTGACAGCTGATACTAGCTGCAGCTGGAACTGTCCGAGTAACTGTAGTCATTTTAATGCAATTTGGTGTTGTTTTAGCAGAATGTCAATTTCAGAGCTCAGTCTGGAACACAGGACCTTTTCAGTCATCGACAGAGATTAGTGGTAATTAAGTCTTCTTGACAAAGGAGAAGTCAACCTATGAGTTTTCTTTTCTCAGAAAAGAATTATCCTCTTAAGATAGGAGAAGACTAACTCACTTCATCCTCAAAACCATCCTGAGAAGCAGCCACTATTTATTATTAAAGGTTTACTTAGCCCTTACTCTGTCCAGGTACTGTCTATGCATTAACTAAAATAATCCTTTTTACAACCCTTTGTGGACACTATTGTCAACCCCAGTTAGTAATGAGAAAACTGAGGGAGATTAAGTAGTTTGGCGAAAGGAAAGTTAAGTGACACGAGGTCTGTTCCCTGCATGCAACGTTTCTAACACCTGCGATCACTGAGCGCCATTATTTCAAATACACTTTCTCATGTTCATTGTTTTAGGAATGCTGTAAAATAGCTGTTCTTCCCTACTGTACACATAAGGAAACCAGGCAGGCCATACAGAAAAGAAACGACTCCCCCACATCATGAGGCTCCCCAGTAACAGAGCTGACATGTGATTCCAGATGTGTCTGAGTCACAACCTGGCTGTTGCCCAGCTCAGGGGTCTAGCGTTGGGGTGGGGGCGGCTCTGTGGCGCTTAATACAGGGAGCATGGATTTTCCTTAAGGTTGCAAATATTTTACTGTATTACACAGTTTCCACTACAGCAAATGACAGGCGTAAAGGTGAACAGTATCTTAGAAACTGGTCTCTCCCTTATAACCCATGGTGTAACAACATACGGGGACTAGGAGGGCGTTCTAACGCTTCTTATGACTGTGTAACATTTCAAGGCAGTTCCAACAGAGAAGAAATGCAGACTTAAGTTTGGGTTGAAATAAAGCCACCCCGCCCTCTTCTTCATAACACAGCGTGTGCACCCTGGCCCCTGGCGCCGCACCAGAAATGAGGGGTTTGTGACCCTGGAAGAGCTCACAGAGGGTAATTACGAGGTCTGGAAGACCGTGGGAACGATGTTCCACCAGAGAGGGTGGTGAAGTGGCAATCTTACCGGAATCAGGAGAACTGGCCAGATAACCTTCAACTCCTCACCCACATTCGTAACACGGCATGCTACAGACACGCTGTCTGTATTCTAAAGGTAAAGGAGAGTCTGCTAAGGTACCACTCAAAAATTCAGTTCCAGCTAGGAGAGGGTAAGCAACAAAGCTAACATGCTGTGTGAGCATATCCTAACCCTGAAGAGCTCAGAACACGGCGTGTCTGAAGTTTCTGCGAAGGTGTTTTGCGCAGTGCAGAATTCTTTGGTTAGAAATTCATTTTAGTCAAATGCACGGAGTCGTAACTGCTATCGCACAGCATTAAATGTAGTCAAAGAATTAAAAGACAACGGTAAACGATCAGATCACAATGCAGTAACGAGGACAGGGAGAAGATGAGTGGGGCACGGGGCTGGGCTCCAGGAACCTGTGGCTCCCCTGGGAGCGAGCAGCCTGCACCCTGTGACCAGCGAGGTGCAGAAAGGAACTTCCTGAGTCATCGCATACAATGCTCAGCCTCCTTTGAGCTTAACATGCCAGCTCCACTTTCCGGAGTGGACACTGAGCTCAGAGGGCAGGCTCTTGGCCCATGATTACACATGGCCCACGATTACACAGCTAACAGGCCGCTGGCTAGCTCAGCATCCGCACCCGCGCAGCCCAGCACCAGGCCCCGACGCTTCACCACACTGGTGCCTCCTCCAGAGCATGACGCTCGTCCCCACTGGGAAGGGCACAGCGGACCTGCAAGCTGTCAGTGTGAACTCAAGTGGCCAAGGACAAAGAGACGTGAGATCCTTCGTGGTGTTCGACCTGAACAGGCCTGGAGTCAGTCTGGCCCCACTTGGGACCTGGGGCTTCACGCCAGCTCCTGGGGATTAAGGGGCACAGTGGCTCGTCCCAGTTCCCTTTGGTCTCCCCATGTAACGGGGGTCCGCAAGTCTCGCCCAGTGAACTGCACACTCGCCTTCTCATCTCTACACGCTCCGACTGTCTCGTGACCTGTGCCCGACAGACGACAGGCCACTCGCCAAAGGCCAAGCACGAGCTCCAGTCTCAGAAACCCACTGAGCATGACTCTAGCCTCGAGTGAGACTTCAGAATGTGCTCATTCCTGCTGACATTTTCTCCAGAAAGTCAAAGAAAACAGAATCAAAGAGAGCATTTTGAGGTAGGAACTTTTTCTGTCCTCCTCAGCTTTCTCAGTTCCTGAGTGAGAAGAAACTCTCCCACAGTCGCCAAGCCAGGGTAAAAGGAGCAGGAGACAGAGATGGGCAAGGGACAGCAGGTACCTGCACACACGCCGGGGTGCCCGACCCTGGTCCTCCACGGCCACGCGCTTCAGGTTTTCAAGCTGGGCTGCAAACAAAGAGGCTGAGGGCAGCGCAAAAGAAACACTGAAAATAGAAGCAAACAAGTGATTTTTAATAGTAAAATACTTCATGAGATGATATATACATTGTCTAGGATACATTTTCCTTAGTCTCTGCTTTTAAAAGCTTTCAGCAACAAGTCTGCTGCTAAGCCTGGGGACATGGCCCCACCGAGAACCTTCTCCTCCATCCCAGGGATCTGCTCCCGGACCGTGGGGTGGGTCCGGAAGTGCTCCAGCACGCTCTCCTGGATGAGGCTCCACATCCACACCTTCTGCTGCCTCTTCCGTTTGGCAGTCAGCTCCCCACTGGCCAGCATGAGGTCCTGGAACTCCCTCATCTTATCCCACATCTCAGAGATCCCCTCTCCACTTCTGGAAGAAATGCGAACTACCTGTAGAAAAGGGAAGAACCGAGACCATTTTACTTAAGATGAGAGACAACTTGTTCCAGAGACGCTGACATCTGGCAGTATTAATTCTTACAGTCTATGGAAACACCAAGGGGCAAAAACAAGACCTTTCATTGCTGTGTCCGAGCAAATGCACTGAGAAACACACTGAGGTTACTCAGTGCACAGAAGAAGACATTGATTCAAGGTCAAACTTTTTGGCCCACGGGTTTATTTTGACAGAGAACTGCTCACCTTGCCTTCACAAGGGAGAAGGGCGGATACTAAGGATTTCCCTGAGGCCTGAGAGCAAGGAAAGCCCTGGTGAGAAAATGGCCCTTCCCTCTGCCAGGGCTACCCAACTCAGCAAGTCCTGAACAGCGTGGACCATAAGCGCCTGTGGGCACAAGACAGCTCCAGGCCCAAGGCAGTGGTGGGGGAGGCCATAGCTGCAGGGATTACAGCTTCTTCTCTAACAACGCCATCTGCTGCAGGCAGAGCTGCCACGTCAACATTATTGCACCACTTGTTACAGGAGCTTTCTTTATCCCTTTGGAAAAAAGCTCCCAGCAAGCATCACGGGAAGAGACGTCATATCACAAGCCTCTCTCTGTTATTCAAACTCTAATGTAGATAACCAAATCATTAATCATGCCTAGTCTTAAAGATTCGGAATGGATTTGCTATCGCTTCCACCTGGCTCAGGTCAGGCACCGAGCAACCTCATCTATCACCTCCATCTAGTCTTCGACATCTAGTGGTTGAAGGATGATATTTACAATGACGACTACACGCTCGGCTTTGTCACAACTTTTAGTTATAATCTCACATACGAGCCCTGACTGATTATATGTCCAGCTTGGGGCATACATCCACTCACTCAGGGTGAGAAATGCAAGAGGGAGGTGAGCGAACCTGTGGTCTCCAGACTCTGGAACGCTGACGGAGCAACTTCAGCGCACTCACGTACTCCGCTTGTATCCTTCGCGCTGGCACAATCAAGTCCCCATCGGATTTAGTTATGGCCACCAGATCTGCCATCTCGATTATACCCCTTTTGATACCCTAAGGAGAAGAAGAAAGCGACTGGTCAGAAGAATTTAATTACCACCAGCAGAAAATGGAACTCCAGTCGGGGGTAAGATGTGGAAAGCCGTACACTCCATTAGCTAGCTGGCTTTTTTTTTTTGCATCTTCCCAAGCCCTGGATGCCAGGCCTCATAATGCTCGACAGAAATTACTCAAAAGTGCCGCTCATGGCATTAGGGAGGTCATGTGTGATATTCTTCCAAATTTAGATGCCAGCACGCTGGAAGAGAGAACTAGAGCAGACCCAGCATCGCCCTCCCTAGCCGCACAAGCTAGCTGCAGGGCACCACCCCTGCCTGCGTCATCAAGGTGCCTGCACAGAGAATGCACCTATTTTCCAGAAAGAAAGTCTCTGAAGTTTTCCTTAAATGCAGATAGCATTTTCTTCTCCATCTGCATCTGGGGACAAGCTGATGGCTAAAAATGCTTTCCTGATTTCAATTGTGTTGCAAGAAAATTGCAGAAATACAGGGTGTAAAACCAAAGGTCAAACCTTATTTGGAAAATGTCGATGTTTTCCATCTAAGATGAAAATATCCTTTCAAATAGTTCTTAAACACAACTTTTAATTATTAAATTCCACTAGTGTTTCTAAATTATAGCTCCACTAATTTTCAGATTCACACAACTGAAAAGGAGATGTCACATCACAGTTTCCTGAGTGACAGGAGTCTTTGGGTGCCCCTGGAGCCACACCCGAGTTTATGAAGATCACCCAGAGGGGGAGCTGACCAGACCAGAAAGGTTGGTCACATGATTAGAAGCTCGGCCTGACCTTTGGGGGTGGGGGAGGCTGGTGAAGGGCAAGGACTGCATGCCCATACAAGGAAATCCCAATACAAACACCAGCCACAGAAGGTCAGGGCAGCCCCTGGCTGTGAAATACATCAACCAGCTGGCAGGAAACGCGTCCTGGGGACACAGAAGCTTCACAGGTGGGGCCAGACTTCTCCCAGCGGCTCTTCTTTTGACCAGTCCTGTTTGAACCTTTCATGACAGAGCTGGAATGGTGGCACAGAGCCTTCAGGGTCCCTGAGTCCCGGTAAGGATTCCAACCTGAAGGGTGGTGAGACCCCCGCGTCTGTGGCCAGTCAGAGGCCTGTTGGTCAGAGGCCTGGGGGGGCCGTGCCCTCCCGTGATGGCCGTGCCGAGCCAGGGCAGTGAGGGCAGAAGAGCACTGCGGGGCAGGGAAGGGCCCTGTCGCAGTGACTGGTGGCGGGGCTGGGAACCGTGCTGTCTCACAGGGAAATTCTGAGCGGGGCACCACAAACCCGGGTGCCCTCCTCCGGCCAGAGCTGTCCTCACACACCAGCCTCCCACCCCTGCTCCCCACCACTCCGGTGTCCCAGGAGTGGCGGAAGCTGAGGTGCGTGACAAGCTCAAGGCCCCACAGCCTGCTGTTATAAACTGGGGGGACACAGAGGCTGCCCTTGACTTAGGTATCTTAGGCAACTTACAAGACGACGTTATCAGAAGTTTGCAATTCCAGCCGCGTGTACCTTGTGTTTGGGAGGAAAAGTCAAAACCCTTACCTGCAATTCATCTCCTCCTGCGGGTGGCAGCAGCAACACGAACATGTCAACCATATCAGCAACCGCAAACTCTGACTGGCCCACACCTGGAATTGAAAATCACGACCTTTTGCCACGACAGTCACGTAACCTGATGCTCCCAACCACAGGAAGTCCTCAGACAGGAGTTTGAAACTGCAGCTTTAAGAGGAACTGCAGGTAAGGAAGGCAAGTCCTGGGGTGGTGCCATTTTGTTCAGCTTGGGTAGGATGTGTTTTCTCACCAACGTTGTAGCAAAAACAGAAACGGCGCCCTTCGGTGACCAACGCACACGGCCGTTTCGGGTCCTCTTCATCCACAATGCTCCCATCACACACTCCACCAGATCCCACCTTAAACACCCACCCTGAAGAACTTACCCTCGGGCACAGCTGTCACCCTCCCAGTTCTCTCCCTCCGCCCCATCAGACTCCGCGGCCTCCAGGAAGGAGCGCCTCAGCTCCCTCGCTCTCAGTGAGCTGCCTCCACGTGTGACGCGCTCAAGCCAGGCCTCTCGAACACTCTGCTTCTTGCCTTCTTTCCTTCCATCAGCCCTGTGAACCCCACTCCTGGGTCAGTTCGACCACCCAACAAGCATACTGGAGAACGTGCTCATCTGTGTGACGGGGTTGCTCTCAGGTCCCCAACATCCACTGTATCCCCCTCACAAGCCAGTGAGAGACGCCCCCTAAATGCCTGTGGTTAACTGCCGTTCTCCTTCCTCTCGGGGTCTGCTGCCCACTTTCCCTCCCCATCACCTCACCATGACACTGACCTCACAGAGGGAATAAAGGCAGGAACCTTCTTGGGGTTCCCATGTCAGTGTTTTCATTGTGTACATGTAACTGCCAGAGATAGAAGATGAAGTAAAACATGGCCCTGCGTTCAAGAGGCACCAGCTACACTAAATTTCTTAGTGACTACTGCAGACATATGGAAAGTCCTTAAAATTGTTATTATGTAAAAGTATTGTTTCTGAAGGTTTTCCTAATGCTTATAGTTCTCCCCCAGCGCCTTACACGGCAGTTATCCAGATACCGGGTTTACTTTTCCTTCCTTTGAGGGAATCACAGCCTACATACTTGTACTCTTATGGAGTTGAGACAACACCTTATTTAATTACACCTTCAGTAAATATCTGCTGTATAAGTCAAATAAAAGTCATCACTCATCTTTATAAAGCATTGACTATGATAGTATTTTAGTGTCAAGAAAAGAAAAATCGCACTCACCTACAGTTTCAATAAGGATGATGTCATATCCCCCTCCTTCACACAACAGAATGGCCTCATTTGTGGTCCTTGTCACGCCTCCCAAAGTTCCACTCGTGGGGGACGGCCTGATGTATGCATTCATGTCCCTTGACAACTCAGTCATTCGGGTCTTATCACCTAAGAGTGATCCTAGAACACAGAGTCACACTGTATAGTCATGGACACTTTTAGGCGTCAGCTGTCGAAGACCAGTCCCTAGGGAAGTGCTTTAGGACAGTTCTCTCTAAGCCTCAAAATGTATTTCACGTTATGAGCTTTCTCCAACACGGTGCACACAATGATGCCAAATTACTCTTTTTGGCGTTTCGACCCCTCAGTGCCTTATACTGAGGGTATAGAAGAGGCTCCCCCGACTGAGGGTCCAGTCCTGGTTCTGAGCTTCACACTGAGGCTTCAGAATGCACCTGTCAACCTCAGCTTCCACAAGCCCCAAACGTCTTCCCCTCCAGCCCGTGGCTCTCTGCTGCCCTGTTAGCCCTGTCGGTGTACGGTTCTAAAGCGGGGTGACGCTGCCCCCAGCTGCCAATGGCTAGAGACATTTCCTGTGGGGACGGAGGCGGGTGCTGCAGGTGGGCAGATGCCGCTGAGCACCCTGCCCTCAGTGCCAGGTGAGAAAGTGGCCTGAACGGTTCTCCTCGACGCAGCCCAGGCCCAGGCTCCCTCGCCGTGTGCCGGCGCTGACTGCTTGTTCCCAGCAGGCCGCTAGTACGAGGCTGCTGTTTCTGGGCTGACGGCAGCATTCTGGCGAAAACAACACTTGCAAATCCTAGAATGCTGAAAGCCCTGGAACTACAGAAATCACCTCCAATGCCTTTCCTCCCATGGTGTAGTACCATTTGCAGGTGGCATGCTGTTCTAACCTGATTTTTAACTTACTTCTGTCTGCCAGCTATATTTTCCCCATAAGTTGATACTAGACATTGAGAAGTTCTTTTAAAGATATGCTCTCTTCCCCTTGATTCCAGCTGCAAGTTCTTGTAGGTTCTAATCCTAAAACACATGCCTACCACATAGCTCAACTACCTTATTTACTGCACATGAACACTTTCCTAAAGTAATTTTCCGCATGAAATCATCTCTGTGTAAGTCAACAATCTGGCAAAGCTAGACATTAAACTGTTGCCCTACAGATTTAACATACTTGAACAAACGTTATGAAGTTGCTCTCCCACATAACTGCCTTTGCCAGTTGGTTGCAGACCCTCAGGGAGGTCTCAGACTGTCTGCAGGAGTCTGGGGTCCAAAGCCCAACAGGGTCTGACCGACGACAGGCCAGGAGGAAGCTTCTCAAATGTTAATGGGCTGCTCTGTATTCGAAACTGGACTGGCGCAGTAATAAGGCAGAAATGTTTGCATACATTGTCTCATTTATTCTTGAGGATTTTTAAAAAAGATTTTATTTACTTATGCATACAGGAGCTGGGACACAGGCCAGAGTCGTGGGGGTGAGAGGATCACCAGAGACAGGCAAAGCAGGAGAGGTCTGCCACGCCATGCTGGTCCCCTTCACGCCGCAGTGACTGCGAAGCCCCACAGTGCGACGCTTAACCCTCTGCACCGCCAGGGAAGCCCTATTCTTGGGGATTTGTTTTTCTTTCAAAGTCTCTATTCTAAGTAAAAAAGGGACGCTCATCTTGGTTGAGAAAGGTTACAAACCACATAGTTGTGCAATTCTAACTGGACTATCTTATGTCACCATTTCTGTTTTGAGTCTCTATTTTGCTAGAACAGGTGCTTTAGATTATGAAAGAGGAAAGGAAAGCCTTCTCATGCATCTGAAAATGAGGACCACTACCAGTAAAACTCCTCGTTCAAGAACTTACCTTTAACAATGCCCTTAGACTGTAAATGAGACAATACACTGATATGGACTTAATCTTGAAGCTACAAGTATAAATTTCACTTTATGGCTAACATTTTGTTTTTGTGATAGAAGTAGAGGCTGTCACTTCTCAGTGGGGGAGTGCCATTCACCGCTCTAGTGACTTAGAGGCTCTGAAATCGGATTGTGTCACCTGCAATTTTCATCCCTACAATGTACAAACACCCCACAAAGCACCCTGAAGCTCCCCTCCACATTATACTCTACATTGTCCTGGCCTGTCTGTTTCTCCCAAAAGGACTGTGTCTCCTTCGCCATTACACGCACAATACCTCCCTGGCCCCGTGCCTTGTTTACAGGAGGCACTCACATACTTATTAAATGAATAATGTAACACATGATGCTTAAATCATAAAGGGGTTAAGGGAAGAAAAACCTTTCCTGAGTATTTGTATAGTATGCTTTATGCTTTCTCTAAATGATCCTTTGGGGGAACTAAGTTTATTCATTTTATCTCTGATGAGCTGCAAATTAAACTTTGAGTGACTACATGACCTCAAATAAAGAAGTAATTGCTGAGCCCCGAGTGTGATGTGCTGTGCTAAGTGCTGGGGGGAACAGCAGCATATTTATCACATGGTCCCACTAAGAGCTTTCTGCTGAACTGAACACAACACAAACAGGTGACGTAAAGAACAGCAAGATCTGATTTAAAGCTTAAGAGATGTTACAAAACGAGGAAAATAAGGAGTAAGGCCCATTCTCTGCACTGAGGAGGGAGCTGATGGGGCCAGAAAACAACAGTGGGAAGAGACAGGCCTCAGGTATGATGATCAAAGGGCAGAAATTTCCAATAACCCTCAGCCCCTGGCACCTGTCCCCCTGGGTTTCTACAACACCCCCCTTCCCTGCACTACCTGCACCTGGTACCCTCCACAGAGCCCAATGCCCTAAATTACCTCCTCCAGGCTCCACCTCACCCCTGGGATGCCCCTCTGCCAGCAAGTCCACCTCAGCCGAGGCCAGAGCTCACCTGACTGCAAATCCTCCCCAAGTGTGACAGTTGTGACAGAGCCACCGGCCCCTGCGCTGCAGCATCAAGAGAATCAGCAATACTCACCCCCGCTCGTGCAAGAAGAAGGGTCCACCGCCAGCACAGAGAGCCTGTGTCCTCGCTCGGTGAGCATCTTCCCAAAATATTCTATGAAGGTTGACTTTCCAGCACCAGGGGGCCCAGACAGTCCTGGAGAGGAAAGAGAGCTTCTTTCTAACTCGCGAAGTTGGCGCTACCGTGATCCTGTTACACAAAACATTACAGCTTCAATGTCTCCTAACTTACTCCTCAAACCCTCACTAAGAGAGTTTAGCATTTCACAGAGCAAAAATGGAAAACGCGCCGCTTTGAAGGAAACAGTTCTGAGCACTGCGTGTCCACCAAATCAACCTTTAAACTACGAAAACGCACTTATGCCTTTTTGCTATGATGCAGCTCTCCTGGGCACGCTTCTCAGCCTGTGTTGCTGAGGCACCGACTTTCTACCCCCACGTACCCCACCAGGCTGCGTTTCCACCTTACCCAGTAGGGTGCTCGCTAGCCTCCCAACAGAAAAAGAGCTCACTACTCTGGAGTTCAGTGGCTGAGCAAATACTATTCTATTAAGGGTAAGAGTTTTCTTCATTTCACCCACAATTCAAACAACATAATATTGACTGAATCCTGAAAAAAAAATTATCTTAAGAAAGGCAGAGAATTGTCTGAAAGGTACACGGGAAGGACGTCGGGCAAGCGCACAAAGCCCAGAAGTGACAGGTCCGTCTGTGTCTCCCCCTGCGTCTGCTGAGCTCTGTAATCTGGGGTGAGACACTTAAAGAAAGTTCTGCACACCCAAAGAAAGTAATACCCAGCTCTGTAGGTTGTCGGAAGGATGAGCTAATACTCACGATGAGTCTAGAACGGTGCATGGAGAATAAGAGATGAGTGAACGAGCATTTCATCACGACTGCGTTCAAAAGTGTGTATGGCAGGTGAATGCCGGGCTCCTGAGTGCATCCTGGGGCAGGCCTCTGGCTTACCTATCTTAACAGGTGCTGAGTAAACAATCACTGCTTCTATTTATGACAGGATAAAGTGAGCACAGTAGAGACTCACTTCCCCCGGCCTCGGAGGACCAGGCTGGGAGAGCAGGAGCGCATCACAAAAGAGCGTGGCTGGTCGTCCCCCAGTCGCTGCTTCAGACATTTCTTAGATCTTTTCTGTCAAGGGTTCTCTAAAGCCTAAAAGGTAAATGCTGTGTCCTAACTGGAATTTCTCTTTGGGAGTTTGCTGATTTGTCCCTAACACACAAAGGTCATTCACACCTGACCTAGTACTCTCCCCAGGAGAACCACCCCCCGGGGCTGGGATGGGAGTGGGGAAAGTATGGGTGAGGACAAGCATGGGCTGGTGAGCTATTTTTTTTAATATCTTTACAAATGTCTGCTATTGTCCCCAAATGTAGGCATTTTTAGACCCTGTGTCATCATAATCTGAGATATAAAAGTCAAATGAAACGCCAATCAATTTACTCATTCCCCACAAAATGCCCGCGCTTTGCCAGGGTGTTTCTTTGTGGGAAAGTTGACTGAAATCACCTAGTGAGTCCTCATATAAAAATTCTCATACCACCCAAAACTAACTTGCTAATTGCTGCTAGCCAAACATGTGTGAGTTGTTTTAAAACGTACAGTTCCCAAAATGTAAAAGCTCATGTGCAATCACAGAAGTCAACTGTTCAACAAATCAGGTAAATATTTTTAAGGAGCAAATGAACTTGGCCTGCCCCACGAGAACACATTTTGGTGCTGCTGCGGTCGGACTCAGAGCCAAGTCCGCTCCAGAACTCCAGCAAAAGGTGCCCAAGAAAAGCGAGACTTGCATATAAGGGCTGACAGGACACCTAAGAAGCAGAACTTTGAAAACTGATGAGGGTAATTAGTCCATCTAACCAAACAAGAGCAATTTACATTAGACTGTTGAACAGAGGGACTACCGAGAGAGCGGAGTAAGCCAGCGACAGTTCTGTGATGCCGATGTCTCTCTGGAGCCGCAGCAACACTGGTCAAAAAGCAATCTCTTATGCTCTTAAAAATAGTCTTGGTTCAAAAGTTCATGGCACTTTTTTTTCAACACAAGACTAATATTTTCAAGTAAAAGGCATTTAAAATCCATCCCAAAATTCTGAAGAGAAAAAGATCTCCATTACATTGTCATCTACACTTACTGTTTAAGAAGAAAATTCAGAACAGTAGTTAGCAGACAGACTGAAAAGAAAAAAACTGACCTACTCGAAACGCTAGTGGTTTTCCTTTATTTAACTCTTGCTTTCTGTGGTAGGCTAGCACTCTCTGAAGGAGCACCTGGGCCAGCTCTTTCTTCCTGCAGTGAGTTGATTCCACGAGCGTTATGGCCTCTGCCAAGCAGGCCCTCTGGCCCTGGATTAAGCCAGTATACAGCTTATCCACGAGTCTTTGCTCCTTATCAGAGAGTCCTTCCGCGTGCTCCTCGAGGGTTGTATGTGCACAGAGCTTTCTCGTGAAGCCGCCTGGCAGCAGTGTCCACCTCGTGCCATGGCCAAGGGGTCGGCCGGAAGGAGCCTTCAGAGGGCCTGGCCCGAGAGGAGCACTCAGGGAACAGACAAAGCACCGGTGAGGAGAGGGTCTCAAGAGCCCCTTCAGGAAGTGCGGGTGGAGGTGCCGGAGCAGCACGGGGGTTTTCATTGTGTCCGTGAAGCAAGAACAACTGCTCGAGGCTTGGCTCCGTGGGATTTGCGGCCTCCCTGGAAGAGAGGAGAACACAGACACTGCAGACTCAAGGGCGGTGGTTCTCAGACACAGAGTCAGGGTCTCAGTAGAACAGTGGATGGAATTATCATCCCAAATTCAAGAGCAAGACCACTTCCTCGCCCACAGGGAGTTTCAGAACCACCGGACGCACAGCCCTGTGCTCTACTGCCAAGAGCTACACACATCCGACTGCTTCTAAACAAAGAACGCACAGAGCGAACCCCACTAGGCCAAAACACCCCTCGGCCTTTTTCTTCTGCATGTGGACCTGTATTACATTCATCTTAACAGTTTCCTCGGTCAAATATCCCAAAGGTCTAAAAAAAATCCCTCTGATCAGGCCTTTCATTCATTCTCATGCAGTCTGGGCACTGGAGGCCTAGTCTTGCCGGTCAGCGCTCTCACACGCCCTTACTACCAAGTGCTCTCTCTACTCAACGTGTAAGGACGTGTAACTAACAGCAGTACAGTTGCAGGTGCACCTAATACTGCAAAATGAGCACACAGTAAGTTTAGGTAACGCCTATCAGCTCCTTCCTAGTTACCAAAGAAATAAAAAGGATTTAGGATGTGATGAGAATCGCGCCAACCAGTCTCAGCAGCTCTCAAGCACAGCGCTCTCTACGGTGGCCTGGAGGCCGCCCTTTCCAGGACCAACTCATCTCACCGCTGGAAGTTTTCCTTGTGAGGGAGAGGCCTAGATACGTGCGTGTGTCCAGGAGACTCACACCAGAACACCGATCTATGCGAGGAACGGCGCAGGGCTGTGTGGTGATGAGACCAGAGTGTGGCGGCAGTGCCAGAACCCCTGTGCTGAGAATGCATATCCCCAGGCCCATGAAGCAGAATCTGTAGGTAAGCACAAAAAACTGAATTCATATACAGTGTCATAAACCAAGGCTACCTCAAAAAAATCTTTCTGAGCCACTACGGAATGAGATGAGACTCCTGTATTCAGGTTTGCTCCTCTCCCCTCCACTGGCGATGGACAGTGGAGGCTGATGTGGCCTTGACAGGAGAGGGGTTGCTCTGTTTCTGCCCCGTCAGCTGGGATGACCGGGTCACTCAGCCTGAGCTCCCTCAGCTTCCTCTGGAGAGGGAGTGGGGCAGGACAGGAGGAGGAAGGGGGCGGTGAGAATGAAATGAGTTAATTCGTGTGAAAGGCTGGAACAGCATCTAACAGAGTCAGAGCTCAAAAACAAATTAGCTTTTATTATTATGATGGTGCCAATTTATAAAACCTTAGTAAAAAAAAACAGTGGGTCGCAGGCCTACTGTCCAGTGACAAACTAAAACGCCAGACAAAAGATACAGAGTCTACCACAATCCGGCGTGATTGTCAGTTCTGGTTTTCAGGTATCTTGTAGCACAGTGAAATAAATTTATTGCTCCAGGAACCTCCCTAAGTGGCAATTCAAGGTCAATCAGCAAAAAATTAATTTTCGTTACATAACACTGTGTTAGGGAAAAAAGACACATTTTACATTGTTGTTGTTCGAACTGTAAAGGCTTACAGTTTCAAAGCAACTTTTTCCTCAATGGGGAGAGAAAACCAACTCCAGTTTGTGCAAGATTACTCTTATTCTAAAACGACAACTTGTGTTTTTAAAAAAGGATAAAACACTGATAAAAAAATTTTAAATACCCACCACTAACCTTCCACATATACAAAAAAGATACTTAAGGCACAAAGCCGAGCAGGCGTACCTTCCGCTCAGCATCCCCTCCAGCATGGAGGCCCCACCGCGGGCGCGCCCGGGCCACAGCGGCAAAGACAACCCGCCCTGCTATGCTCCAGCCACGGGGGCAGGACTTTCTGCATTCGCTTCCCCGGGCTGTGGTGATGGATAACCACAAACCTGGTGGCCCAAAGGACACTTTTATTCTCTCGCAGTCCTGGGGTGAACAGTGGGAAATCGGGATGTCACGGGGAGGTACGCCCAGCTCTGGAGGTCGGGGGTACTGGTTCAGCAGAAGAAATCTAGTTCAGTGGCTGCGGGTATGGCCTCCTTACACGCGGAATGTAGAGAAACAAAGGTCCAGACAGACCCAAACCAGTAACCCTTGACAAATCTGACTGCATAGCTGAGTCCACCCGAGGGGAGGCGGGAGACGGCAGGGGAGGGGGGGTGGGAGGAGAGGGCAGGGAGGGGGAAGGGAGGGCAGGGAGGGGGAGGGAGGGGCGGATGGAATTGGCAGAGGGTTAGTGGGGCACTGGTGGTGAGCCGAGTGCGAAAACATCAGTAGAGGTTTGAGCCTGCCTCCCAAAGCTGATCAACTTTACTCCAACAGACATCTTTTAAAAAATAAAATTGTTTTTACAACTTTAATGAGAAATGTTGACTACACGTGATTTAACTTTTATTTTTGCCATAAATTATTACTTGCTTCCTTTTGCATTTATATTTCATCCAAATATGAAAATCAAACTTGATGAGTTCTTAATTTAACAGTCATTGTGTCCACAGGTGCTACATTCAATATATACCTATGGTCGTTTCTACGTTGGACATAAAATTTGCACTTGTAGTCAAAAAACTAGTAAAAAGAGTTACGCGTATGGTGATATCCATGTTTCGGTCATCTTCTGTGCAGAGTTTGCCAGAATCATTGTATTAAGATTTGAAGTTCAAAAGGAGCCAAGATACCTTGGAGGTCAGGGCTAGTAACCACTTCTGAGCGTGGAGGGTGTTCTAAACCCGCCTGTGTGCTGCAGTGAGGCGTGTGGAACGCACATCTTCCACTTTATGGCCCGACAAACGCCTACTCAGTTCAAATAGCGCCTCCTCGCACACACACCTGCAGCCAACCGGGCAGCCTCTGCTCTCTACCACGCTCCGGACTTATCCACACACCTCAGCTGCAGTATTCTAATTTACCTATTTATAGAGCCCCTGCCTCACCAACTCTCACCCTCATCCCAGCTGATGACTGTCCTAGAGGAAAGAGCGTTTTATTCTCCTGCAGAAGCTGGCGCAGTGCTGGGCAACCTTGTAATAATTTTTAAGGGTTGTAAGTGTGGCCAGCCTAGCTATTTTACGTGGACGGAAAACACTACAAAGGAAAGTCTGAGGATTTTTTTAAAAACATTCTGCCTTCCTGGCTTCGGATCAAGGTGCCTGGGACATCCAACCAACCTTCCAAAACAGGAGAACAAAAAGCTACGTAAGGAACTGAAGTCCAGTGACAAGAGTTTTGCCAGATGATACCATGCACATTTATAATAATGAAAGTAAATAAAATTCCCTCAATAAATGAGATGAATAAAAATTATGTCCTAAATCATACTGTATCTTGTACTAACATTTAGAATAGTGATTTCTTGCAACAAGTTAATTGCAGTCTTTCTCAGAAAATCCATGCCACCTATCTGACAAGCTGGTGATTTATATTGCAGGGCTTATCACAATTCTGAGATGGTGATGTTCTTTGGCCTTTGATGTCAATACAAATCATAAAGGGCCTTTAAGAGAAAAGAGTCAAGTACAGGATGATACAGCTTTACTCCCGTCTTTCGTCCAACCAAAAAGCTATCCCGACATACATAACGAGGTTTTTAAACCTTCAAATTTCTCCCCAGGGGGCTGACTTTGGGGGTCCCCAAGTTCTGCGAAGCATCTGAGCGACAACAGCAGCTGCTACCTTTCCTGAAGGCTGACCATGTGGCAGTGTTCCTGCTCTTGCTCGGCTTTGTGACGTGATGTGTCGTGACACAAGAGCTCTCACTTGACAGGTGAGGCTGAGCACGGTTAGGGTGAACAACCAAGGCCTCACAACCTGTGGCAGAACTGGGGGTAGGGGACTGTGGATATCATAACTCTAGAGCTCTAGGGTGTCAACTCCAGATTATTTTATAAAAGTCAGAGTGGGTTCACGTCACATCTGAATGAATACGGAATGATTCTGGCAGGCTGTTTCTCTATCATCTTTCCTCCCTTTCTTCCTATTTCCTTCCATTCCTTCCTTCTTTCTTTCCCTTAGGCTAAAATGAAAAATTAGCTTACATTTTCTTATCAGCTGACAGAAGAGATCAAATGTCTAAAATTTCCAAAAGTGTTTCACTCCAGAAAATAATTCACACCTGATAACAGGCACAGTACACACTTAAAACCATTAATTTAGCCAATCAACCAGATTTTAAATGTAATGCACACATTTCCTTAAACCCAACAAAAAGCCTTGCAAGAGAACTTTCTGCCCCCATCTGTATGTCACAGGAAGAACAAACTCAATCTTTTAGGCAAAATCATGGAGGAAGGAAGAATGACTTCCCTCCCACTAGTATAACCAAGCATTTCTTCCTACTTTCTGATGGAAATAAAAAAACTTGGCCAATAATCAAACTGTTTCAATGAATTTCCATGATTTTTGAGAGTATGGTTTGATCCTCCAGTTTTAAATTAAGCACTACCAAATGACAAGAGAAAAGCTAGAGCATTTACAATATGCAGTAAGCTATCTCAGAGCATAGCCATCCTTAATAAACCTGAAAGTCCATTTATTAACATATAATGCAAAACAAGTGGGCAAAAATACAGACATGGATTGCTAAATGCATACTGTCCCCTTGGACAGCAGCATTTTAAGCTTCACATTTGTTTCCTCAAAAACATCTTCTATGTCCATTCCCTTCTCTCCACCCTCACTCCTGTATTTACTATATGGCTTTGAAGCTTTGACAAAGTTCACAGGAAGAAGCAGCTTTACATCAGTCAACACACATGCAGAGAACCCAAACAAGTTTCACACAAGTATTACCTCTGTTACATTTGATAGTCAAATGTCATCTTGCTACTCTATCTTCTTAGAGGACACAAGCATGTTTGAAAAACCCCCCATCTACTGCAGCATCTCTGACCGTATGAGTCTGTCTTCCCTGCTACTTACCCTCAAAAAATGTACATCTGACATTACTCCTCTGATTAGAATACCTGAAAAGCTCCTCTGCCTTACCTGTTTTGTTTTGTTTTTAAAGTTTTCTGTGATCCAGTCATTGATCTCAGCCTACTGGAGAACCTACTGTGTGCTGGGCACTGTGCCAGGCTTTACGACACCCTGTGTGGGGTCCCACAGGGCTCCTAACTTCATGCCATCTGCCATTCGGCCAGGATAGTGCCAACCTCCAGGCGTCCCTGGAGTGGGGATGCCTCTCCTCCACTCTCCCCACACAGCCCGCGCATTCTGATCTGCACGCAGGTCCTGGAAACAGCCACAGCAGAGCTCAGGCACCAGCCACGATGCTCCTTCTGATTGGAATGTTATTCATTCCCTTATTATCTCACTATTCCCCTTCTGCCCCCAAGCAATCCCAGAGTCTCCTGTAGCGCCAGCTCCCTGGCCTCCTGGCTAAGCCCCGTCGTCAGCTGTCATGCCTACCTGTGCTGATCACACTGCTCAGCGGTCATTTGTTAAGATGGCAGCCTGGCCAAGACTTAGGTTATCTCAGTACCCACCGCACAGCTCAACAGCCACAGGAGAGAACGCTATCATTTTGAAAGGGTCCGTAACTGCGTCATGCTGATCATGCCGTTGATCAAATTTGAAAACATACATTTTCTATACTTTCTATAGTAAATACATATTTATTTTAAGGACTTTCTTTTTTAAAGTCTGCTTTCAACATATGGATATTTTCCTTCATTAAAAATTTGCTCAGCAGCAGCCAGTCTGACTTGGGATGTTTGTCTTGAAATTGGTCCAATGAATATTCTCAATTTCAACAACCGCTGTGGCGAGAGCGCGCAGGATTTCCAAAATCAATACATTAGGTCAGTGTCTGGGGCGCAGCAGCTCGCTCAGGCAGGCAGTGTCGCGCTGTTTCCCTTCTCAGCGTTAACCACTTCTGATTTGAAGATAAGCTGCCAGTTGCCATTAATCTATTTACCATCTTGCACAGCTCCACAGAAGACTTGACTTTCTCCTTTTCAAATAATTTCAGGAAATTTTGGTAGAGCAGAATGACTTTTTAAGCAAGCAACCTTGAAATAGGTCACTTATAAAAGAGAACACCATCCGGATTCATGCAGATACTCCCCGTCCACTTCACCTTTTGTCACTTTTCCAGGAAGACTCAGATTGCCCAGTTTCTACTTTTAGGTTTCAGTCTGCTTAGGAAGTCTCCATTTTTCTAAATTCCATTACTATTAAATGTTTTGATTCATTTCCATTGCTACCACCCCAGCTCAAATCTGAACTAGCCTTACAGAGTTCTGAGACCAGCTATGGAGCTGGGTAATCTTTACCACACTTGATAGGAAAATATTGAGACCTCTAAGTAGGTGAGTAGGAAATGAAATAGTGTGGAAAATAGAGACCTGTAAGTCAGGGTCCCAGTGAGTATGAAATGAAATAATGTTCGTGTAGCTGGCAAAGTACCTGGCATTTATGAAATAACTGCAAGGCATCTCCCTTCCCTTTTCCTCTCTCCTGCCTCAGTCCTCTGTCCGGGACTGCACAGCATGACTCATACTGGACTGTGAATGCGACCTCCTTACTAATTCCTCCAACAGCCCCCCCACACCCTAGGCAGTGGCTCTTAAAAAGTGTGACCCCCAGATCAGCAGCATCGATGACTGAGAACTCATGAGAAAAGGAAATTCTCAGACCTTCTGAATCAGAAACTCTGCAGGTGGGAGCCACGACCTCTTTTCATGTGGCCTCCCTGTGGTTATGACGTGTATTCAAGTTTGAGAACCACTGTCTAAGGGTCAAGTTCAGTCTGGCCTGATTTCTCCCACTTACAGCTCATGCCTTCTCAGACCTCTTGCTAGGGAAGTTTACTCATTAGTCTTTCAAACCCACTACTTGGTCTTCCAGTTGAGATTTTACTTAACCTGTTACACCTTCGCTTTGCTGTGACACCTCTTCTATCCCACCCAGGTTATAGCTCATTGTCTCCTTTAATCTTTCCCTAAGAGTTTCCAGGATTTTAAAAAATTTTAATTCCAATGATTTCTGAATACATGGGTGGGTGATAATCTGCCGAGGTCACAAATGAGCTTACCTAGTTCACAGCCTTTGTGTGAGGACTTAACTGAACTGGTTGCCAACAGCATGAATTAAATCAAGAAAAATCATATAAAAATGTAGGTTTTGGGCCAGTATTGGAGAAACTCAGATCTGTGTATGTAGGACCCACAGGGCAAAATTCAGCTGATGGGCCAATGTTCAAGCAACAACCAGCACTTTCCATGCCAAATACAGGTTCTTTGAACTTCTTCAAAGATCTCAAACCGTGATTACATTTCTCAAAGTTACGTAACTATTTTAGCCTGTTTTGGCTCTCTTAACACAGCCCTTAAAAAAAAACCAGAACAGCTTCTGTCTTCTATTTTCATCGTCATTATCTTGAAAGCAAATATGAAAGAGTAAGAATCCACGTAGGCCCCCAAGAAATCTGGTTTTCTATAGACTTGGAAAAGATGTATTAGGGTGCAACTCCAAAGAAAGGCAGTAAGGAATTTTAGCACACCACTAGACCACCTGTGGCCTAGGTTGCCTGTCAGTGTCCAAGGAGAAATACACGGTGTCTGCACGCAGCAAGTGTGCGGGCCCAGAGCGACCCCCGCCCGGCGCAGCAGGAGACAGAACCCATCGCTTTCCGCGTGAACCCGACTTTCGTGTCGTGCATTTTCTCGCGCAGAAGATGCGTCTCCACTTCCCCCGGATCGGAGCTCCGCGGGGCGGTGGACAGCGCCGTCGGAGACCCCGCGGGAAGCGCCCCGCCTGCCCCCGCGAGCAAGCTGTAAAGCACCGCTCCCAAAGCGTTGCTTTTAAGGAAAAACAGGTGAGGCTTCCCTTTGAGCCTCTGCTGACGCCGGCCTGCCCGCCCACACGTCCCCCGCGCCCCAGCGTCAGCCAATTCCACAGTATCTTCTCCTTCCCCGCCCCAAATCCTCCAGGGGGCGCCCCCGACGCCTGAGCGAGCCCCCGGCGGCCCCAGGCAGGAACCCGGCCGGGCGCCGACCTCCCCGCGCCACCCCGCCCGTACTCACCCGCCCGAGGCCACGGAAGTGCGACCGCGCCCCGCCCCTTCCGCCGGCCGCGCGCCAGCCCCGCCCCGCCGCACTGCGCAGGCGCGGCGCCCACCACCGGCGCGCGGGCGGGAAGAGTGACGGGCGGCGCGGCGCGGCGCGGCGCGCGGGGCGTGGCCGGGTCCCGGAGGACGTGGCCGCGGGGGAGGCGTGCGTCGGGGGCGCGCAGGCGGGGCGGGCCGTGGGGCGCGCGCAGGAGGGCGCAGAGGCGAAGCGGGCGGGGGCGCGCCCTCCGGGCTCGCTTTGGCTCGAGTGCTGGGTCAGGTTCTCTCTCAGTGTTCCCCACTATTCGGGGCAGCCTTCCTCTCTCCCCACCCCGGTCCGGTCGTCCCTAACCGCCTGCGGGCCGCGCGCGAACACCCTGCTTCCGCTCCCGGGAGAGTAGAATGTGGGGTGCCGGCGAGAAGTGGGTGTGGGGCCGTGCGGTGCGAAGAGAGACGGAAGCTCCGCAGAGTATTTTCCGACCTGTTGGACGAGTGCGCAGCGTTTACGCACAGAACTCGGTGTTTACGGCCCGGCGTGGTTTTCGCTGTGGAACCCCCAGCCCTTTCCGAGTTGGCTGCTGTTTCCTGCACCCAAAGCGAGGACCGCGCTCCCCCTCCGTGGGAAGCCACCCGAGGGGGCCGTGGTCCTCGCCTGAGTGGTGCCTAACACCAGCGTGCCTGGTATTTGCGATCTCACTGCGGTGCAGAACGGCAGCTAATTTTTTTTTTTAATTATTAGATCACATCATAAGTAATGAACCTGAGTTCTAGAATTTTTAGGGAAAACTGGTCCCCTGTTTAATAGAATAATTCATGGCATCTTCAGTGGGCAGTAACAGCAAGGATCAAACGACGACGAATAGAAATGGGCGTCACTGGAGGCTGAGACAGTTGGGGTCTGGAACCCGGTCCCCAGTGCCCGCGCGTGGTTTGCGCAATGGGCAAGCTTTTAAGAGGGGGTGTGCCTTCCCCGAACATTTGCTATGGGTTGATTCTTACTGAACCAAAGATGAATTATTGGTTCTCTTTGGCATTTTTGTTTTATGTGGACGAAAAGACCACTGCTTTTCACAGTGTGATTGTATGTGTACCCAAGGATACTCAGTAACAGGACATCAGTCTAAATGAAGTGGAGGGTATCAGGGAGAACATGCGAGCTGCCAGGCCTCATTTAAATCCTAGCTCCTGAGCACAATAAATAGAAAATGGGAGAAGAAACTTCTTTAAAGTTGGGATTGCTTCTCTGTGCACTGTGTGTGTGCAGGCGTGCTTGGTAACCCTTAAATTTTATGAAAATTCAGCGTTAGCTAAGGGAATGAGAAAGTTTAAAATGATATTCTTAACCTGCTCTTCTACAAACCTTTTTATTACGGTAGCATCGGTTTACAACACTGTGATTTGGGTGAACTGGTTCATACTGCTTCAGCACCCATTTTATTTTCCATCATTTCATTGCCAGAGCAATTATGCCACCTAATTTATCTTAAGTAGAAAAGACTATCACTCCCATTTTAGATGCCAATCAGATTTTCTTCATATACAGTTAATTTATCCTGAAGTGATTTATTTCTTTCAGGCCCAAATTAAGTTTCATTTTGTGGGACAGGCAGAGTTTACAACTTATAAAGTCATCTCTCTTGCCCTTTGAGGTCACTGGAAACCCATTTCTGCCCCCCAGCAGGTGGCAGCATATGGTACAATAAAGTCACTGTTACTGACTTGTCTCATAGACATGCTGTATGTTGCAGACGTGCAGCTCTAGCTAGAAGAGCTGAAAGAATATTGCTGACAGAGTGTAAAAAATTATATTTATCTTAATATTGTTCTTCATTGCTTGTCCCTCGAAGAACCAAAACCCATTTGTAAGTAATTTTACTGGACTAGCACCCAACAATGCTCATGTGTATCTCCATAGAGAAGCAATACTCTTCATCACCATTAACTGGCTAATATCCATCAAGACAGCATTTCAAAATTAACAGGATACAGATGAAGTATTCTTAGGAAAAATTTTATACTTTTCCATCCTTTGTTACAAAAAGAAGAATTAATCAATAATCTAAGTCAGGGGCAACAAACTGATCCACAGGTAAAATGTAGGCATAGCCAGGGTAAGGACGCACCTGTATACCCTATAAGACTTTGCACATGTTAATCAGAAAGAGACAAATGGCCGGGAATAAAAGGCCTCTAGAGATTCTGCACACACTAAAACACTGGTTCCTAACCAAAGGTGTTTTGTCCCCAAGGAACACCTGGAGCTGTCTAGAGATACTTTAGGTTGTTGTCACAGCTGGGGAGGCTGCTAGGGGCACCTGGTGGGTAGAGTGGAATGGTGCCAAATAGCCTGCAATACCCAGCCCCCTCCCACACAGTAAATATCAGTCATACTGAGGTTGCAAATATCTAACTGAAATCATTACAAGGAGACTATCACAAATTTTGGCTCATAAAATTGGATAACTTACAAGGAATGAACAAATTCCTTTAAAAAAATTTTATCAAAACTGACAGAAGAAGAAATAGAAAATCTGAACGGGTGGACATTAATTACAAAAATTGAATTCCTTATTAAATACCACTTTACACAGAAAACTCAAAGTCCAGATTGACCCAGATGACTGGTAGATTCTATCAATATTTAAAGAACCTGTAATGTCAATCTTACATTAACTCTAAGAAAACAGGGGAGGAGATAATACTTTCCAATTAATTTTAGGACAACATAACTGTAATAGGAGTTACCTGACATTGACCAAAGTGAAAGATCACAGACTAGTATCGCTCAAGAATATAGATATGAAAATTCTTTACAAACTACTAGCAAACTGAATAGAGAAAAAGAGTATAAAATACAATGGCCGGCTGCAATTTTCCCCTGGAATGCAAGTTTTACCCATTTTTTTAATCAGTCAAATAATGTATCTTACCACTTTCATTTCAGATTATGATCAATATATTCAGAGAAAGATTGAACACAATTTATTGCCAGCTCATGATGAAAACAACCCTAAAAGCAAAAGGGAGCTCCCTTCAATTTATAAGAGACATTATGAGAGGCCAATAGTTACTATGATGCTAAGGGTTGAAATATTTAACCCTAGGGAGGGAACAAGGTGATAATGTCTGCCCTAAACCCTCCTTTTCAACTTCATATCACAGTTCTATCAATAGATGGTGTAGCAGGCAAAGTTGATTAAAGTAGTAAAAGATGTAAAGTTTAGAAAGGAAGACTAAAGCTGTTTATTCATAATAGTAAAGAGAGTCTATTTTAAAAAATTATTTTGTCTTTATATTGATCTATGTTAATTAATACTCATCTTTGGATAAAGAGATTGTCCATGTGACAATCTTTGAAATCTGCTGGAATTAGTCATTGAAATCGGTGCGCTCACAGGATAAAACATAAGTATTAATAATCAGTATGTCCTTATATTAGAAAACAGTGATCAGAAATGGAATTGTAAAATATGCCACTCATGATAGTACTGCGAATACTCAGGAATTAATTGAATGCAAGAACTGTATGCCGGAAGTCCATGAAAATGAAAGAACTGAAATGGAAAACAAAAATTTAAATAAATGGAGAAGAGACGTATCATGTTCACAACACACAAAATCTCTAAGAAAGACCACATTCTGGACTATAATTAAACAAGTCTCCATTAATTTGTAAGATTCAAATCCTATATATTCTTTGGCCACAGTGAAATTAAAGTAGAAGTCAGTAACAGATTTCTGGAAAACTCCCAAATCCCCATCATTCTAGACATAGATTTTCTAGACTGCCGGCCTCAGGAGTTCGGGTTGACTCTAAAGGCGTGTTTCTTCTCTGCACAGCCTGCTCGTTCGCGTGGGCGTTGATGGTGACTATATTAATTTTAACCAACACTGAGGAACTCTGCCCCCCGGCACTGCCCTGATGGGGTATGGTGGGAGCCACAGCAGACGGCGCTACCCACTTGAACGCTGCACTGACACAGGCTCACAGCACGTTTAAAATGCATGAGTCGTCCCTGAGTCTTGCCTGTCTTCCCTCCCAGTCTGAAAATACTGATGGGAAATCTGGGAACAAGACTGTGGGTGTAGTTGACAAAACAGAAAATCTGTTCCTGGACAGCTTTTGATGAATTTAGTAAGTAGAAAGATAATGAACATAGATGATATTTGCATAATGGCATAACAAAAATTCATTGAACTGTCTGGGGAAACCACAGTTTTGAGACTGAATGTAAGATTCTGATTCTGGCAAGATTGTTCCCTCTATTTAATGTTGACGCTTGGCTTAAGGGGGGGAAAGCACCCATACGCCACCTGCAGCCAACTTTGTCCTAAGTATATCTTTCAACTATTTATAAAAGTACACATTTCTCTTTAATAGAAAAGGATTTGGGGCATCAATCGCTTTCATGATTAAAAAGATTTTTGAGTCTTGAAAGGGATTTTAAGTTACTCCCCCTTACCATTATTTGTTTGTTAATTATGGCCGTGATCGTATAGTGGTTAGTACTCTGCCTTGTGTTTGTCAATTATGGTTTACTATAAATATTTTTTCAATATCTGCTTGTGCAGATTTTAACTTCATGCTACTTCTAATCATGCTGAAAATAGTTAACACTAGTCCTGTGTAGTTTTCTAAGTGTCAGGAAAAGTCTTGTTTCCTTTTCATTCAGGGTGAAGGGCAAACCAAACCGACGGCTTGTTAACAGCTACCCACAGCTGATGTGAATAAGGTACCCGATGGCCATTGTGTAGTCTGATATCAACTGTTCATAGCAATGGTGAGGCATGGTGTGGGAGAGCCTGGGTTTGAGCGCATGTCATTGACGCCAGTGTTTACACATGTAATCACGGGTGTTTTCTAGCTCCTATTTGCTGTGCATTTAGGGAAGTGACAGAATTGTTTCAGATCCCCCAGCTTACTATGACCTCTCCAATTTCAGCGTTATCCCTGTGTGATATAATGGCACCCTGCCTTACGGTAAGTGGCCAATTTTTCAGCGTGATACACAGTTTCACCACATGGTGGTGCTAATGAGGCGAGAAGCGCCATGCTGCTAGTATAGTTGACATTAGACTCAGAACTAAATATAAACGTCAACAGAATGTAATTAAAGGTGTTAAAAAATAAGATTTTTTAAAAAGAAGCTATAAAGAATTAGTCTAGAGTGTCTTTTTTAAACATAAGGAATGAAAAGATCACAACTATAAAAAGGGTAAGGGTAATTGACTCATAAAAGTTAAAAATAAAAGATAAAAGATGAGCCATTGTATTCATAAAGAAGTATGTGGGACAGATGTCAGAGACTTCCCACAGGAAGGAAAAGACCAAAGGAAATGAATTAAATGAGAACAGGTGACTTACCCCACAAAAGGAAAAGACCAGCTGTATAATGATATAGTCCCAGGGTCAAATGGAGAAGTGTGCCAGTAAGATTCCATAGTAAGGGCAAATGGTTTAGCAAAACCCAGTGACTAAAACGGGCCTTTTAATAGACATCACTGCTTCCTTTTCTACTCAGGATAAGCATTACTATTTTTTCCCTGCAATATGAAAAAACCTACTGCTTAAGGAAAAGACATTGTTCTTCAGAAATTTATTGAAACACATCTTTTTTTAAATAAAGATTTATTTATGCATACAAGAACTGGGGTTCAGGCCAGGGGTGCAGGGGTGAGAGCAGTCACCAGAAAGCATGGGGAGCAGAACAGGTGGAGCTACAGAAATACACGGCTGAGGGGAGCAGCAGCAAAGCAGGAGAGATCTGCTGCACCATGTGGGTCTCCTCCCTGGCCAGGGATCAAACTTGTGCTGCAGTGGCTGCGGCTAGCTTCAGAGTGCTGTACCTTAACCCCTTGTACCACCAGGGAGGCCCCAATTATTTATTTCTAATAATTTAAAATTTTAATTTATAAATGTAGAGATCTATTTCCAGTAATATGGCAAACTACATTTTTCAGAGCAGCCTTCCCAGCTGGAGGTAAGTACAACTTGCAATGGTGGGCAGGACATAAAAACAATTTTAAGGAGCAACAGACACGTCATAAGAGATTTCTAGGCCAGAATATAGAGCAGGGGCTTCAGGAATGTTAGTAGAACACTTAAGCTGCTTTGGCCGTAAGAATGGCCTTGTATAGCCACTAGACAGCAAGTAGAGCCTGGAGTTTGCCCCAGATGAAGAGCTAAGGGGAGCTCCTCCCCCAGAACCCCCAAATAACAGCCATTCCCTCAGGAGAAGGCAGAGCCGGCCATGAAGCTGCCCAGCACAAGTTCCACAGCCCTCAAACCCAACTTTAATATGTTTCTGAACCCACAATGTTTCCAGACACCAGACAGAAGCAAAGGTATCTTCACTTCAGGTGTCTAGGAAGCCTCAAAAATCATTTTCCAAGGGAAAACAAAAAGTAGCTCACAATCTAAAGCAGCCAGGGGCCACAGGAACCAAGACAAGAACCAACGGAAATAACAAAATACAGAAACAAGCTTACATTAAATGCAGCTAGTGGAATTTTCCAGTAACATATAATAAAATTACTATGTTTATTATCTTTTAAAATTTTAAAAATAAACTTAACATATCTTTACAGACTAGGAAACCATTAAAAAGAACTAGTCTATTTCTAAGAGAGCTACAGAGAACTCAGGGAAATAAGAAATATAAGAAAAGCTAAAACCCAGTGGATGGATTCAACATGAAAGGAGCTCCTGAAAAGAAAATTAGTGAATTTGGAATAGGCTAGAAGTTATTCTGAATGCAGAGATGCAACGAGCTAAACACGAACAAGAATTGGTACAGCATGGCGTTTGGAGCAGGAGGGTTCAGTGAACATCTAATAACAATTCCAGTTGAAGATGACAGAAAGGGGTATGGGACAGATGGAGGATTTTCAAAAATAATAAAAGGCATCCAGAATAAATCTACAGTCAGAAACATAGTACCACTGCAGAAAAGAAACCAGAGTGAAAGAAGGCATTCTATTCAAAAGATCCTCAGCTGCACCATAGCAAACGGAGATAGTGACATATATTTAAAATGCTGAAAGAAAATAGCTGCTAATCTCAAATCTTATAGCCAGTAAAGTCGCTTTTTAAAGAATTGGGTAATAGGCGTATTTTGGCCTCAGATAACAAATACTCAAGTGGTTAAGATAAATATTCCTAGTCCACTTTACAACAAATGCAAATGTGCTTCTTTGGTTTCTTTTACTACGGGAGACTCCGCTGAGCGGCAGGCTGTGTTCTTTTTGATCTCATTGCTGTTACAGCCTGTTAGGATAAATGAGAAGTGTCTGTTTATTTAATTAGAAGCTCTCAGGCGCTGTGTTAGCCTCTTCCGCTGATGGTGCAGGCAGCCACACTTCTAAAAGGATCAAAAGTTACAGGTTCAATTGCTCCTACATTTTCTAGTCAATTTTGAGAGTTCTTAGGAGTAGCAGCCAATTTTTGGAAAATGGCTTTTAGAAGCCTTGAAATAACCATTTCCCACCTCACAACCGAAACCGCGTTTCCTGCCTCAGAACAGTTGATGATAGGAGCCTCAACGACAGCCCCTGACCGTTGACTAATGCAAGCGGCTGACTGGAAAGAGGACTCCTTGAAGTGGGCGATCCCCTCTGGTGCCCAGGTGGGGCTGTGCGTGTGCTTCCTGTGGCAACTGTTGTTTGCAACCATCCCAGCCCAGGTAGGTTCTCTGCAGGGTCGGGCAGCTTAAAAGAAAACCCTGGACTGTCCCTGTCTCCTCATTTTTGGTTTTTGTGACTTTATTGCTGTTATTGTTATTATTATTGTTCTTATTCCTTTCCTTGATCCTTACTTGGTGGGGAGGGGCGGGGGAGGGTTGAGGGAAGATGGGAGCACAAGGGACTGAGGTGATGGTGCACTGGTGAGATGGTCATGGGGAATACATGGGGATTACAATTGATGGCAAGTATATGTAAATTTTTAAAAAAATTTATATTAATAAAAAAAGAAAACCCTGGAGAGCCTCCCTGGTGGCGCAGTGAGTTAAGCAACGCACCGTGAAGCAAACCACAGCCACTGCAGCGCGAGTTCTATCCCTGCCACTGGCCAGGGAGGGGACCCACATGGCACAGCAGACCTCTCCGGCCTCACCCGTTGCTCCCCTCAGCAGTGTGTTTCAGTCAGTCTGCCTGTTCTGCTCCCTGCTCTGTCTGGTGAATCCTCTCACCTCCCTGGATTCTGGCCTGTACCCAGCTCTTGTATGCAGAAATAAATAAATCTGAAAAAAAAAAAAAAAAAAAAAAAGAAAACCCTGGAGCCCNAAACCTGAAAAAAAAAAAAAAAAAAAAAAAGAAAACCCTGGAGCCCTTGGCATCATCCCGCAGGTTCTTGAACAGCACGCAGGGAAAACGAGGCAGCAGGGAGATGAGAACGCCGGCCCCCTGCGACTCTCGATTTGCTCTTTCCTCCGGGCTTTCTCTGGCGTTCTCTCGCGGCCTCCTTCTCATGCAGCACCCCCTGTCCGCTCCTAGCGGTCCCTCCAGCTCCGGTCTGGGTGACGCTGCCCTCAGAGCCCTGACCTCTAGGTGCAGGTGTGCACACTTGCACACGCGCCCACACCCATGCTCAGGTGTCCACAGTCAGGCACCCACACCCATGCGCCTTTCACGTTCACAGGGTCAAGTCCGCAGGTGACTCCCACGGAGGCCAATGGCAAAATCCTGACCAACTTGACTTACAACTGCCCACACTCTGTCCAGACCTCGCGGACAGGCTCACTGAGGGATACTGGTCTCTCCTGAAGATGCTTGCGCTGCACACTGAGACCTGTGGGTGACCAGGATACCCATTTATTGACTGGTTACACAAGTGCAACACAGAGTTGTCACTATTTCTCCGTACCAGCTCAAATTCCAATCAGAAGAGGAGTAAGTGATATTTTAATGGCAAGTGTCATCAACGTAACATGCCTGATGGACCAGCTCCTTTTCCGTGCAGTTGTCTACATTGCTATTCACTGTTCAGACTGAGAGGCCTTTGGTCTTTTTTTTTTTTTTTTGCACATTTTGCTGGCGTAGCATTCAGATTATAGTCAAGAGTGGTTGGGCAAAGGTGTATTTCTTTATCCCCGTGGTGATGTTGTGTTACTGATGAAATAATGATTGATGAGCTTTTTAAATTGTTTACTCCAGGGTTGAGTTATATTTTCCTCTTTTCATATTTTGAGGAGTCACTCGACCGTGAGTGACGCTGCATGAGAACAGAACGCTTGTGTGTCTTGTTCACACCCGCACCTCAGAACAGCATCTGTCACCCAACAAGCACCACCACCACCACTTGAATGGAAGAACAAGTGAACAGTGTGTAGCTACACGATTTTTGTTAGAAAAAAGCACATATTCTAAGTATCCTTGCAGTGCTCCCCATTGTATGGATCTAAAAGTAAACAGCTCACAGGAGCCTACCTTTGACCCGCTGATTTAAATTTTACTCCTGACCACTCCTCATGTTATTGTTCTCTTCCGTGTTTCTTTTCCTTAGGCGCTTATTGTTCTTGGTAGTTTGCGATTTATTTGTGTTTCTCGTGTGTTATTAAAGGTCTGACTCATCAGCTCCAGAAGGCAGGGACTGTGTCTACTTTACGTAGCACCTATAGCCATAGCCTCTGTTTATGTTGCATGCCTCATGATATTTAATATTCAATAAAAATCACCTTGAATATTTTTTAAGATATATTTAAGCATTCAAGAACTGGGGTACAGGCCAGAGTTGTGGGAGGTGAGAGGACTCACCAGAGACAGAGTGGGGAGCAGGTCAGGCAAATCGACTGAAAAACACTGCTGAGAGGAGCAGCGGTGGCAAAGGCAGGAGAGGTTTGCTGTGCTATGTGGGTCACCTCCCTGGCTGGGGATCGAACTCATGTGCAGTGGCTGTAGATGCTTCATAGTGCAGTGCTTAATCCCTTGTGTCACCAGGGAGCCCCCTCACTTTGAATTTTATGAGCTACATCTTTCTTTTTTAACATCTTTTTTCCCCATAGAACCGGGGTGTAGACCAGAGGTGCGGGAATTAGGGGTGAGAGGAGTCACAAGAGACAGAGTGGGGAGCAGAACAGGCGGATCGACTGAAATACACTGCTGAGGGGAGCAGCGGGCAGACAGCTATGACTTGGGGACTTGGGAAGTCAGGCCAGTTGGGTGAACAGCTTGATGGAGGATAGTTCCTCAAAATCGCCCCTCTTGAGGAAGCACAGTCCACAGCACCCCTGGGGGCCTTGGTGTTCTGCATGCTAGGTATAGAAGGAAAGAGAAGCAAGCAATTTCATTCCTGTTCACTTTGTAAATTTGAAAGTTAATTTAAAATTTGTTCTATTTCACAGAAATCTAGTTGCATAAGGTAATTATCACTGTGCTGCTAAAAGTTTGATCTCTGCTAACATTCAGTTAAAGATGTCCTGTGCCTTGACTGTTGAATTCTACATATTTACATACTATTGACCTCTGTTAACTTTGCCTCTTATATTGTGTGTTAAACTAGTCAAGTCACAGAAACAAATCAGTTGCATAAAGGTAGCAAAGTAAAAAGCATAATGCAAGGGCCTCCCTGGTGGCGCAGTGGGTTAAGCAACACACTATGAAGCAAGCCGCAGCCACTGCAGCACGAGTTCGATCCCTGCTGCCGGCCAGGAAGGGGACCCACATGGCGCGGCAGACCTCTCCTGCTGTGCCGCTGCTCCCCTCAGCAGTGTACTTCCGTTGATCTGCCTGTTCTGCTCCCCGCTCTGTCTGTGGTGAATCCTCTCACCCCCCACACCTCTGGCCTATACCCCAGTGTTTGTATGCATAAATAAATAAATCTTTTAAAAAAAAAAGTATAATGCAAATAGAACAGAACCACAGTAAATATAGTGAACAGGACCCAAGGCAAACATGGACTGTGAAGCTGTATATACTAGAACCAGTGAGTCTTGATGAATATGTGAAAATTGGATTTTATGAGACCAGCAATCAATTCGCCTCTAGTTTCTATTGCATTGTCTATCGCAAAACTTTGTTAAAGAATGGCAAGAGCCACCGAAGCTTTTGCATTGCTTTCAAAGTACCATGACCTTTCTGATAAACCAATTGAGTTTTTCCTGAAGAAGCACGAAATAATGCTTTCTAATATGAAATGGATACGTTTTGTCATTTAACGGTGGAGAAGAGACCAAAACCAAGAAACAGTCAATGTTGTACAACAAAATAACAACCATCAAGCCCAGAAGCGCTGCCGAGTTTGCAAAGCCAGCTCGCAGGCCGTGACAGCGGCCTTGTCAGGAGAAGCCCCAAGCCAGCTGCCAGGACGTCATCATCACAGCATCTGGGGCTATCGATCCAGTCCCTGGCACGGGCACGGAAGGCACCGTCTTCACCGGGGCAGGCTTGCAGGTTTCTGACTTAGCTGTGGCAAGACCTGCCCACGTGCAGACTGCTGACCAGGCTTGACGCAGGTAGACAGAAGTGCAACGGGGGCGAGCTCAGTGACTTAGTGGTTAGTTTCTCGCGCCACCCGCATGCCGGGAGAGTGTGTGTACCAGGTGAGCAGGTGCGTCGGCTGCACAGTGCAGTCTGAGAAGGCACCCACAGCACCAGGGGCGGGCTCAACAAGGAATGCACAGATAATTGGGATAAATTTTACCCGACTTTTGTGGATAAAATGTGGTCCTTTATCATTGCTTTCACCCCAGCACATAGCTGTTGAGTGTAGTCAATACGTTCAGACAGTGGTCATGGAGAGTTTATCTTTCAAGCATGCTTTGTGAAGGAGTTGGCAGTAAGAATGAGCCTTCTTTTCCACACAGAAGTAAACTGTTTACAGAGGTGAAAAGTGTTTAAACAAACTTTCTAAATCAGAGGTGAGATAAAAGCATCTCTTGGTGACTTTCAGCATGCCACTTTTTAAAAAGGGCCATTTTCCCAAGTAGTCTGTTTCAATAAGATATCCTATTTTTAGTAGCCTCCATCTGTCGGGTCACAGTATAAATGTCACCATTGTACAAGTTGTAGTGATCAGGATTTCTTAAGGTCAAGCAATGTATAACTATCTTAATCAACAAGTTTGGTATTAACACTTGACTTTTTTCAGTTGTTGGAGAAATCCAAGACATAATGGGACATACACATATGTCATGTCCCCCAAAATAAGACCATGGAATAAATTAATCCAAATGCTGTCCCCAAAGTCAGAAAGGCAATGATATCAAAGTGGAGTAGAACTCGATTTACCATCATCTCTGAGGTTGAAACAGAACATTCCAACTGTGTGTGATGTGTTTTTTATTCTAGTGCTTGCCTTACTGCAGAGAGGGAGATCAGACCATACTTTCTGGGTCTATGTTTGAGACATATATTTAGGGTTATCAAACGAAATGTTGAACCATTTTGTCAATCCTGATGACCAGTAATTAGGACTGACATTCATTCTATTGTAGCAGAAATATAGAAAGAAAGGAGAGGAAGTGACCTCCATTTGGGCCTCAAGCTCTTCGACTTTTACAGAGTTAAAGGAAATTTGGTGAAAGATTACAACTTGTATCTTCCCTTTCACTGATGTGAAATAATAATTATGATTAACTGGAAACTATTTTGCATGAACCTTGAAGACATTATGCTACATGAAATAATCCAGACACAGACAGAAAAATGTATGATTCCTTATATAGGAGGTACGTAATATAATAAAAATCATAAAGTAAAATGGCAGTACAGGGGGGAGGTTATTACTGGGGAGTTAGTGTTTAATGGGTACAGAATTTGTTTGGGGTGATCAAGAAGTTTGGAAATGGATGGTGGTGACGGTTGTACATCCATGTGAATGAACTCAGTGCCACTGAAATGTACTCTGAAAAATGGTTAAAATGGCAAATTTCATTATGTATGAGATTTGTGTAAAAAATTCTGTAGGATTGCTAGTTTTTTAAATTGGATACAAATGCATTCAAATACACCCCAAATGGTTAGTCTCATGTGTGCCAAACTCCCTAGCGAGTGGTCTGTGCAGGCCGGGAGCTGGCTCTGGAGAATCCCACTGGAGTCCCCACCACAGCGTGTTCCCTCCCATGGCCACGGCTCTTCAGAAGCTCCCCAGGGAGCCAGCGGGGCTCTCGCTGCAGAACTTGCCCGAGTGCAGTTTTAATCCAGAGTGCAGACCAGGCCGCGTGTTGGCCCTTCTTTAAATATGGCTGCCACCGCAGCGGCTTTACAAACCATCTTCTTTTCTACTTTTCAGAGTGTTTTGTGGGATGTGTTTTGTGTTTTGTGGGTTCTGGGGAGCACACTTTGGGAAAAAGTCTGTCCCTGAAGCTCTGGCCTCATCATCTTAACCGCATTTCCTGTGCTCACGGCAGGTGTGACGGTCGCTGTGTGGCAATCGCAACACTTGTGACACAGCATATTTACAATAACATTTACTGCTTTGGTCTTCCTAGAAAAGCAGCAAGGCAAACATGGAAGAAAAATCGGGAAACACAGATCAGCAGAGAGAGTGAAATAAAACAGCCTGGAACTCACCACGGAGGGCAAATCCATATTAATGGCTTCTACCTAACAACAATTCAGTTCTTTTCATTTTATAAATACAAACACACTTATGTACTACACAAAGTTGTCTTTTAAGTATTAAAAAAAAAATAACCTAATACAACTTTGTCAATATTTACTTGTAATATGTTAATATGTACTGATCCACAGTACAACTCAATAGCTAAAAAATTCCATATTTGTAAATATATATGCCTACTATTAAAATGCAAGTCGGAACTGTTGGCACAGATTTGGTGGGGTTAGAAAATACATAAATAGGGCCTCCCCGGTGGCGCAGTGGGTTAAGCAACACACTATGAAGCAAGCCGCAGCCACTGCAGCACGAGTTCGATCCCTGCTGCCGGCCAGGGAGGGG